>BPLQ01010387.1:0-600000 GCA_021605075.1 Caerostris darwini
AATTATTAAATAAAGTATACTATGATAAATAAATAAATAAAGTGTAGGTATTCATGTTTAAGCATTAGATATTTATGTAGTAAATTTAAACGACATTTATCTTTTTCAATAGTTTTGTTTTGCTCTTTAAATTTTCTTTCATTTTCAATAAGTAATTCTTAATCTTAATTAATGATTTTAATGCATTTCAAAGGTTTTTTTAATTTCGAACTACAAGAAAAAAAATCTAATGTTTTTAAAAGTTTTTTATACGATAAAAATTATTAAATAAATATAATATAATAAATAAATAAATAAATAAAGTGTAGGTATTCATGTTTTTTTTAAGTATTAGATATTCATGTAGTAAATTTAAACGACATTTATCTTTCAATAGTTTTGTTTTGCTCTTTCAAATTTTCTTTCATTTTCAATAAGTAATTCTTAATCTTAATTAATGATTTTAATGCATTTCAAGGTTTTTTTAATTTCGAACTACAAGAAAAAAAAATCTAATGTTTTTTAAAAGTTTTTATACGATAAAAATTATTAAATAAAGTATACTATAATAAATAAATAAATAAATAAAGTGTAGGTATTCATGTTTAAGTATTAAACATTCATGCAGTAAATTTAAACGACATTTATCTTTCAATAGTTTTGTTTTGCTCTTTTACATTTTCTTTCCTTTTCAATAAGTAATTCTTAATCTTAATTAATGATTTTAATGCATTTCAAAGGTTTTTTTTTTAATTTCGAACTACAAGAAAAAAAATCTAATGTTTTTTTAAAAGTTTTATACGATAAAAATTATTAAATAAAGTATACTATAATAAATAAATAAATAAATAAAGTGTAGGTATTCATGTTTAAGTATTAGATATTCATGTAGTAAATTTAAACGACATTTATCTTTCAATAGTTTTGTTTTTTGCTCTTTCAAATTTTCTTTCATTTTCAATAAGTAATTCTTAATCTTAATTAATGATTTTAATGCATTTCAAAGGTTTTTTTTTTTAATTTCGAACTACAAGAAAAAAAAATCTAATGTTTTTTAAAAGTTTTATACGATAAAAATTATTAAATAAAGTATACTATAATAAATAAATAAATAAATAAAGTGTAGGTATTCATGTTTAAGTATTAGATATTCATGTAGTAAATTTAAACGACATTTATCTTTCAATAGTTTTGTTTTGCTCTTTCAAATTTTCTTTCATTTTCAATAAGTAATTCTTAATCTTAATTAATGATTTTAATGCATTTCAAAGGTTTTTTTTTTAATTTCGAACTACAAGAAAAAAAATCTAATGTTTTTTAAAAGTTTTATACGATAAAATTATTAAATAAAGTATACTATAATAAATAAATAAATAAATAAAGTGTAGGTATTCATGTTTAAGTATTAGACATTCATGTAGTAAATTTAAACGACATTTATCTTTCAATAGTTTTGTTTTGCTCTTTTAAATTTTCTTTCATTTTCAATAAGTAATTCTTAATCTTAATTAATGATTTTAATGCATTTCAAAGGTTTTTTTTAATTTCGAACTACAAGAAAAAAATCTAATGTTTTTTAAAAGTTTTATACGATAAAAATTATTAAATAAAGTATACTATAATAAATAAATAAATAAATAAAGTGTAGGTATTCATGTTTAAGTATTAGATATTCATGTAGTAAATTTAAACGACATTTATCTTTCAATAGTTTTGTTTTGCTCTTTCAAATTTTCTTTCATTTTCAATAAGTAATTCTTAATCTTAATTAATGATTTTAATGCATTTCAAAGGTTTTTTTTTTTTAAATTTCGAACTAAAAAAAAACCTAATGTTTTTTTTAAAAGTTTTATACGATAAAAAATTATTAAATAAAATATAATATAATAAATAAATAAATAAATAAAGTGTAGGTATTCATGTTTAAGTATTAGATATTCATGTAATAAATTTAAACGACATTTATCTTTCAATAGTTTTGTTTTGCTCTTTTAAATTTTCTTTCATTTTTAATAAGTAATTCTTAATCTTAATTAATGATTTTAATGCATTTCAAAGGTTTTTTTAATTTCGAACTACAAGAAAGAAAAATCTAATGTTTTCTTAAAAGTTTTATACGATAAAAATTATTAAATAAAGTATAATATAATAAATAAATAAAGTGTAGGTATTCATGTTTAAGTATTAGACATTCATGTAGTAAATTTAAACGACATTTATCTTTCAATAGTTTTGTTTTGCTCTTTTAAATTTTCTTTCATTTTCAATAAGTAATTCTTAATCTTAATTAATGATTTTAATGCATTTCAGATGTTTTTTTTTAATTTCGAACTACAAGAAAAAAATCTAATGTTTTTTAAAAGTTTTATACGATAAAAATTATTAAATAAAGTATAATATAATAAATAAATAAAGTGTAGGTATTCATGTTTAAGTATTAGACATTCATGTAGTAAATTTAAACGACATTTATCTTTCAATAGTTTTGTTTTGCTCTTTTTTAAATTTTCTTTCATTTTCAATAAGTAATTCTTAATCTTAATTAATGATTTTAATGCATTTCAAAGGTTTTTTTTTTTTTTTTAACTAACTACAAGAAAGAAAATCTAATGTTTTCTTAAAAGTTTTATACGATAAAAATTATTAAATAAAGTATAATATAATAAATAAATAAAGTGTAGGTATTCATGTTTAAGTATTAGACATTCATGTAGTAAATTTAAACGACATTTATTTTTCAATAGTTTTGTTTTGCTCTTTTAAAGTTTCTTTCATTTTCAATAAGTAATTCTTAATCTTAATTAATGATTTTAATGCATTTCAAAGGTTTTTTTTAATTTCGAACTACAAGAAAGAAAATCTAATGTTTTCTTAAAAGTTTTATACGATAAAAATTATTAAATAAAGTATAATATAATAAATAAATAAAGTGTAGGTATTCATGTTTAAGTATTAGACATTCATGTAGTAAATTTAAACGACATTTATCTTTCAATAGTTTTGTTTTGCTCTTTTAAATTTTCTTTCATTTTCAATAAGTAATTCTTAATCTTAATTAATGATTTTAATGCATTTCAAAGGTTTTTTTTTTAATTTCGAACTACAAGAAAAAAAATCTAATGTTTTTTTAAAAGTTTTATACGATAAAAATTATTAAATAAAGTATAATATAATAAATAAATAAATAAATAAAGTGTAGGTATTCATGTTTAAGTATTAGACATTCATGTAGTAAATTTAAACGACATTTATCTTTCAATAGTTTTGTTTTGCTCTTTTAAATTTTCTTTCATTTTCAATAAGTAATTCTTAATCTTAATTAATGATTTTAATGCATTTCAAAGGTTTTTTTTTAATTTCTAACTACAAGAAAGAAAATCTAATGTTTTCTTAAAAGTTTTATACGATAAAAATTATTAAATAAAGTATAATATAATAAATAAATAAAGTGTAGGTATTCATGTTTAAGTATTAGACATTCATGTAGTAAATTTAAACGACATTTATTTTTCAATAGTTTTGTTTTGCTCTTTTAAACTTTCTTTCATTTTCAATAAGTAATTCTTAATCTTAATTAATGATTTTAATGCATTTCAAAGGTTTTTTTTTTAATTTCGAACTACAAGAAAGAAAATCTAATGTTTTCTTAAAAGTTTTATACGATAAAAATTATTAAATAAAGTATAATATAATAAATAAATAAAGTGTAGGTATTCATGTTTAAGTATTAGACATTCATGTAGTAAATTTAAACGACATTTATCTTTCAATAGTTTTGTTTTGCTCTTTTAAATTTTCTTTCATTTTCAATAAGTAATTCTTAATCTTAATTAATGATTTTAATGCATTTCAAAGGTTTTTTTTTTTTTTAATTTCTAACTACAAGAAAGAAAATCTAATGTTTTCTTAAAAGTTTTATACGATAAAAATTATTAAATAAAGTATAATATAATAAATAAATAAAGTGTAGGTATTCATGTTTAAGTATTAGACATTCATGTAGTAAATTTAAACGACATTTATTTTTCAATAGTTTTGTTTTGCTCTTTTAAACTTTCTTTCATTTTCAATAAGTAATTCTTAATCTTAATTAATGATTTTAATGCATTTCAAAGGTTTTTTTTTAATTTCGAACTACAAGAAAGAAAATCTAATGTTTTCTTAAAAGTTTTATACGATAAAAATTATTAAATAAAGTATAATATAATAAATAAATAAAGTGTAGGTATTCATGTTTAAGTATTAGACATTCATGTAGTAAATTTAAACGACATTTATCTTTCAATAGTTTTGTTTTGCTCTTTTAAATTTTCTTTCATTTTCAATAAGTAATTCTTAATCTTAATTAATGATTTTAATGCATTTCAGATGTTTTTTTTTTTTTTTAATTTCGAACTACAAGAAAAAAATCTAATGTTTTTTTAAAAGTTTTATACGATAAAAATTATTAAATAAAGTATAATATAATAAATAAATAAATAAATAAAGTGTAGGTATTCATGTTTAAGTATTAGACATTCATGTAGTAAATTTAAACGACATTTATCTTTCAATAGTTTTGTTTTGCTCTTTTAAATTTTCTTTCATTTTCAATAAGTAATTCTTAATCTTAATTAATGATTTTAATGCATTTCAGATGTTTTTTTTTTAATTTCGAACTACAAGAAAAAAAATCTAATGTTTTTTTAAAAGTTTTATACGATAAAAATTATTAAATAAAGTATAATATAATAAATAAATAAATAAATAAAGTGTAGGTATTCATGTTTAAGTATTAGACATTCATGTAGTAAATTTAAACGACATTTATCTTTCAATAGTTTTTTGTTTTGCTCTTTTAAATTTTCTTTCATTTTTAATAAGTAATTCTTAATCTTAATTAATGATTTTAATGCATTTCAGATGTTTTTTTTTTAAATTTCGAACTACAAGAGAGAAAATCTAATGTTTTCTTAAAAGTTTTATACGATAAAAATTATTAAATAAAGTATAATATAATAAATAAATAAAGTGTAGGTATTCATGTTTAAGTATTAGACATTCATGTAGTAAATTTAAACGACATTTATCTTTCAATAGTTTTGTTTTGCTCTTTTAAATTTTCTTTCATTTTCAATAAGTAATTCTTAATCTTAATTAATGATTTTAATGCATTTCAAAGGTTTTTTTTTTAAATTTCGAACTACAAGAAAGAAAATCTAATGTTTTCTTAAAAGTTTTATACGATAAAAATTATTAAATAAAGTATAATATAATAAATAAATAAAGTGTAGGTATTCATGTTTAAGTATTAGACATTCATGTAGTAAATTTAAACGACATTTATCTTTCAATAGTTTTGTTTTGCTCTTTTAAATTTTCTTTCATTTTTAATAAGTAATTCTTAATCTTAATTAATGATTTTAATGCATTTCAAAGGTTTTTTTTTTAAATTTCGAACTTCAAGAAAAAAAACCTAATGTTTTTTAAAAAGTTTTATACGATAAAAATTATTAAATAAAGTATAATATAATAAATAAATAAAGTGTAGGTATTCATGTTTAAGTATTAGACATTCATGTAGTAAATTTAAACGACATTTATCTTTCAATAGTTTCGTTTTGCTCTTTTAAATTTTCTTTTATTTTCAATAAGTAATTCTTAATCTTAATTAATGATTTTAATGCATTTCAAAAGTTTTTTTTTTTTTAATTTCGAACTACAAGAAAAAAAATCTAATGTTTTTTTACAAATTTTATAGGAAAAAAATATTATTAAAAAGTATAATATAATAATAAATAAATAAATAAGGGAAGTATAGATATTCATATATAAGTATTAGATATTAATGTAGTAAATTTAATCGTCACTTATTTTTCAATAGCTTTGTTTTGTTCTTTTAAGTTTTCTTTCATTTTCAATAAGCAATTCTTAATCTTAATTATTGACTTTAACTTGTTTCAAACTTTTATTTATTTTTGTACTGCAAGTAAAAAACTAAAGTTTGTAAAAACTTTTATACGATAAAAAATTATTAAATGAAATATGATATAATAATAAATAAATAAATAAAGTATATATATTCATGTATAAATATTAAATATTCATGTATAAATATAAGATATTCATGTAACAAATTTAATCGTCATTTATCTTGCTTATCTTTCAATAGCTTTATTTTGCTCTATTAAGTTTTCTTTCATTTCAATAAGCAAATCTTAATTATTGATTTAAAAATTTTTCAAAATTCTTTATTTAATTTCCTACACCAAGAAAACATCTACAGTTGTATTTTTATTTAATACGATAAAAATATTATATGCATAAAATAATGTTACAGGATACTTTGATATGGGTCATTTGCCAATACAACAATACGCACGTAGAAGAATCAGCTTTAGTTCAGGTGAAAGTTTACTACATTGCACAAAAATTTTATCACCCCAATATGAAAAGAATACAATGAACAATTCATTGTTCAATAATATAGGGGTATGTATGTTGTTGTTCAATATATAGTTCTACAATAGGGATTCTCCTAAAATTTTCCTTCACCTCTTTGAATTCAAAGGTTTCCCTGTCCACAAACATATCGTGGGGATCTACCATAGACATATTTTTGTTAAATATCGATGAGCCTCGTGTTCCACTAATGTTCACTACAGCCTACCGACGAGTCATGAGAGTAAAAAATTGCTTTCAGGTGAGACTTTTAGGGATAATTTACCCACATTTGCATGTCATATGGGAGAATAGCCGGAAAACTCTTAGCACGCAGGCTGATTATCAAAGCAAAATCGTTTGCACACATTGTCACAATCGCCATCGTTTCATTCTGAAAGCAATAACTACAATTATGATGCAAGTGACATGTCATTGTCATTGAAACTTTTTATTCATTAACTTATTATTGAAGCTTTTAATTAATTAACTTTTAATTCTCTAATTTGTCAAGGGATTAATTAGAGAATTAAAAGATGATTTGAAATGATTTCGAATCTAATTTGAATGAATCGAATTTATAATGATTTCGAATCAAACCCTCATTATTCCCACGAGGCCATTTTGGTTAATTTGATATCTTAATTTATTAAATGTATAAGACTAATTTATATTAATTTATTAAAACATATATCTTTGTTTAAAGATGTAAATATTGATTGCTTCTGATGAAAATATATTTCTGCAGAAGCAATTTTTGTATCGTTCTGCCTTTGCCTTTCTTATTATTAACGAGATTACACTTTTATCATTATACTATCATTATTTTTATAATTAATGTGATTATACTAATTTCTAGAATACGTTACTGAGGACAAGGGGAGATAACATAACACTTACATCATTATACCTATTGGAGAAGAGGAGATATGCCTTCCAGAAGGATTTCTAGGAAAACTGTAACATACTCATACTTGCTTATTGTATAGCTGCAAATCTAAGAAACGCATACATAACACCTAAATTGATTATTGATTTGAAGAATATAAATAGGCTACGTGTTCCACTTATGTGTGCTACAAACAACTTATCGATTAAGGATGAAGGGAACATTGACATACAGACTCATACTTGTTATAAGCCTAACAAACTTACTTAATAGGATTTATAGTAGAACTGAGAACAGCACCACATTTGCATGTTGAATGAGAGAAAACCCAGAAAACTTTCTCCAGGCACCAGGCAACTGCCATTAAATTCGTCTATTGAAGCAGATGTTTAAAAACACTTTCACCAATGAGTTCCTTGCTCCTAAAAATCAGTGGTCTGAAACAGACACTACCAGTGCTGCTACTACTTTGTCACCAGTGATACAAAATATTCACATCAATCTAATAAAAATATCATAAACCTTATATTAATTAGTAAATAATTCTAGAAAAAATATGATTTTCTTTTTGACGTACACATATAAATAAAATTTTATTTTAAATCACTTTCACCATCACCATCACCATCAAATCTAAAAATGAATTGTTTTAAACAGATACTACCAGTACTGTTACTATTTTGTAACATGTGATACAAAATATTAACGTCCCTCTACAAAACATAACATGAGCATTAGTTATTATATAAATGTAGTACATAATATTCTTTTCTTTTTGATGTACACACATAAATAACATTTTATTTTAAATCTCTTTCACCATCACCATCGAGCCTAAATGTCAGTGGTTCTAAGCAGACACTATCAGTGCTGCTACTACATTCTAACCAGTGATACAAAATAATAGCATCAATCTACATAACATATCATAAACATTTTATTAATTATTAAGTAATTCTAATACACAATATCATTTACTTTTTGACGTACACACATAAATGATATTTTATTTAAAACACTTTCAACATCACCATCACTATCACCATCCAGCCTAAATGTCAGTGGTTTTATACAGACTCTACCAGTGCTGCTACTACTTTGTCACCAGTGATACAAGATATTCATATCAATCTAAAAAACACATCATAAACATTATATTAGTTAGTAAATAATTCTAGTATAAAATATTATTTTCTTTCTGATGTATACACATAAATAATATTTGAATTTTAAAACACTTTCAACATCACCATCGAGCCTAAATGTCAGTGGTTTTAAACAGACATTACCAGTGCTGCTACTACTTTGTAACCAGTGACGCAAGATATTAATGCCAGTCCCCAAAACATATTATAAAGATTATATTAGTTATTAAATAATTCTAGTATAAAATATTATTTTCTTTCTGATGTATACACATAAATAATATTTGAATTTTAAAACACTTTCAACATCACCATCGAGCCTAAATGTCAGTGGTTTTATACAGACTCTACCAGTGCTGCTACTACTTTGTAACCAGTGATACAAGATATTAATGTCAATCCACAAAACATATTATAAAGATTATATTAGTTATTAAATAATTCTAGTATAAAATATTATTTTCTTTCTGATGTATACACATAAATAATATTTGAATTTTAAAACACTTTCAACATCACCATCACTATCACCATCGAGCCTAAATGTCAGTGGTTTTATACAGACTCTACCAGTCCTGCTACTACTTTATAACCAGTGATGTAAAATATTAACATCAATTTACAAAAGATACAAGCATAATATTAATTATTAAATAATTCTAGTACAAAACATGATTTTCTTTTTGACGTACACACATAAATAACAGTTTAATTTAAAACCTACGTATATTTCATCATAAAAAGCATATCCAATTTATAAAAGCAGATTGTTGCATAGCAAAACAATGGATTCCAATTTTAAATCAGCAGACTGAAATATGATGAAAGATATTTAATATGAAATGTTTATTTATAGAGAAACGCTTGTTGGTATTTCAGAAAATTTGGAATTTATGTCCCATAAAACCTAACCATTTTTTCTCATTTCTTAGAATGTTCCTCATAAATTTTAGAAAATAAATATTTAATTAAGAATATAAAAATTGGATAAAAAACATAGAAGGTTATTTAAGATCTAAAATATGCAAATGTGATCTCAGAGTCTAGACAGTATATTTTACATATTTTCTTATAAAAAAAAATGAAGCAAAAAAACATCTATAAATAAAATTACAGTAATTAAAGATTTATTTTTATATTTATATCAAGATATATGTCTTGAAATTAACATAATATATCAAATAAATAGGAAAAAAATAAATATTCATATGCAATAAAATTTATGTCTTAAGGAAGAATTAGATGGTATACCTATAAATACATTTTCATCATTAAAAATTATATTCCTTCAAATTTTTTAATTGGAAATATAAAAAGAATTTAAATAATATTAGTTTAGATTTCTTAAAAAATCTTAAAATCATATATTTCATAAACCACTACCAAATATTATATTATTTAGCACTTAGATCTGTGATATTAAACAAACTAGTTAGAACAAAAAAGTAATAAAAATATTTTAAAGTGTTAGAATTGTGGTACTTCAAGTTCACAACATTATAATTCATTGTATAAATTATTTTCAGAATTTTTCACAGTACGATTTTTTCTACTGACTTTTTTCTACTGTTTTACAGATTTCCTCTAACAACTTTTCAATGATCATAAGATATAATTTATGTATTATTCATGTAATTAAAATATAACGATATTCAACATAGTAAACTATGCTAATTTTACTAAAAAAGTAAATAAGAGTATCTGTAACATATTGTGTCGAATGAAGTTTTAGAAGTAGCACTCATAAATATTAGAAGTTAAATAGTCAGCAAATAAAAAGAGACTAATTTTTTTTAAAGTTAACGAAATCAATAAATATACAATATCGAGTAAGTCATAAAATAAATTAAAAAAAAAAAACATCTGACATATTCAGCATATTAGTGCTGATAAATTCCCGCATTCATTTAGAAAATACCAGAAATATAACTATCAGCAAACAATTCTTCCGAAAGAGGATACTTTTGAAACAAGTCCCGAAAAGGTTTTCCTTGAACCAAAATAAAAAAAAAAAAAAAAAAAAACGATAAAACTAAAACAAACTAATTATTTTAGATATAACAAATTCATAAATATACAATATCGAATAAACCATAAAATAATTTTTAAAACGTTTAACATATTCAGCATATTAGTCTGAATGAATTTTCGCATTCATTTAGAAATGCCAGAAATATAACTATCAGCAAACAATTCTTCTCATACATTTGAAACAAGTCCCAAAAAGGTTTTCTTTGAATTAAAATAAAAAAAAGATATAACTAAAACAAACTAATTTTTTTAAAGACATAACGAATCAATAAATGTATACAATTATACAATTAGAATCGAAATATATGCATTATACAATTTCGAATATAAACCATAAAATAAATTTAAAAAAAACAGTTGACATATTTAGTATATTAGTGCTGATAAATTCCCGCATTCATTTAGAAAATACCAGAAATATAACTATCAGCAAACAATTCTTCCGAAAGAGGATACTTTTGAAACAAGTCCCGAAAAGGTTTTCCTTGAACCAAAATAAAAAAAAAAAAACGATAAAACTAAAACAAACTAATTATTTTAGATATTACAAATTCATAAATATACAATATCGAATAAACCATAAAATAATTTTAAAAACGTTTGACATATTCAGCATATTAGTGCTGATAAATTCCCGCATTCATTTAGAAAATACCAGAAATATAACTATCAGCAAACAATTCTTCCGAAAGAGGATACTTTTGAAACAAGTCCCGAAAAGGTTTTCCTTGAACCAAAATAAAAAAAAAAACGATAAAACTAAAACAAACTAATTATTTTAGATATTACAAATTCATAAATATACAATATCGAATAAACCATAAAATAATTTTAAAACGTTTGACATATTCAGCATATTAGTGCTGATAAATTCCCGCATTCATTTAGAAAATACCAGAAATATAACTATCAGCAAACAATTCTTCCGAAAGAGGATACTTTTGAAACAAGTCCCGAAAAGGTTTTCCTTGAACCAAAAAAAAAAAAACGATAAAACTAAAACAAACTAATTATTTTAGATATTACAAATTCATAAATATACAATATCGAATAAACCATAAAATAATTTTAAAAACGTTTGACATATTCAGCATATTAGTGCTGATAAATTCCCGCATTCATTTAGAAAATACCAGAAATATAACTATCAGCAAACAATTCTTCCGAAAGAGGATACTTTTGAAACAAGTCCCGAAAAGGTTTTCCTTGAACCAAGATAAAAAAAAAAAAAACGATAAAACTAAAACAAACTAATTATTTTAGATATTACAAATTCATAAATATGCAATATCGAATAAACCATAAAATAATTTTAAAAACGTTTGACATATTCAGCATATTAGTCTGAATGAATTTTCGCATTCATTTAGAAATGCCAGAAATATAACTAGCAGCAAACAATTCTTCTCATACTTTTGAAACAAGTCCCAAAAAGGTTTTCTTTGGACTAAAATAAAAAAAAGATATAACTAAAACAAACTAATTTTTTTAAAGACATAACGATTCAATAAATGTATACATTATACAATATCGAATATAAACCATAAAATAAATTTAAAAAAAAATCATTTGGCATACTAAGCATATTAGTGCTGATAAATTCCCGCATTCATTTAGAAACACCAGAAATATAACTATCAGCAAACAATTCTTCCGAAAGAGGATACTTTTGAAACAAGTCCCGAAAAGGTTTTCCTTGAACAAAAACAAAATAAAAAAAAAAGAAAGGAAAATAAAGCCGACTTTAATACTTTTTTCTGTACGTTTTCATCTCACAATTTTTCGTTTTCTTCTTGGCGTTGGTGGAATAAACGTAAGGAAAGGGGTGAGATTGGTAAAAAACATCTGTCTCATACGGAAACTTGAAGTTAGCACAGCCGTGTGAAGAGCGGAATGGAAAAAAAAAAGAGGGGAAAAAACGGATTCCATTTATAAGCAAATGAGATCTAAAGGAAAAAGGGTTGTGTTGCGATAAGCAGTGGGATATATAGATATAGATAGATGGATAGATCTGGAAAAAAGGAAGCCATGTCGTGGACGGGAGCGGTTGGATGGTAAAAACTGTAATCTGTAGATCTGACTAGAAAACGAAAGTAATTTACATGTGTGGATTCTAGTCATGATAATAACATAACACACACGTGTGTGTCATGTTATGTTATGTATCTTGTCATGTGTGTACGTGTGTATGTGGATGTGTGTATTTATGTGTATATGTGTGTTAGTGTATGTGTGTGTTTGTGTGTGTGAGTGTATGTGTGAATATAGGTGTGTGTATATGCGTGAGTGTATGTGTCAATATAGGTGTGTGTATATGTGTGAGTTTATGCATATTACGGAATCCATAAACGTGTGTGTATGTATGAATGTGTATGTGTGTGTGTGTGACAGTGTATGTGTGAATGTATGTATGGGTATGTAGGAGTGTGTGTGTGTGGTGTGAATGTATGTGTGTGGTGTTTGTATGTGCGTGTATGTGTGTGATTGTGTGTGTGTGTGTGTTATTTTAGGAATACTTACCATGGTAAATTGCACAATAATTTTAAATATTAATAATGCAATTATATCGAATATTTTGTCTTATTAGAGATAGCAAATTAAATTCATCAGTTGAAATATAAAAAAAATAATTAGAAAAATTTACAACTTAAAAAAAAATACAAAACATTATGGAAGACATAATCTTAAAATATTTTCCTGTACCTCATTTTAATAGATTAAATGGATACTTCACTTTTTACTTCATTTATGTCTTTGAATGTATACATGTATGTCCAAATAATTCATATGATATATATATATATATATGCGGTGCCTCAGATTTCAGGTTCGAGTCTCGGTGGTGCCATGAATGCTTGTAGTGGTTCGGAATCCAGTTTAATCCGTGGGTCCTGATGACTAATATGACTGTAGAGTGTTGGGAATAGGGCTGACAGCCATACCCAGTACAAAAACATCTCATACCTCGGAATCTGGGAGTAGACAGAGGGTCCTGGTCCACCATGGGCTGTTGTGTCTGTATATAATATTTTATATATGTATATAATATTTATAATATCTTATTAATTGCTTTTCGAAATGCTTTATATATTTGTGGATTTCAAAATATCAATAAATTAGTCTGTGAATAAAATAAAAGAATGTCTAAAAATTTCATAAATCTAAAGTGTTGAATTATTTAACTTCTTAAAATTCATTAATCTACATAAAATGTACATTTTTGATGAATGTCTTTGCATTTATAAATTAAAAGTATTTATAAATTTTTAATTTTTAAAAATATATATAGATTGATAAATATCATATTTCATTGGTTCCCTTTTAGTTAACTATCATTAATATTATATAAGAACTAAGCATTTATTGTATAATTAAATGTCATTTATTATATATTTAGTTGGATATTTAGAAATTTCAATCAAATATCTTTTGATAGTTTAAACTAGTAATAATTGCTGAGTTTAATCATTTCATCTGAATTTAATCATAGTCTTTGTTAAATTTTTATTCTTGGCAATATTTTCTGATTTTTTAAAAAATTTTATATTATTATTCTGGGCAATTAATTTTATATATTTCAATTGTTTATAGCATAGTTTATGTAACAAGGGTCCAATATATTATGAGAAACTGACTCATTATCTATATTTTCTCTGATAACCTAATAAATCTAGCATTTCTCTTATAAATGTATGAAATAAATTATATTATTGATTACATGTATGCAACCAATAGAAATAAGATTATTTATTCATATCAGAATTTTCCATGTCTGAAATTTCATGTCAGAATCAGTACTAGCATTAGCAGTGGTGTAACAATAAAATTATATTTAGCCTATACCTAATGTATTTTATTATTGTTAAAGCTGCTTATGAAAGGACATATATTTTTTTTACTGCATCATATTCTTTATTAATTATTTTTAATAAAACTTTCCTCGTTGGCGCAACAGCCCCAAAGCCGTCTACCTACTGGCAGATTTCATTTTTTTTTTCAGTTTACGTGATAGCGTTGTCAGCCCTACGCCCAATAGTCCTATTAGACAGGGACATATGGTTTAAAGATGGAATTTTGGAATTTTTGGATGTGGATAATTTATTATTATTATTTTTTAAATTTTAACTAACTTTCTGGCACTACAAATTATCCTTGCCACAGCTTGGCAAGGCCGTCTGCCTACTGGCCGATTTCGAGATAGTATAGGTTTCTTTTTATGGGGTAGGTTGTCAGTTTTAAGCTGTACAGTCATATTAGAGGGGACCTAGGATTACCGGGACCTAGGATTTAAAGTGGATTCAGAACCCCTGCAAACATCTATGGCACATGCAGAAATTCGAACCTGAAACCTATTACACCGAGGGCCAAAGAGGCCCTCAACCATCAGACTCCTTTAGTAAAAATAAATTATATTAATTTTTATCTTACGTACATGGAATGAAGAACTTAAATTAAGAATTAAACGAATACTCAGAGGTTTGGTTTGTCGCTCTACGGCCATTTTTTTCACACTTTAACCTAATTAGACCTTGACCTACAGTTTAACGTGGATTCCGATGCACTGTCAAACATCCCTGCCACCGCCTGAAGCCTGAGGCACCAACGGCCAGAGCGCTAGCCAATTGACCATCAAACCGCTACTTAGAGAATATTTTTTCCTAATGCAGCAGGCAAATACATAGACAGTGATCTTTTATGCCGTAAGGGCATAAGGACTGCACCGAAGTTACTCATCCGAGGGGTTACTTGAAGATAAGCTACGGACGGGGAGTAACAACGCCCCTGCGACACTCTACGATCGACCGGGTCTTACGGTTTAAAGTGGATTCCAAACCACTATAAACATCCATACCACGGCTAAGATTCGAACCTATAGCATGTGGTACCAAGCACAGTGTACCTATGGTACCAGAGCGCTAGTCGATTGTCCATAAGGAGCTACTTAAAGATTTGATATGTTTATATTTCAAGTTATTCAACAGTTGTTTAACAAAATCAAAAAAAAATAATAATTGATAATTATATTGATTGATTGATAATTATATAGTTCTAATATTTTTCAATAATGGTAATTATTGCTATCTGATGTCCATCAGAGCCTTCAGAAAAATATAGGTTTGCCCTTTCAATTTGCGGACGGTCCCTTAAATATCGTGGGAGAAATAGGAAGGTTAGAGGAACTGTAAATTTTTCCTCGTTGGCCGTATGTAAAGCCAATGCCGGTGGAATACATCAAATTTTCCCGAGTATTTTGGAATATTTTTCTGGCGACGATCATCGGAATGTCTTATTCCGGGATATCCGCGTGTCAGGGGACTGCATCACCAAATCCCTCCCACTTTCGCGTGGCTTCTTTCTCTTCTTTTTTTCCCTTACTACTTTTGCAACAAGGCAACAATAAATTAAACCCAGCTACACTTAAAGAAATGTATTTACTTTACAAATTAAACTTTTATTTTTTTTACTGCAAGTAAAGCTGCATACGAATGATTATTAAAATAAAATTATATCAGGCATTCCTATGGGGGATGAAGTTGAGCAGAAAAATTTTTTGATGAAAAGCGACGAAGAGATATTTTTTATTTATTTTTATTTTCTGGTTACTCATGTAGGGAATAGAAGTAAAAAAAAAATGCTATTGACAGAAGAAAATTAAATTTTCCGAACTAGAACTTTCAGGAAAGCTGGACGTAAGTAGATACATTTGAAATCGTGCTTGTATTTTTTTTAAAGGGGGGGAGGGATTGCGTTTTTAAACTTGATGAATTTATATTAAAAGTGAATTGAAATTGTTTTGTAAACAAAATTCTAATAGTTATGCATAAATTTAGCAAGCAATAAAGGAACAAAAAAGTGTCCAGGATTCAATTATGTTTTAAACATAAATGCGTCAGTAATTATATTTTCCCCAGACTTTTATTTTTTAAATAACTTGTTTCGTTTATTATTAAATTTAAAAAGGGGTTATCAAAAAGTTATTATAATTTTTTTTTTGTAAATGATTTTATTGTGCCAATGTTTAATTTATTTTATTTAAATATTAAGCCTCAAATTTTTTTAGATTTATCTCGTTTAAAATTTAATATTCTGTTTTGCTCTGATATCAAGTTGTGTTTTTAATTTTGTGTCAGAATATATTACATCTGTAGCACATGAATGAATGCAGAATGATTGCTGAAAAAGGTAATATATTAAATTTTTTTCCTGGAATTTCTGATGTTATTAAATTAGTTCGCATTATTTCCTTTTTCCATTTTACTAAATTTCCTTTTGTTTTCATATAATGGTCATGAAATACGTTAATAACAGTAAGTTTTAAAAAAATATGTCAGAGCATGAAAGATTATATTAAATTTTCCGTGAAATTGTTGGTGTTATTAAATTAGTTCTCTTTGTTTTATACTTCCAATTTATAAAATTTCGTTATGAAATACGTTACTAAACGTTACGTTACTGAAATACGTTGCTAAACGTTACGTTACTGCAATACATAACTCGTTCATGAAATACGTTACTAAACTGTGAGTTTTTTTTAAAAAGATGTCGGGAGCATGTATGAATGCAGAATGATTGCTGAGTAAGGTAATATATTAATTTTTTCCTGGAAATTTCTAATTCTATTATATTATTTCTCAATATTTTATTTAAATTTCGTCACGATTTCAGATAATAGTAATGAAATACATTATATAAATATTCCTATGGCGGATGAAGTTGCGATTAAAAATTTTTGAGGAAAAGCAACGAAGAGATATTTTTTTTTATTTTCTGGTACTCATGTAGGGAATAGAAGCAAAAAAAAAAAAAATGCTATTGACTGAAGAAAATTAAATTTTCCGAACTAGAACTTCCAGGAAAGGAGACGTAAGTAGATACATTTGAAATCGTGCTTGTATTTTTTTGCGTTTTTAAGCTTGATGAATTTATATTAAAAGTGAATTGAAATTGTTTTGTAAGCAAAATTCTAATAGTTATGCATAAATTTATCAAACAATAAAAGTGTCTAGAATTCAATTATGTTTTAAACACAAATACGACAGTAATTATATTTTCCCAGACTTTTATTTTTTAAATAACTTGTTTCGATTATTATTGAATTTAAAAAGGGGTTATCAAAAAATTATTATTAATTTGTTTCGCCTATGTTTAATTTACTTAATATATTTGTTTAAATATTTTATATTGAGTTAATTTAAAATTTAATATTCTGTTTTGTTCTGGATATTTCTGTTATCAAATAGGGTTTTAATTTTCTTGTTGGATTATATTACACCACTAACACAAGAATGAATGGAGAATGATTGCTCTAAAAAGGTAATAGATTAATTCTTTTCCTGGAATTTCTGATGTCATTAAATTAGTTATTATTTCATTTTTCCCTATGATTAAATTTCGTTTTGTTTTTAGATAATGCTCACGAAATATATTACTAAACAGTGAGTTTTTTTAAATAAAACGTCAAAGCATGAATGAATACAGAATGTTTGCTGAAAAAGGTAATATAATAAAATTTTCCTGGAATTTCTGATGTTATTAAATTAGTTCGCATTATTTTTTCCCTTTTATTAAATGTCGTTATGTTTTCTGATAATAGTAATCAAATACCTTAATAATCATTGAGTTTTTTAAAATAGAATGCCGGAGCATGAATCATTGCAAAATTATTTCTAAAAAAGTTAATGTATTACATTTTTCCTGGAATTTCTAATTTAATTTAAGTTAAAATCAATACAATAAAATCTGAGAAGGAGACTTATAAAGTTCGAATTTAATATTTTAATAAAATATCTAGGATCCTTTTTTAATTAAAAAAAAATTGATTTGTCCAGCAGTTAAATTGAAAAATTCTTTCCAACATTATTAATTAAATTACATAAAATGATTGTAATAAAATAAAAATATAAAAAAATGAAAGTAATGCAAATAATATTATATTTCACAAATCTTTACTATGAAGCTAACTCCTCAAGTTAAATTTGCTTGTTCGGTGTACTTGATTAAATGTCACTGTAACGCTATATATAAAAAAATCTATGAAATTTAGAAGGTGAATTTCCAATTTAATTATCATCAATGAAAATAACCTATTGTTTCAATAAAATTACTTAAAAGACTTAAAATCTTTATAATGCTTTCAAATGATAAAGATAAAGATTTGTTTGATAGAAATAGATTCTACATAAACTACATAGATACTACAGTGATCTATATAGATACTATAAAGATCAACATTTCTAGATACTAAATTCAATAATTATACACAAAGATTCTATAACCATAAATTATGGGTTTTAATTAAGTAAAAGTCATCGTCATTGTTTATTCATTTTAACGACTTCTTAACGATTACAATTCCATTTTGCAAATACTGAACGTATTCAAAAATTATCGATAAAATTAATTGAATATAAGTTTAACTAGCGATATAATTAAAACAGCGTGAAATAAACTAGCAATATAATTAAACTAGAAATATATAGTTCTGGCTTATGCAATTATTATCGATAAAATTAAACTATTGTTTCATTACATTACATACTTAATATTTTCAGAATCATTTGAAATGAAAAATATAAATAAATAAACCAATTTTTGAAATTAACTTGAGAAAGTTACATAAATAAAATTAGTAGTATAACCTTTTAAAACTAGCAACCTATAACATTTTGTATAAATTGTATCGTTCAATTGATCAATACTCATTGAAATTACCTGTTCCTTTAAATGATTTTGATAGGTTACATTTAAAGAGTATGCAAATATTAATGAAAGTCTTAAAAGCGTAAATTAAACAAGCAATAAGTAACCAGCGATACAATTAAACTAATATAATTAAAGTAACTAGCGACACAATTAAACTAGCAATGTAATTAAAGTAAATATTTATACAATTAAACTATTAATATAAAAGTAAATAGTGATACAATTAAACTACCAATATAATTAAAGTAAATATAGATACAATTAAACTACCAATATAATTAAAGTAAATAGTGATACAATTAAACTACCAATATAATTAAAGTAAATAGTGATACAATTAAACTACCAATATAATTAAAGTAAATAGTGATAAAATTAAACTACCAGTGTAATTAAATTAATTAGTGATACAATTAAACTAGCAACAAAATTAAAGTAAATAGTGATAAAATTAAACTACCAATGTAATTAAATTAATTAGTGATACAATTAAACTAGCAACAAAATTAAAGTAAATAGTGATGCAATTAAACTAGCAATAAAGTTAAAGTAAATATTTATACAATTAAACTAGTAATATAAAAATAAATAGAGATAAAATTAAACTAGCAATATAATTAAAGTAGCTAGCGATACAATTAAACTAGCAATGCAATTAAAGTAACTAGCACTACAATTAAACTAAAAGTAAGTGGAGATAACATTAAACTAAAAGTAAGTGGAGATAACATTAAACTAAAAGTAAGTGGAGATAACATTAAACTAACTGTATAATTAAAACTATAGTAAATATTTAATAGTAAACAGTGATACAATTAAACTAACAATATAATAATCCAAATATAATAAACAAACTATTTTAAAAATAATAATCTACAACAATGTACATAAATTACAGTATTCAACTGAAACAAAATCCATTGCCATTATTTATTCATTTAAACGATTTCAGAAAGGTTACATTTGTAGCGTGGTCAAATATTAAAAGTAAAAAAAAATTCCACTGCACACCCATACACACACACAAATTCCATTCCACTTCAATACCAGAACATCGTTAATTGTCAAATCTCGTGTCCAAGTCCAACTATTGGACGAGCGCTCATATCTGGGGCTCTATTATGGCTCTTTAATTTGTTCACAGGCCGGGGAAAAAATAACTGTATCGGTTACCATTGGGAATTCCTTGCGGGCGAGACACACCCGAAAATCGTCCTAGTGTGAAAGCAGAAAATTAATGGCAAATCAGCAACCGCAATTGAGCATGGTTGGCCTCCAGAAACTCTGTAATCCTTCCCCCCAAAACGCTGCGATTATCTATCTACCCGCAATTCACTCTAGTCTGAAAATGAAGAGAGGTACGGTCGACTTGCCAAGTGTGAAAAAGGTAACAGTAAATTACTTTTTTCTTTTGTCAGGGTTTGCCATTGCTGCTTCTTTAGGGGCTGCCAACGTCGATGTGGATGAATCTACCTGCTGGACTGCAATTAATTCTATTAAAACCCTTGAATAATTAATACCGCAGTGCCCGGGAACCCTTATGAATACGTTACCGGCGTTTTCACTGAATTATGCGCTTTATAAATACCATTACTGAAAGGAAAGTGCCCTATTAATTCCGTTTGACGGAGTACGCGAAAGCGCACCCTGGTGGTTAATCTGAGAAGTGGGTTCTTTTGATGTGAGGAATGAAAGCGAACATATTTCTTTCAAGGCGGGAGAAATTCGAGCAAAACAAGGAATAGTCGGCGAAGTTCAAATTAATTGCTGCTCATTCATTGTCCTCCGTAATATTTCGTAGGATTACATGGAATTTATATTCGCTTTCGTAATTCTTTTAAAATGGAAATAAGATTTTTATTATGTATGCGTTTTGAATTTTAATATTTTACTGTAATAACTAGACTATTTCACTAGTCTAACGAAAGAAAGGTTATACATATAGGATAAAATATTAATTCAATTTAAATTCAAGTCACTTCAATAGAAAAAGTGTTACATTTGGATATAAATTATAAAATTGAATTTCATTCAATTTATTTATTTATTGTAAATGTTGATAAATTTTTGGAATAGAAGCTTTTCAGAATTAAATAGAAAATTTAACATTTATTTGAAGTTAAAATAAATTTGGTTGAAATTAAAGCAAAATCCAAAATGTTTCTATTGATTGTTTTACCATAATTAACTTTTTTTACTATAATAGACTATATCACAAATCTTATGAAAACAAATTATATATATGGGTTAAAATATAAATTAATTTTAAATTCAATTCACTTCAATAGAAAAAGGTGTTACATTTTATATAAATTAAAAAATTGAATTTCATTTAATTAAATGTTGATAAATTTTGGAAATTGAAGTTTTTTTTAAAATTAACTAGAAAATTTAACATTTACTTCAAGTTAAAATAAATTTGTTTGAAATTAAAATTCAAAATGTTTCCATTGATTGCTTTACCATAATTAACTTTTTTTACTATAATAGGCTATTTCACTAATCTTACGAAAAAAAAGTTATACATATAGGATAAAATATGAATTAATTTTAAATTCAATTCACTTCAAAAGAAAACGTGCTACATTTGATATAAATTATCAAATTGAATTTCATTTAACTCATTAATTTAATGTAAATATTGATAGGTTTTTGGAATAAACTTTCAGAATTAAATAGAAAATTCAACATTTATTTTATAAAGAAAATGAAAGTCAAAATAAATTTGGTGGAAATTAAATCAAAATCTAAAATGTTTCTATTTATTGCTTTACCATTGCTGAGTTATATGTATTTTTCACAATATTTGATAATTTTTTCGCCGTAATTTTTGGATATAATTGCAAGGATAAATTTTTGAATATTATTAGTAACCAAATCCTATATCAAAGCGTTAAGGAACAATTCTTTGCCTACACAAAAATAATTTTTTTACTTTTTTGTGTTATGGTATAAGTGATAATCACCCAAAAATTTGTCCTACAAGATAAAATTATCCTCAAGCTCGTAAACCACCAATTCAAAGTGCAAACCTACAAGCTCCGTCGAATCTTCTTGTTTCTAAAATCAGCAATTGCAATATATAACGCTAATATATAACCTTTATATATTAGAATAATAACCTTTATGCATACTAATTTGTGTGTAACCGATATCTGTGTTATGAGTAGGATAATTATACCTTTGAACTACAACATAAAAACAATTATCTCTGCATGGTACACTTTAAAGAATACGAATCATGTGTAGAGTATCTCAAATCTATATAAGAAGGGACTGTAATAAAAATAAAGTAGCTTTATATGATTTAATCTTATCCTACTCAAGTATTATTATCAAAATATATATTGGGTTCCCTCTAGCTTTGGGATTTTGGAATTACATCATAATTACCATTTTAATTATGTAATTTTCAGAATTATGCAATTTATTTGCATATTTAAAATATAATTTCAGTCACTTATAGGCGATTAACGTCAAATATATTCAAAATTACCCACTTAATTGTAAGCAAAGCCTTTCTTGAATATATTATTTAAGATGTTATAAAAGTTATCATCTATCATTTCAATGGACATTGTGTAACACGCTTACTAACTACTATTGAGAAAGAAAAAAATAGGTCTTGAACATAAAATACCACACACATAAATGGTCCAAGAACCGTTACTGATTCAAAAGCTTCCAAATTGAGAAGTCGGTCTCCAGAATTCGTGACCATGGTGTTGCCATTCTTATCAATAAAACTATCGGTAAATAGCAGAGGCCCGCGTAAATTTCGTGACAAAAGGAGCGAAAATTGGCTGGAATTAGAAAACCATGCATCTGGCAATCAGATCTTTTCATCTTTATTGTGGATCATGTTGCTACCGAAAAAGCGTCTGATGAAGATTCGATGATTGTCAGTTGCAACCTGATGAGTCTTCTAATGATGATACGATGGTTTCTTGACACTAAGAATCCACATTGTATCTTCGAGAAAGACAGATGTACAATGCTAAAGGAATTTCAAGTGTGAATTTTATTGATGCTATGATTGCTTCTCACGAAATACGTTTTACTGTGCATCTAACTGTATATCTTCAGCAATCATTTTTAAGTTAAATTGTAACTGTATTTTTTTAGAAACAGCAAACTGTATTTATTTGAAAGTGCTGAAAAAAATAATTCTGTTTAAAGCTTGGAAACTTTGATATTTCGTTTCTATATATTATGTAAAGATTATAGATGAACAAAAATTGCTATATTAGTTTATTTTGTTATTATTGTTTATATCGTTATTATTGATATATTATTGAAATATAAAATAAAGTAAATTTGATAAAAACAATGTCACTCATATGCTATAGTACATTTAAGCATGGATAGTACAAATTAAGAAAGCCGAGCTCTAAATCTATAAGCAAGCTAATCCCAAAGTCTCTATGTCAATATCAGGTATGGACATGAGAAATTTAAATTTATACGATGGAATATCTTTTCATTTTTCTCTGTGAGATGGAAGAATAGTATGAACTTCTAGATGCCACACTTGTGGATTTTTTGTTAAAAATTTAACAGGCTTCCTAAGTGCACACTGATTAGCGTTAAATCTATGTCATCTACGGATCTAATGGCACATTTACCTGAAGCCAAAGTGTCTGGTGTTCGAAAATATTGAACAATTTGTTAAACTATTGTTTTTAAACTAAACTAATAATAATTCACTATAGTTTTTGATGAATATAAATGCGTACACATTTTTTGTAGTATGGAAAATATAAAATTCAACCAGTAATTAATTTTAGTTAGGATACTTCATTGATGGAAATATAGCAACTGCTTCATTAATAAAATTTATTGTCTGAAATCTGTCACATTAGGATTTTTATGCAATTGAAACAGTTTTTTTATGGATATTTTCGCAAAATAATGTTCAGTTTGGTGACATGGAGTATTATTAAAAGGTTTAAAACAAGATACTAATTAAACGTTAAGATACTAATTTTAATAAGATACTAATTAATTGGTAACTAATTAAAATGCTAACTATTAAAATGGCATGAAATACGTAGGAATGAGTTTCCGAAATTCAAGAAAGTATCGAAATATATTCATATTCCAATTTTTAATAACATTATTTATTTTATTTCCCTAAAATCTTTCGACAGTTATATTTCAGCAATTTTAATTTACAGTAATTTGAAATTTTAATTTTAGTTAGAAATTAAGAATTCATTTTTTTTATGGAAAATCTTCGTAACTAAGACGTTTTTAAATTGTATTAAATATTTTTCTGATAATATTTGAAAAAAAAAATATACAAACTAAAATTTATATTTAGTATAATACAATTTATTTTAAAATAATCATTCATTCCTTTCTCATCAAGGTTAAGGGGATTCACTTTTACGATAATTACCTTAGATGATGGTTTAAGTGATAATATGTAATATTTATTCTAATTAATCTTTTATCATTCCTAATTATAAATTAATTAATTATATATATATTTTAAATAATCATTTTTTCTAAAAGTTTAAGGGGACTCACTTTTACGATATATATATATACATAGAAATCACTACCATAGATAAGCTGTAATCTTATTAAGTCTCTCTTATTTCTAATTATTAACCATTGAATCCTTTATTTCATTATAATACATTAACAGGCAGAATTTGATAAAACAAATTACCAGACATTGCCAGACAAGAATTCTTCATAATGGAGATCCATACTAATGAAGAAGACGAATCTCTACAAAACTAGGATGATTTATAATTTGTTGTGTGTGTGGTTCAACTACAAATCGTTAACCGGAACCATCTCCTGAAACCCCAATTATGGCCTCAGGCCTACATAAGTCCTGCACGCGATACCTTCATGCCCAGACGTGAGATATTCAAGGACAGTTGAACTTAAATTACAAAGAAATATGGGCAAAAAAAAGTTTTATAAATTCTTGAAACTGGTTTCATGGACCTCCTAACACAGTAACCAATCGATGTCTCTTTATTAACCTGTCTCCGGAATAAATATTTTATGTATGATAAGATTCCAGCTATTTGCCCCTTTAGCAAAGTAGGCATTTAGTAAATGTGCAGCGAATCTTAAGACTATTAATCGCATCGGCAGATTGGGTTGCAGTGGAAAATATATACTTATGTGACTTAGATTATAGGTCACTAAATCTTTTTTCGGTGATAGAAAAGTCATAAAAAATGATTTATTAGAGTTCACAAAATAAATCGTGATATAACACAGGTTTAACAACATTGTTTTTTGAAATCTGATATTACACTCGAAATTTAGTATTAAATAAAGATGCTTGTCTGACTATAATTAGTTTTCAATGTCTTTAAAAAGTAAATTTAAAATACTACTTTAAAATTCAATAATATATTTGAAATTCGCTTTGCACCTCCAAAATAAAAATCCAGGCTTACAGTCATTAGTTAAAATTCAAAAGGGGCATTACATTATGTCTTAACAGGGATGAGTAATAATTTTCACGTCTTACGCTATCAAAATAGTCAATGGTAATAAAATGACCATAACTATACTTTAGCATTTTGTAGTGAAATATTCTTAAGTAGTCATCATAACCAATTTATGTAGTCATCATAGCTAAGACATGAAAAATGATATATTACTGTTCACAAAATAAATCGTGCTATAACACAGGTTTAACAACATTGTTTCTAAAATTTTGATATTATACACGAAATAAAAATACTTTTATGATTATAATTAATTCTCGATGCCTTTAAAAATAAATTTAAAATACCAAATTGTTTTTTACATAATATTTGCTTTTAAAATGAAATTCACTTTGCACCTCTAAAGTATAAACAGAGGCTTACAGGCATTAGTTAAAATTCAAAAGGCATATTACATTACGTCTTAACAAGGATAAGTCAAACATTTTCACGTCTTACATTATTAATAGCAGACAAAATAGCCAATGGAAATGACCATAAATATGCTTTAATATTTTGTAGTGAAATAATCTTAAGTAGTCATCATAGGCAATTTATGTACCAATTCACAGAAGGTTATTTTCTTTGCACCTAAAAATATTTTGAAACAGTATACAAAAATCTATCTTCAAATAGAATATTGAATTTTTCATTATTATTCTATGCTCTGTGAATATTATATTTTTTTATGTAGGAATTCTAAAGAATCCTTTTATTGAATTTGTTAACGTAATTACCATTTATTAAAGAATTTATTTTATGCCTAACTTGAAGCTACGTCACAGACTAATTGAGGTATAAATAAAAATATACTGCATAATCCCATGGTTATTAATATAAATCCAAAATTGGGACAGTTTTTTCCTTTAAATTATTTACATATAAATAATAAATACAAAATTTAAAGCATAAAGAATTAACTTCTAGATATAAAACTTATAAAAATATTTTCTAAAAATACCGCAAACAATACTCAAACTAATCAAGTTGATGAATACTAAATACTTGGTGATTATAAAAAAAACTATCAAGATATAAGAGTCTCTAGCTATTATATCGTTCACAGAAGATAAATAAAACAATTTTTTTATTGGAATGTGATCTCCTTAGCGAAATACCTTACATGGCTTTCGTACTATACTTGTAGCATGAAAATCATGAGCTTTAGACAGATTAAGAAGAAAAACGAATACAGCCAATAAAGACAGAGAAACAATAGAAAGTGAATAGAAATAGAAACATTGTGTCTCACAAATTTTCCACATGACCTCCTTCACACACGATGGCACTTTGCATGCTGCAAATGGTGGATAAGATCGAAGCACGTACCAAAAGAATCTGTTGAACCTGACATCTGATAGCATCTTTCAAATCAGATGCAATTTTCGGATTAAATGTGCACACTTTAGATTTTAAATAGCATCACAATCAGAAATACATTGGAATGGTATAGAAGAGCTTTGGTGGACAAAAAAAAATGAATAGGAGGGAAATAACTCTGTCAATCAAACTGTTGTTTGATAGAAGACCTCAAATGTGAAGAAACACCATCTTAAACTACATACCAACGACGTCAGAAGGATCATTTCGCTGTTACAAATCGATAATTAAGTACTTAGTCAACATTTTCAGATAACCAGCATGAGTAATGTTTGTAGGACTCTTCAAAACTCTTAGTAAACTCTCAGTAAACTATTCAAACTGTGATGGTGCTTGTTACCGCTTGTTTGTTTTTGTTACTGTCCATTGATAGGCCTCACATATCACTTATTTACCTTGAAGAACCTATAACTATCTCGTCAAAAGATTTATCGTCTTAAGGGCAACCATCTTGCATTCATGTGCCATATGAGAAAAAAATGAGGAATACTCGATGCAAGGTGCTAATTCGAATGTTCTCGTATTTAAAAGCACTGACTGCATTGGACACAGATAGTAAACCAATATGTTGCCACTGTGCCACATATAATTAAGCAATAATTGAAAATTAACCATTAAATAAATAATTAAAACGAATAAATTCACAATTGTTTATAGCAGCTTACAAGTTTAATGAATTTGAACGTTAATATCTATAAATACACGTTTGAAATTTTAATTTCTATTATTGTTATCAACTGTCATCTAGCATTTTATTCTTTTTAATAATAAAAATTTGTACGAAATTTTATCAAAGAAATTCATAGGTTGCGTTTATCTTAGAAAAATTAACTACTTCTAAGTATATAAAAAGTATAATATGAAAAAAAAATAGTGCAAAATAATATTTAAATCTTAAACAAATTAATAAAACATTTTTAACTTTCCTTCCATTTCATCATCTTATATATTTCGATAAAAGAAAAAAAAACATTTACTTTTATTACATTATTACTAGGAAAAATTTAAGTAACTCTACAAATATATCAAGATACTCTAAGTTATGAAAGTAAAAGAGTAAAAAATAAAAAACAAAACCGTACAATTTTGCAAATTTATCTAACATGTTTTTTATTACCCAAGTGAGTTCACTCGATACTTAAATTTTTAAAAGTAAAAACCTTTTAACAAGTATTTTGTACCTGCTCCTTTAAAGTCTTCTGATTCTTAATAAAATTCAATAAAACATTTTATTTTTGTTAATAATTCACCTACTACCATCTAACTACAATGAGTAAAACTCAGAAAATCTTATACAAATTCAATCTCAGCACAAGCATAATTTTCACGTGCATAGTTAATAAGGCGATGGTAAAAGATTTCGAAAACTTGTGTTCCTTGTGGAATTTAGAACGAAAATACATTAGCTCACTTCTTTTGTGCGGGGGGCAAAGGCAAAGAGAAAAATGGTACAAGAGCAAGCACATCTGAAAGTTTGACCTGCTTACCAAAAACCTTACGCAAACATTACAGCAAAATTCTCGGGGTAAAATAAGAAAAGAATAATACGCCTTGGTCACAAGAAAATAACAAATAAACAGGGTCCTCGGAGACATTCGACTTCGGTCAGAAGGAACGGCAAGAAAATAATGCATCGACTTTGGAATCCTTTCAAGCTGGCAAGTCCCGCGATGGTTAGGATCATGAAAAGTTTCCGAGTTGCATACGAAAGTTCCTACCCTGGGACTACCCTCTGTCCCCTTTGTTTACGGCTCTCGAGGGATGTCCCCACCAGGCCGCATGGTGTAGGGCCTATGAAAAATCGATGATAACGATGTTTCTTTTTTTCTTTCAGTGTTTGCTATTGTCGACTGATGGAAAGAAACCGCAAGACTTTAAATTTCCATACCATGCTCTAGAGAAATGTATGTTGTTTTGGTGTTGAAGGGCTACTTTATTTCTTTAGGATACAGAAAAATCTGTTTAAATATGTATGTATTTTACAATATAACATTTTCTTTTATATTTTGTATTGGTATCGAAGTCTGCTTTCTACATTCAGCTCCATCAACATAAAAATTCTAATTCAACTTATAATTGCTCTCTTTAAGGAGGAACCCAACATGGAAAACCAAAGTTGTTGTTGTACTACTGCATCATATGTTCATTTTACTTAAACATATTATTATAAATGTTATGAAAGATTTTCAGATTTTGATAGTAGATTAAAACAGGAAAATATCCAATTTTAATGTAATAAAAAGTAAACAAGTACGCACACATTATATATATATATGTATATAAATATTGGAGTTTGTAGAAAAAAAAGGCAAACTTGGTTGATAACTTTCAGATATAAGGAATTATTTTATTCATCAAAGTATACAGCCATATTGTCTGTACACTTTTGCCTATTAAGCAGCAGGTTGTTCAGGTCGATTGTATAAAATCCTGGCGAAAGAGAGTCAATGAATTCCTCAAGGCCACTTTTACAGTATAGTCGGAAATAAATTGTTTTCCTATTAAACTTTTTTCAAATTGCTGAAGATGTAAACAGAAGGGGGAGGGGAGTTAGGTCGGGTGAGTATGAATGATGATGAAGAAGTTCCAACTGAAATTCCAGTAGTTTTCCCACAGTCAATTGTGCAGTGTGTGGTCTAGTGTCGTCGTGAAATAAGATAGGAGTCAATCTGTTGACAGATCTATATTGTTTTTATTTAAGGTTTTGCATCATTTCGTCCAGTTGGTTGCGGTATTTTCTGCTATGATCGATGATCCAAGTTTCATGAAATCATAATGGATCACACCTGCTCTAATCACTAAAGACTCACCATCAGCTTCTTTTGATGAATATTGCGCTTTGGAGTGTGTTTGGTTATTAATCCTTGCCCAACCACTGTGCTGAACGTTTGGATTCATATTTCTTCACAAGTGACAGTTTGATTCAAAAATGAATAAGGCAATATGATTCAAAATTTGTGACGAGAAAGCAACATTTCTAGTCAATTCCGCTTCCTTTTTTAACAAAATAATTTTTTTTAAACTTTATATTATTTTTTAGAGCTTACAATGATTTTCTTAAACAGGCGAGATGTTTAACTTTCAATAAAAAAACCCCACCCAAAATGATAAAATATTAAGCTAATGTCAAATAAATAGCTGTTACAGTTGGCAATATTATTAAGTATACATTTCATCGTCAACTAATTATATATATAAATTTCGAGGAATTTTTTTACTGCCTTCAGAAATCTATGGATTTTTTAAGTTAAAGACATAATTAATTAATAATAATACGTCTTTTAACTTTAATTAACAATAAAGACATTCCAAAGAAGCAGATCCGCTTTTATTTTATTCCTAATCTACGATTATTTTACTTTTTGTTTGATGGTTCTCGATATAATATTACTCAGAAATTATTTTTAAATTCATGTTTGCCTTAGAAAAGCTAATTTTTCTTGAGGTGTTTTTTTTATTGCAAACTTTTAACATGACTTTGCAAAAACAACATTAATGAGTTTTTTTGCTACATTGGGTAAACATGTAACTATCAAAAAACATTTAATTTGAAAAAAAATAGTCAGGTGTCTTTATTTATTTAACTAAGGAAATGCACCCACTAAATAAATGACATTTTTAATTAGTATTATAGAAACTTCCATTTTCCCTTTTACAAATTATATATGCTGCATAATTAAAAAATGCAATTTTAAAATTCGGCTTAATTATTAAAGAAGGCCAGTAAAATTGATGAAAGGAATGCATCGAGTTTCGAATCGATATGGCAAGTTCCATGATGGCTAGGATCATAAAAAGCTTTCGAAGTAGTTGAATATAAAACGTCATACACCATGGGATATTACTGTTCCAATTGCTTATTAATCCTAAGTAATATTCTCAAAAAGCTACATAATATACGCCCTAAGAAAAAAATGACAACAAATATTTTTCTCAGTGATTGCTAATGAAGATTTTGATGGAAAAAAACTACTACTGCCACACACCAAAACAAAAGAAAAAAATAATTATAAAAAAAATACAAGCCATACTAATTCATATACCATTCGATAGAGAAAAACATTTTCATTGATGTTGAAAGATAACTTCATAGATTAAAAATTTTCCTAATGATGAATGATTCTAAAATAGAGTTTTCTTTTTTGATATTTTGTGTAACTGTTGAAAGGTATTTAATTTATTCAAATTCTATAATCGTAAAATCCTTCTTAAAACTTCAGTTGTCGTAAAGTTGTCTTTAATTCTAAGAATATAAACGCATGCATGTCAGTGTCTCTAAACGTTCTGCAAGATTTGATAAATTTTAAACTGGATTTCACACTAAAACAATTCTATCTTTAGCTTTAAAAAAAAAAAATTACAATATATATAAAAAATACTTCAATAAAAGAATTTTGTTAAAAGTAGGTGTTTTAAAATTATTATGAAGGCTTATGTTAATAAAATGTAGGCTACTATCACTTTGACAGTTAGATAAAAATAACTTTAAGGCCTACGTTTTTCTTTAGAAAATATTATTTTTTAATGTAGACAATTAAATTACACAAGATAATTTTAATAAAGCATAATTAAACTCATGACACAAGAATTAATGAACATGTTAACACATTGAAGACTGTATACAGTGAAACGTATATAAAATGAATTCCCGTTCATGTTATGTAAATATTTAATAAAAATACTATTACAAAAAGTAGTTTATGTATTCTGTAACGGTTGGCATATCTGCAAAGGACGTTATAACCCTGACATTAAATATCTTAATTCAGTCATCCTTTCCCAACAGTCGAAAAATAAAAAGAGGAAATTCAACCCGTCTTCAGATTTGTTAAAAAATAATTGTAATAAATGAACCACTGCACTAATGAATAAATGAACCAATTTGTAATCAGTGAACAATCAAATTCAGAAAGTGTGAGTTCTGGATAAAAAAAATACTCGTAAGGTAATAAAAGGTCTAAAAATTAATTCATAAATAAATTTTGATTTAAAAGATAATCGATATAGAAAAGAAAATGAATAAATTATTTATATTCAACGTAAAAAATAATAATTTAATTATATTTTGCTTCTTTCGGTAGATAGATATGGATAATCACCAAAATCTTTTGCCACACTAAGAATAAGAATAAGATTATAAATAATAAATTGAAAGTATTTTACTTAAAAGGATTTAAATAACACCTCCATTAATGTCAGCCTTAATATGATCGAATTAGTAGCGCAATTATAATAGATATTATATTATACTACTTGAATTGCTAATATCAACACATTATATCACAGACTCATTATAATAATCATGTTGACAATGAAACACAATTTGTCGATAATAAAACACAGGCATTACTGCACCAAGTACCACGAATAAATATCCACCCACACTCAAAATGCTTGAAGGGTTTGGGTCTTATCTCTCTATATTCATGTGCGTGACCATAAAGATTGGTATCAAGATAAGAATCTAGTGTTACCTTATTATCCGCGTCGTTTTTGATTTATTGCGAGGAAAGGGAGTTCACGTATTAGGAAATGTGTTATTCGCGGTGTACTTTTGTTATTCATGACGTGCCGTAAATTTCTCCCCTCAAAAAGTGCTGTGCTTTAATTTATGGATATTCTTAATGTTATGGAAAAGATGCTATAGTGTATTCAGAGACATTAATAATAAAAAATTGGTATACTGGTTGTACTTTTTCTGAATAGATATCATTAAAAATTTTGAATCCAATTATTTAAATTTAAAAAGAATGTTTTGTGGTATATTTAACTATGCTAATTATTTAGTTATTTATGTTTTTAATTGTTGTTTCCAAATTCGAGGCACTGGACTTCAAATCATTTGTCAGAACTACGAAAATACAGTATTTACTATGTTGGTGGCACTATACACTATGTTCAGTATGCACTATGCATTATGTTCAGTATGCACTATGCATTATGTTCAGTATGCACTATATTTGTGGCACTGTAAACTATATTCAGTATGCACTATACACAATGTTCAGTATGCATTATGTATGCATTAAATGTTCAATACGCATTATGTATGCACTATGCATTATGTTCAGTATGCACTATGTATGCCTTATACACTATGTTCAGTTTGCACTATATTCAGTATGTATTATGTACGCACTATGAACTATATATGTATGCATTATATGTGCACTATGCACTATATTCAGTGTGCACTATGTATGCAATGTTCAGTATTATGTATGCATTATGCATTATGTTTAGTATTCAATATATTAAGTATGTGTTATGTATGCACCATGCACTGTGTTCTGTACGCACTATGTATACAATATGTACTATGCGCTATATTCAGTATGCACTATGTTTAGTACGCATTATGTATGCACTATGTTCAGTATGCACACTGTATGTACTATGGCACCTAGGGTGCATTATCATTATGTTGGGTTGCTATACTACTATAATCATTTAAGAGCAAAATTTTGAATAAACACCATCTTGTCAGAGAGTTTTTAACCTTTCGTCTTCGGGCCCTTAGAGATTTGTCATGCCCTTCAAGTTAACTGTATTGGGAGTCGAATTCAATTTCTTCAATTCAGAAGACTAAAATGCTAAAACACCTGTATCACGCCGTATTTAATTGTTCATAAGATATAAATATGGTGAGCAAAAAATTATTTTTCAAATATGTAATTACTTTTAAATCCACGCTTTTTTCATAAGTGTAACTGGACTAATAGGGGCATAGCTACTTAAAAAATTAGAGACACTGGTTATGTCACTGTCTTTGATAGATGAGATTTAAAAATAGAAAAACAATTACAAAAAACAAAATTACATGAGGTTTAGATATAGAAAGCCAATGAGAATTCTTTTAACTCTAACGTCTCATTTAAATCCCTATACTCCTTACAAAAACAAAATGATTACGTCTACTTGCCATTTATATTTATAGCCAAGGTCAATGTTGTTAGACAATGAAAAGAAAAGAAAATTCAAACAGTAAGTGGTTAAATTATGAACAGGTAGTTATCAACTAGAAGCTTTATAGTTTATTTTATTTTCATGCACAGTTATTAGAAGACGAAAAAAATAAATAAATGTTGCTTCGACAAATGGATATATTTAAATATGTAAGATACAGTATATGAATAATTCGAATTTGGTAAACTCTCATTTAATTCAAATTTTTTATTAAAATTTAAATGACTATAAACTGCCTTAACAATTAAAAGAGAAATTAATTTAAAATAAAAGAAATTACTTTTTCTTAAGTTATAAATGTTCTATATTGTTTTTTTTTTTTTTTTTTCTATCTCTGTTTGCGCCACTAAAGATCCTTAAGAATTATTCAATAGAAAATCAAGAATAATATAAAATAAATATTTATCATTTACATTAACAATAAATGATTTATGCTAAGGTTGATTCGTCTGTTAAATGATCTTCAAGTGATAAATATTTCTATAATCTATTCAAATCAAATGTTATTTAAAAAAAAAAAAAAAAAAAAAAAAAAATAGCCACACTTAAAGATGGACAATTTGACGACTTGCATAATTTATCCGGATCTAAAATCGATTCAATTTTTCCATCTTAATTATTGCATTAGCTATTGTCAATTTTTATTGCTCAAAGTAATGTTCAATGACGATTCAGGAAATATTGGAAGTCTTAAACTTCTGCTTTAATTTAAACTCATACGATTAAAGTATTAAATTAATTCAATTAAAGTAATGAGTTTAGTCGTATATTAATTAATCTTAATTGTTAATTAATATACGATTAAAGTAGTAAATAACTGACTTTTTAATTCATATTTTAATTCATATTATATATTCAAATATATATATATATATATGTGTGTGTGTGTCTGTGTTATACTTATTATTATTACTAGAAATATAATTTAAATTTCATTTGTTTTAAGTGAGCGGTTGATTTATAGCAAAGAAAGAAAAGCTTTTATATTATTTTCCTGCTTTCAATTCTATATCCTTCATACTTTTTATTTCTTTTTCCGTTTTGATCACTCAAAACCTTCAAAAAGGAAAAAGAAAAAAGAAATACAATCAAGAAAGGCGTAAAAGAAATTTGAAAATATTTGCTATCATTTGCACGAAAGATATAACTAAAACTCCCAAAATTTGATAACTGTGTTTAACTCCGCAAATCCCTCGCAAAGCCTGTTTTCAAATCTGTCTTTAAGAAAAATAACAAGGAAGCATTTTGATAAGAGAGAGACAGACCTCCAAAAATCTCGTATTCTTGCATAAACGACGCTGCAGTTATCCCGTCTCCTAAATGATAGGTTTGGGTGGCAAAATGCTTCCAAAAATCTTCCCAATCTGTTCCATATTTTTTTTTTTTATATTTCATTTTTTTTTCAAGAAAAAAGCCGACCTCCAGGCCGCTGTTAACATATTGACAGTTTGACAACCTGGTGGCATTCATCTGGATATACCAAAGCATCCATGCCATGTAATTCCAGCAAGGACCGCCGATGCTTTTTATTGCCAAAACCCGTCTCCAGTGGAGCTCGACGAGAACTTCTAACCTAAGAGCTGGGTTAAGTGATTTGGTACTTGCCCATGTTACGGTTGGTCGGCCAAGTGGCCAACTGAAGTGTCGCTAAATGCAGACCTAATGGCCAATCGTGTGGGGTGGTCATCCAGGTGTAACCCATCTCTGCCATTTGTCAGACTCATGCTACAAAATCTCGGCACGTGTATTTTTTTCTTCCTTTGCCTTCCATTGCCTTATTTTTATTTTGTTCTTTTCGGTGCTGCTGATCGTGGAAGTTAATTTCCACGATGGATTGGCCAGCTACTCACTGCGTGTGTTTAAATATGGATGAGGTCTGGCCGGTAGTGGCCATAAACCTACATGTTAGGTTAGCTCATTTGAGAAACGAAAATGTTTGTTTCCGTTCTTTAATGGGAAATTATTAATTTTGCCGATCGAAGCCAACGTGAATAATTAATGGGGAGTTTGTTCAGTTCCAAAGAGAGAGAGAAAGTTTCCAACGGCATTCGCCAAACATCGCTAATGGCATACGAAATTTGTAATGAATTTTTACTGGATATTCATCAAGCTTGTGATTGTGAATAAATTTCCTGGGCCAGGATAATCACCAAGTTGAAAGAGCTCGCCGTTGGATTTGATTTGCGAATTTCTAATTGAGTTTTCCTCGATCAAATTTTGAAACCTTTTGAAGGCCAGCGCTGGAAAATGATTTACCGTAAAGGTCAGCACAAGTACGGATTTAAAATTATGATATACGAGTGGTGATTAGAGATTAATTTTTCATGGCGCTCAGGAAGAAAGCATTGTTTGACGCACTTGTTACCTTGTTGTGATTAGCGAATGGCGTTTGTTTATTTGTTTAATTGTGGCTTTGTTGCTTTTGTGTTATATTGTGCAGCGTAACTTTATTTGGGATGAATTTTAAAATAATATTTATTTGAAAGAAACATCTGTAAAAAGCATATGAAATAGTCACGTAATCAGTTGAATTTAAGAATCGAAGGACTAAATTAATCGTTTGGTGTTACTAAATTTTACATTGTAACAAAGTTTTACATTGTTACAAAGTTTTACTTTGTTACAAAGTTTTGCATTGTTACAAAGTTTTACATTATTGTTTTTGAATTGCTGAATTTTCTATTATATTAATTATACTTTTATAAATTAGCCGTTTTTTAAGATGTTAATCTCACACTAATATGAAACAACCATGCTCTAAATAAGAGAAAGACACATGCGTAATTAATCATATTCTTAGTATTATTGCAGCGTAATTTTATTCGTTATATTTTAAAAATAATAATTTTTTGAAAGAAACTTTTGTGAAAGGCGTATGAAATAGCAAGTTAATTAATTGAATCTAAGAACTGGACTGAAGTAATTTTTTATATACGTATAATATATATATTATTAATCTATATACGTCGACTACCATTTCTTAATGGAATCTAAGAACTGAAGTAATTGTTCGGTATTACAAAGTTTTACATTATTTGCTTTTGAATTGCTGAATTTTCTCTTTTATTAATTATACTAAGCGTTTTTAAGATGTTAATGTTACATTAATATGAAACAACTATGCTCTAAATAATTGAAAAACATATGCGAAATGTGTCATATCATTAGTATTAAGTTTTTGCAACGTAATTTTATTTGGGCTACATTTTAAAATTATATTTATTTGAAAGAAACATTTGTGAATAAAAAACAAAATAGCCACGTATTAAGTTGAATCTAAGAATAAGAAGGAATGAAGTAATTGTTTGGTATTACAAAGTTTTGCAATATTGTTTTTGAATTTTCTATGTTATTAATTATACTGAAGCGTTTATAAATTAATAGTTTTTTTTAGATGCTAATCTTATACTAATATGAAGCAATTATGCTCTGAATAACTGAAAGACGTATCAATAATGTATCATATCCTTAGTTTAATGTATCGTATCATTACTGTTATATCTTAATATATCGTGTCGTATCCTTATGTTTTGCAGCTTAATTTTATTTGTGTTGAATTTTAAAAATTATATTCATTTGAAAGAAACATGGGTGAAAGGCATATGAAATAATCATTTAATTAGTTGAATCTGAGAACCGAAAGACTGACGTAAATTTTTGGTGTAATGAAGTTTTACGTTGTTTTTGAAATGCTGAATTTTCTATTTTATTAATTATACAAAAACATTAATAAAGTAATATTTTTTTAAAATGCTAATCTTCAACTAGCATGGAACAACTATGCTTTAAATAACTGAATGATATACCCATAATTAATCTTATCCTTTTTATTACGTTTTGCAGCGTAATTTTATTTGGACTGAATTTTAAAAATTATATTTATTTGAAAGAAACACGGGTGAAAGGCGTATGAAATAGCCACTTAATTAATTGAATCTAAGAGCCGAAAGGCTGAAGTAATTGTTTGGTGTTACAAAGTTTTACATTATTGTTTTTGAATTGCTGAGTTTTCTATTTTATTAATAATATTAAAATGTTTATATATTAATTTTCTTTTTAGATGTTAATCTTACATTAATATGAAACCACCATGCTCTAAATAACTGAGCATATGCATAATAAGAGTTTCAAATTGGTTTGATTAGTGATTTTTTATTTATAGATGTTTTGCTTGATAAAATTTTTTATTTATTGTTCCTCATATATTTTTACAAAGAAAGAGTATTTAAAAAATGTTTGGATAAAATGTGATAAACTCAATTAAAAAAGTGCTCTTGTTACTAAAATATTATTTTTAATTTTTTTATAATGCAAATTTTTTATAGCAAAATTTAATCGAATATAAAATATTGATTTTAATATTTTGTTTCTAGAAATTGCCATCCAGAATAGAGATTATCATTACACTAATTTTAAAGTTCAATCACAATATTATTGTAGTAAGAAGTCTGTTTGGATATGCGACAAAATTTTCACGTGATAAAAAATCTTGTTGCAGATTATTAACTATGATTTTTTATATTATTCCAATAGATAAAATAATATGTAAATCAAATGCAAATATTATAATTCCGTATAAGTATCTGATACTGTATTGGTTATCTCAGCTGACTATATGATATATTTGAATTAGAATCATTATCATAATATGACTGTACAACTTAGTTATATACATTTAATGACTGTACTACTGTACATTTTAATTATATACATACGACTGTAAATTTTGACTTAATAAAAATGAATTTAATATTTAACAATAAGATATTTATAAATAACTTAATCTAGTAACTAGTATCTAGTCCAGATTAACGTAATCTACTATCTAGTATCTTTATGTATTTTCTCTGCAATTATGTAAGAACAGATCTTAAAAAATATCTTTCCGTATATTATAAGGAGAAGTATTAAATCTTTGAAATATTTTTATAATTTTTATATATAATAAATTATGAAATAGACATTTATATAATATAAAAAGATCAAAAATAAGATTTTTGTTAAAAATATTTCTTCCACAGACTAAATGAAATATGTACGATACAATACTAAATCATATTTCTTACCATCTACATTTATAAATTGAATGTATCTATGTGTGCTTGTTTTCGAGCAAAACGGGAAAAATTATAAAACTTAGACTATAAAAATTATAGTTTTTTATTTTTTTTGAATTAATCATTTCGTTCCAAAAAATTTATAGCCAAGAATTACGAAATATTTTATAATAATTATTTTTTATTTAACTCAAAACCTAACTGTTTATATTCATCATATACACTGTTATATGGCACCAGTTTTAAAAAAAGCTAACTGGTGGCATTAGTTAATTAATTGTATAAAAGTTAAGGTAAAAAAAATTGGTAATAATAATTTTCAATCTGTTTTCCAAACTTTTAATATTTACTTTAAAAATTAATGCTAACAAATTAAAGCTGAAAAAATATTATTGAGTATTCTTGGATCAGAATGATTGCTTTATTTACCAAATTTATGTGTTTTAAGACAGTTTTTTCTGCACATATATTTTTCCTTATAATATTTATTGAAACAAAAAATGTTTTGTTTCCTGCAATCTGGCAACGGTCAGCGATTTTTGTTTAAAATTTTTCTTCCACAGATTAATTGAAATATGTATGATAGAATATTAAATAATATTTCTTACAATCCACATTTATAAAAAGAACTTATCTGTGTGTGTTCCAGCAAAACTTGAAAAAGTATAAAACTTAGAAGTATAATTTTTATTTCATGTGAATTAATTATTTCGTTCCAAAGAATTTGTAGCTTAGAATTACGAAATAATTTGTAATAATTATTTTTTAATTAACTATAATCTTCACTCTTTATATTCATCATATACTATTTACACTATTGTATGCCATCAGTTAAAAAAAACTAATTTGTGGCATTAGTTAATTAATTGTATAAAATGTAAGGTAAAAAAATTAACAATAATTATTTTTAATTAACTGAAAACCTTACTTTTTATATTCATCATATATTTACACTGTTATATGGCGCCGGTCTTAAAAAAACTAACTGGTGGAATTAGTTAATTAATTGTATAAAAGATAAAGAAAAAAAATATTAATATTAATTTTCAATCTATTTTCCAATCATTCAATATTATATTTAAAAATAAGAGCTAAAAAATTAAAATTGAAAAAAAAAAATATATTGAGAATTATTTTATAAAAGTGAATGCTTTATTTAGCCCATTTTTGGTTTTTAAAGATAATCATTTTAAAATCTCAGACAGTTATTTCGGTACATTTACTTTTCCTTATAAAACTTACCAAAATTAAACATTCATTTAAACCAAATTACCAAACCAGATTACCAAAACTAAATTTCATTTTTGCAACTTGACAACTCTCAGCCATATTATATACGAAAGATTTAAAAAAAAATAAATAAATTCTAAAAACTCTATTTCAAAAGAAAGTGAGAAGAAATACCTTCACTGAAAACTAACAATGAATTAATACCTTCATTGAAAACTAATAATGAATAAATACTTTCACGTTTACTGAAAAAAAAATAATCAAAGACTTCCCATTTTTCATTGATATCCTCAATAAAAGGGGGAAAAAAATTCTACAATGCAAAAAAAAAAAAAAAAAATGTATAATATCAAAAATTAATTATTATCCACGAGCTTGTAGATGACAAATGGCTGAACCATTCTTGCTCGAGATACAAGATCCAACATGGTGATATTAAATATGAAAGAGAGTAAAGTAATTAACTGCAATACACTTAACTCATTATGGTACAGATAAGATTTCTTTTGAATTTTTAATGCAGATTTATTGAGAGATTCGCAGCCAGGGCATGCTTCATGATGTGCATATTAAATCGGCTCCATCGATTGCTGACACCCACCATTGCTGTCTTTGACGTGGTAAAATCTATAGAACTCATTAGCAATGCCCTTACACATTTTTATAAGAACTTTCACATACATGGGTGTAATGTAGCATATTAAAAGATTCTGTTTCGTATTAATATTCATTTCATATGAAACAATGCGTTATTATTAATGTAAAATAATTGTGATGAATGAAAGTCATTTGAATTCATTAAACTTACATCATTTCAATTAAACGAAGTTTACGGCAGTTTTGCATATGTATACATACAACTGGTTAAGACAATCTTGTATTGCATTATGCAATGTAATAAATATCATTTGGAAATTTATATTGTTATTGTTCTAATTCAGCTCTCAACACAGAGACAGTTAATCTTTATGCCATAATCAGTTGCGGCATCGCTGTTACTCATTTAGCACTACCCAGGGCACGTGTAGCTTGAAGATACAATACGGACGCGATTAACACAACCCCCACAATGCTCTATGATCATATTAGACCGGGGCCTATGGTTTAAAGTGGATCCCGAATCCCTACAAACATCCATGGCACCCCAAGACTCGAACCCTAAACCTGTGATACCCAGCGCTTAAGCACTAGCCACTCTGCCATCAGGAATCCGTGTAACAAAACAATACCCGAACCCAAGTATATAACAAAAATATAATAGAACTGCTTATATATATATATATATAGGAGAATTCTTCATAACTATTTAGTATGACGAATTACTGCAATATATCTATTTCATTTATTATAATATTTATTTATACTATCATATTAGCGGAACTCATTTCATGGGTTTCCAATAGTTTATAAAATTATAGTATAATTTTTTAGAATTAAAGCAATAAATTTGTTCCACGTATTGGAGACCATTTATTTTAATAAATATTAGAAAAATAAAAGATACCGGATATATAAGAGATAAATTACTTATGTAGAATAACAATATAAACAAAAATATAAATTATAAGAACAAAAAGTACATTACGTTTGTTTATGGAATTTTCGAAGAAATTCAATAAACGACTTTTTCCAATTTTCGTACAATCAGAATTCTAAGACTTTATGTTGATACGATTAAATGTTAACATGCAATTTTTTTGCAGGTAATTCGATAGCTTAAAAATACAGTGAAATAAATTGTCCGTTCTCTTTTAGCACGTGTTGGATTTGAAATGAGTTAATATAAATTGCAAAGCTGAAGAAAAGAGCACATTATTTTTTGAAATTTATTTAGGAAAGCAAAATGGCAACATTCGTGATATTATACATAAATGGATAACATTAATAAAGATAAATAAATTGTAAGCCATGTTACTGAAAGTAGTTTTTTCAAATAAAAATATTTTTATTTTATCTTTCAGAATTTTTTTTTTTATAGATAAGCGGGATAACTAACATATAAGAAAAAGTATTTAGTTAAAATATCAACTTTTATTTAAAATATTATCGTGAACATTAAATAAAAAAGTGAAAAAAAAAAAAAAAAAAGTGTGTATCATATAAAATTATTAAATCAATGTCACTGTAAACAAAATCTAGTAATGATTTTGTTTTTCTTCAGAAACTTCCCAAATTTAAGTAACTAAATTAACACTGTTATTTATTATTTCAAGCCCGACTCTTGGCTCAGAGGCAATGTGCGCCGCTGGTGAGCATTAGGGCTGAGGTACAATACGCTGGTGGCTTTGTCAATAGACACTGTTGCAAAAAACGAGAAGCCTTGATAGCGTTTGTGATGTTCAGCATCTTCTCTCGTGAGTCGGACTACATAGTGGGAGTTTTCCAGGTTTTCTCCCCACGATACGCAAATGCGGGGGAAGTTCCCCCTGAAATCCTCCCAGTGTGCCCTCCTTCTTCAGAGTAACGAAGCCAAGTCAGATTTCAACCTATGGGGCTTCATCATGATAGAAGCTTCCCTTTTCCTCATCCATGAGTCATGGGATGTCAGTCCCGCACTGCAGGACACTGAGGAATTAGACAGACTGTTTAACAAACCTTTACGGAGAAAATGAAATAGAAAGAATATATTTATTCCAGGTATAAAATTAGATAATTATATATGATAATAATAATATTTAATAAAAATAAATTCACAAAAGTTTATGCTAAATGTGACTAAAAATGAAAGCATAGTTACAGAATTAAATATATTTAAATAGATAAACATAACATATAAACAGTACACGCACTTGAACTATTTCAGAGAGGAATATTTAATATACCGAATTGTAGTACCCTATTTTCTAAAGCGTATTTTGTTAAATATAATTTGAATGAAGATTAAAATTAATAATTAGTTAAGATTTATTTAATTAAATGTGTAATTCATAAGATTTTCTGCTAAGTTTTAATTATTCCGAAATAAGTAATAAGAACATTAATAACTTTTGCATAGTAAAGTATAATTTTGAAATGTATAGTAAAATATTTGCATAGATAGCACATAATGCAATGGATAGACAGATGAATATATGCAACACCATAAATGTTTGAAGTATTTAATTGCTAAAAAATGTAATTTTTCGTATGTAAAATATATAACCGAAAAATATTAATTTGCATTATGAAATTATATTTTTACATAAATGATAATGAATTGAATTCTTCTTAATTATTTAGAATAACAATATTGTAATTGAAAATGTTGTAATATTATTACACAAGTATATTTCTTTGATTTTTCTAATAATATGTCTCAAACTTTAGCTTATAATTATTAAATTAATTTTAATCCATTAGTTAAAATTTTAATTACTAAAATACACTATAATGAAAATAATTACATAAGTTATATGCACTCAAAGTTATGGAGGAAATGTTCGTACAATCCCAAAAAATTATAACAATTTGAAAACTAATTATTTTATGGAAGATTTTATAGAGACAAAAATATTGTTTTAGAGTGTTAACTAATTTGTTGCACATAATTATGTGTGCATCATGTTATCGAAAAGAAATAAATTTTAGGAGCAATGTCCTATGAAGTTCACCCGTTGTCCAATTAATTAATTTTAATGGGTTTTGTGAATTTTTAATAATTTATTTTATATTAAATTATTGCATAATTTATTAAATTCAAAAACAAATAGCAATAATAAATAAACAACAATGTTTTGTTGAAGGAATGGTGTAGTGAATCATGGAGAGAGTAGAGACTGGACAGCCTCTATTGTAGATTATTATGGGGCTTATATGCAACTTTCAATGTCGTGTCCAAATAATGCAAGCAGTTTAGGAATACTGGATCCAGTCTTCAGAAAGGTCGGTTATTAGCCTCTACAATCAATTTGACTAATACAGTGAGGAATAATAGAACATAAACATACCTACCAAATTTCGTTTATCTAACACAAGTTTTTCTTGGTGTTGGGATTTTTTTTTTCCGACGGTATATTAAGTTATATTATAGTGTTAATAATCTAAGAGAAATATTTACATTTTCCATAAAAGTATAAGATAATTATATCTAATAATTTGAGTAAAATTTTACACAATAGTTATAGTAGATTAAATTATGAACTATTAACCATTACTAAAAAAAGGAGTATGCTGAAAATATTCTAAGTGTTTCATTTGAGAAACGCATTGTCCTACAATTCGCTACATTCTAAATTGCATCGAAAAATATTAAGAAATATTAAGTTATAATATAATATTAATATACTAAGAGAAATATTTAAATTTTTGATAACTATATCTAATAATTTGAGTAACAATTTATAAATTAGTTGTAACCTACAATTTACTATACTCTAAATTGCAGCGAAAAATATTACAAAATATTAAGTTATATTATAATATTAATAATCTATATATATTACATTATTAATAAGATAAATATTTACATTTCCCATAAAAGTATGAAATAATTATATCTAATAATTTGAGTAACATTTTATAAAATAGTTTTTCTTGTAGATAGAATTATGAACTATTATCCATTACTGAAAAAAAGGCCTTTGCTTAAAATATTCCAAGTGTTTTATTTGAGATACGCATTGACCTACAATTGACCACGCTATAAATTGCATCGAAAAATATTAAGAAATATTAAGTTATATTATAATATTAACATTCTAAGAGAAATATTTATATTTTCCATAAAAATATATCTAATAATTTGAATAAAATTTTATATACTAGTTTTTTTTTAGATTGAATTATGAACTATTAACCATTACTAAAAAAAAAAAAAAAAAAAAAGGTATTTGCTGAAAGTATTCCAAGTGTTTTATTTGAGATACGCATTGACCTACAATTCGCTCCACTCTAAATTGCAGCGACCATTAAGTGATCCATCACCTTAACCAGTATGTTTCATGTCGAATGCTCATTTCTTGAAGATCGATTATATCCTACACGGAATCAGGATAATAATTGGCGTACAAGAAACTTCAAACACTACACATGTATTGCCTACCTTATTTCGATGATGAATATTGCAAAGTATGTACCGCTGTTTAATTCCGAATGATGATAAAAATGATCTTCAGTTAGATCGATGAGTCCAGTAGCCGTGTAATGTTGCATGAAAAATGTCGAAGGTTGGCACTAGACGCTATGATTGTAAGGGGGATATTGATTTAGTAAATATTTGTCGTTACGGATTTGTACATTAACTCTCCGTTGTGTACATAACGTAAATGGTACTGAATAAATTGTTGTTATTGTTATTTATTTATTTATGCAATTTTTGCTTTGTGGTTTTATGAATCATTTTTTTTTATCAAATATTCCTTGCTTTAGGACAGTAACTTAAAGGAATAGAAGGTTACCATTGCTTTCCAGAAGAACTATTGGAAAAAAACGTAGAAAACTTTTACATGAAATTTGATTGTTGATTGTGAAAATTTAATTTGCAATATAGATGCTGTAATTACAAGGATATTGATTTCGTAAATACATGTCGCTGCGGATTTGTATATTGACTCTTCGTTGTGTACATAAGACAAACTATGTACTAGATAAAGTGATTAAAAGTATGTTGATTTGCTAAATATTTTTACTAAAGGATTTGTATATTAACTTATATTGTTATTTTTATTTATTTATTTATGTATTTTTTTGCTTTGAGGTTCTATGAAGCATTTTTTATCAAGGATTCTTTGCTTCAGCATACTGCGAGGACCGTAACTAAAATGAATAGAAGGTGATCATTTCTTTCTAGACGAACTATTGGAGAAAAAGTAGAAAACTTCTACCATGTAATTCGATTGTTAATTGTGAAAATTTCATTTGCGATGAAATTTTGTAGATGCAGTGATTGCAAGGATATTGATTTCGTAAATATATGTCGTTACGGATTTGTTTATTTGCTCTTCGTTGTGTCATGGGGCAAAATGTGTACTATTGTACTAGATAAAGTGATTACAAGTGTGTTGATTTAGTAAATATTTTTACTAAAGGATTTGTATATTAACTTATATTGTTATTTTTATTTATTTTATATGTGGGGTTTTTTTTTATCAAGGATTCTTTGCTTTAGTCTGCGAGGACAATAACTTAAAGGAATAGAAGGTGATCATTTTTTTCTATCAGAACTATTGATGAAAAGATGGAAAACTTTTAACATGCAATTTGATTGTTAATTGTAAGAATTTAATTTACAATGTTGATGCGGTGATTACAAGGATATTGATTTCGTAAATAAATATCGTTGCGGATTTGTATATTGACTCTTCGTTGTGTGCATAATGCAAAATGTGTATTAGCTGAAATGATTAAAAGTATGTTGAATTACAAAATATTTTTACTAACGGATTTGTATATTTAACTCTCTGGTGTGTACATAAGACAAAAGAAATAGAATAAATTAAAATTGCTTTCATGATTAACATTTAAAAGGGCAAAGTAAATATGACTGCATGTTTCTTATAACGAATTCTGTGCTTTAATACACCGTGAAAACAGCCCTTAACATGTATAAAGGATGATAGTTGATTTACAGCAGAACAACCACATATTAGAGAGAATCTTGAAAATTCCTGCTATACAATTTGATTATTAATGTGAGATGCTCATACATACTATAACGGCAACCCACAAAGTTTCTTTCGGTACTGCTTGTAATATGTGGAGCTAGTTCTCTTTTGTGGTATAAATGAGCTCAGTCTATTTTACATCAAATCATAGCTCGTTCGTTGTAGTCATCTTCTAGCCAAGCAATATCTGCAACGAACTACTTTAAATTGAAATGAATTTAGATTCATGCGGATGTTGCGGCTTGATGGCCAATTGACTAGAGCTCTGACTTTTGGTACTACAGGCTTCAGATTCGAATAAGGCATGGATGTTTGTTAGTTGTTCGGAATCTACGTTAAACTGTAGGTGCCGGTTTAATTGCCCTAAAAGTGTGCAGCGAATTAGCGTAGAGCGACAAACCAAATCAAATCGCACGCGTGTTACTAAGATACAGCCACTGTGTAAGTATCAAGAAACAATTTCTGCTTAGTTTACACAAGTTAGCAGTACATAAATATTTGCAAAAGAAATTTTAATGCTAGCTTTAATCATAGCCTAATCACAAATTGTGCAAGCTAATGTACGGGAGGGTCCAAGTTAAAACTGATTGCAATTACTGCTTTAAAAAAAGATGAAATCCTATGGTGATGGTGACAACAAGTCTAAAGTGTTTTGCATCCATATTAAGAGGATCGAATAGGTGTTTTTTTGAGTTTTCCTTCCCCATGATCAGAGGGGGGGAAGTAGCTACCCAGAAAAGTCCTCATGGAAGTCTGGAAGTGTCTTCCTCCCATCGCCTGTAAGTGGGCAGAATTAAGCATATAAAAGTGGAACACAAGTTCAGCCGGTGTTCATCAAAATAATAATATTAATAATAAATAAATAAGTTTATTTTTTTAACAATTTAAATATAGCCAATGGCTGTCAGCGTCAACCACAGTTGCCAACTCTAGCTGAATAAAATTCCTCTGAATTCTTATACTAGAAAATGGTGCTACCTCTGAGCCAATGAATGGGGCTCCTTCGATCGATTAGTCGATTAGTCATTGAGAAATTACTGTTGGCATTGATTAGTGATGGGAGAAAAAAAAATTTTCGAAACTTGATATTGCATATTGGAAGTCATATGAAAATTGTAAAGTGACTAAACTTTTTAGTAAAAAAAATCATCGTTGTGAGATCACATGAATGAATAAATATCCGATTTTCTTTAGCGTGAGGCAAATGTAATTCATCCTTTAGCAATTCTAAGGAAATAATATATTCCGAATTAAGAAAACCTTGTATAGTTCTCGTATATATAGTGTTGTATAGTTGTGTATACCTTGTATAGTTGAACAATAATGCAATAAATTCCAGGCAAAAACTTATGTTGTATATTTTATTCATATTTCATTTAAAAATTTGAGTATTCTATTTTTAATAAATTATAATTTATATGGCATTGAATAAAATTAAAAAAGAAACTTTCTACACACAGGTCAGATCAATGCAGGACAATTAGCCAAGCAGAAATTTGACAAGTACTGATCTAATAGAATTGAATTTGAGTTGATCCGCCTGTTACTATGTACATCACTACTGTACCAAATATCAAACAATGGTTGTTAATTCATACTGTGCACATTGATTACATAATAATACTTTTTTTAATAATATAAATTCATGTTACTAATAATGATATGTAATCAATATGCACAACCTGAGTTAAAAATCATTGTTTGATATTAGGTACACTAGTGATGTGTGTAGTAACAGGCGGGCCAACTCAAGTTCAATTCTATTAGAGCATTGCTTGACTAATTGTCCTGCCTAGATCTGATCTGAGTGTAGAGAGTTTTTTCTTTATTTAAAAATAGTTAACATATTTTGTTATTAAAAACTTCAACCAGCAGTTAATATTTGAAAAATAATAACTAGGCTTAAGAATAATGAAAAATTTCTTAATTATTATTTACACAAGTAAACTTTTTGAACTTCATAATTAAAATAGTGCATCAATCAATGAATGGCGCATCATTTCCAATTGTAGAATAAAGTCCTTCAATATTGGCGTCATTTGGCGAGAAAATGTGAAGCAACCCTATTTTCTGATCTAAGGGGGTGGGCACGGGGTGCTTTAATGTGGTCACGTCCCTCTAACGACCTCGCTTGTCGAGGCCCCCTACCCTTCGTGACACGTGATGTGATTGACGACAATATTTTGGACAATCTTTGCCTCTCCACCCCTTGCGCACCCCCTAATGTTTTCCATTTCTCAAGGGGTGCTGAAGGTTTTAAAGCCTTCCTCTGCAATTGCATTGATGTGAAATTTGCATTTCAGCATTCACGTTTTCTTCGAATATGTAGCATTAAAAATTGCAGTTACAGTGCATACAGAATTGAATTTTGTAAGGTTTTTCTGTTTGGTTTTTAGCAAATATTTATTTTCGTTTCTTTTAGTAAAATATTTCGAATACATTTTTTGTTGCAGAACATCGTTTTTTAAACTTGAATAATCTTGTATCTCAAAGATTTGTTTACTTAGTATTGATGAAAAAAGAACTTATTTAATTGGTATTTATACACATGTAGGAAAATTGTTTTTTGGGTAGAAAAAGTGGTTCAGTAGATGTGCAATATTTAGCTTTCTGTGCTCAAATTTGGCAACTTTATCTATTGACTAGAAGAAAAGGAAGACAAAACCACCATAAGACAATAAATTTGGTCTTATGGTGATTTATTAAAGTGTAGTTGTACTCCGTCCCTACATTGTTCAATGTATCTTTTTAGTACATATAAAGATTTTGAAGAAAACATGACATAACTATAATTAATCAGTATACGTGTAAATATCTTAAACTTCAATAATTTTATATCGCTAAGATTTATTATATTACTTAGTATTGTCGAAAAAAAAGAACAAAGAGAATGGTAGCACTTTTGCCCTTCAATTGTTTAATTGGTATTTATATACACTCAAGGGCCAAAACATTATGACCATCCCTACATTTTGAAATGAACTCGCCTGGAGGACGTGATCAGGTGGAAGTGATACTTAACTGGTATTAAGTGGTGGTATTAATCCATGCCAAGGCGGGTTGAAGCTGTGTTGCGCGCCAAAGGTGGGCCAACTCGTTATTGACAGGTGGTCATAATGTTTTGGCTCTTGAGTGTATATACATATACATATATATATAGAGAGAAAAGTTTTTGATAGAAAAATTGGTTCAGTAGATGTGCAATATTTAACTTTATGCCTTTATGTGTTCAAAATTAGCAATTTTATCTATTGACCAGGAAAGCAACTGAACTTATATACTGTCCTATGGTGGTTTATTAATGTGCTTATGTAATTTATTATACTTATATTCAATTGTACTCCGTCATTATATTGTTATGTGTCTTTTTAGCACGTAAGAAGATTTTGAAGAAAACATGACATATTTATAATTAATCAATAAAAGCGTATGTGTCTTAAACTTGAATTGTCTTATATCACATTTATTATATTACTTACTATAAACTTAGTATTTTACTTAGTATATTACTTAGTTAAAGCACAAAAAGAATAGTAAATTTGTTCTGTTCTATTTGTTGATTTTTGTGGAAAATGCTGTTTAGTTGATGTGCAATATTTAATTGTATGCCTTTCTGTGTTCAAAATTGGCAACTTTATCAGTTGACTAGGAAAGCAACTAAACTTATTTGCTGCCTTATGTAGTTTATTATACTTATATTCAATTGTACTTCGTCACTATATTGTTCAATGCCTCTTTTTAGCAGGTAAAAAGATTTTGAAGAAAACATGACATATTTATAATTAATCAATGTAAGTGTAAGTATCTTAGACAGAAAACATTGTGAAAAAACAATCAAAAAGAATTACAGTCGACAAACAATATGGCATACGTACTAGTAGATTTATATGATATCTATTTAAGATCCATATTAAAAATATAAAGTGGACGAAATTATTGGACGTGTAATATATCCAATACTCTTGGACACTCTGTATTGTGTAAAAAGCAACGAACAAATTAAAATATTAATAATTTTTACTAATATGAAAAAATTCTATGGAGTTAAATCTAAGAAATATCCACATAAATCCATAATCTTTGTGATACCAAATTCCTTCATATTAAAAAAATGACACGATGTTTAATAACTGTTCTACATCAAGAGCCTTATGTTTCTTCCATGATCAAACCCATGCTCATTTGCATAAAATTTCCCTTCAGGCAATCCGATGTTCATAAATTGTTTTGTGAGTTCTTCATTAATTAAACATAGCACCACAAGATATGAACGTAACAATATACGAAATTACTCGCAAATGAATGGTGCGTAGGGTTTTTATCTCACATTATCAAGTTAAAGGTAGAACGGTTATGATTGCAGTCACTGCTGTCAGAAAAGATGAAATCCTATGGTGATTGTGACAACACTTGTAAAGAAGTACACGCAGAAGAAGGTTGAAAAAGTACAGAGTATGTGCAGTTGTATGTAGAATCGCACAAATAACCCTATAACAGTGCTTGGTAATGTGAAAATGTAGAGGAAAACGGGAGTTTGATTGTCATTCTGTACTCAATTATTTGAAACGAATCATAAAAAATGAATAGATTCGAAGAAAAGAATACGATAGAGGGAATCGCATCGATAATCGGATTGCAGGATTTGAGTTCTTTTCGATAAGATACGGAAATGCGGTCAGTTGCCCTTGGAAATCCTCTAAGAAGAGAGCGCTAAATCTCACGACAGTCTAAGAAACAATGCATTTTATTGAAATGACGTCTTGCATCATAAAGATGTTAACAGCCATATGATAAAGATATAAAGATGTTATTGATAAGTTATTGATGTTATTGATGTTATTGATAAGTTATTGATGTTATTGATAAGTTACTGATGTTATTGATAAAGATGTTACAGATGTTATTTTTGGATCAAAATAATATTGTGTTATTTATTTATTTATTGTCATGAAAAGATTTAATCAAGACTAAGGAACCATTATGTAATATATAAAAAAAATATTTAAGAAATGCATAAATATAAATGATATAAATAATTAGCGAAAAATTCATAATATAAATTCTAGAAATATGAGATAATATTTTTGCTATTAAAGATTTCAAAATAATTTGTGTCAGTATTCGAGTTAAAAATGCAAATATTGAAAAGAAAAAATTTTAATAATAAAATTGAGTGTACTAAATTAATTAATAAAAGGAAAAAAAATTCATTTTGAAAAATCTAATAATCAGTCGAATAAAAGGAAATACAAGTTTATTTACAGAAAAACAATCACATCCATTGTAAATATTTTATTTTTTATTTTTGAAAAACATGGCAGATTTTTCCATAAAACAATAGATTGTACGTTGCGCTGAAGAACATGAAAAAGTATTTAAAATTCCAGATCAATATTTTTTAATCACATCTCAAAAAATATTATTGTTATCCATCCTAAAATTATATTGCGATTTCCTGATGACAAGTATTAAGTAATACGTCCTTTATTTCGAAATGACGAAAAATTCGAAATTACAAAAAATAATTAGTTCCAAAATTCACCGATAAGGCAGATTTTCGAGCTGCTATCCTATACTAGAAATAAGGCACAACTCAGGTACATAAAAGAGTAAATAGTCATCATTTTCCTAACGGAATGACCACTTCACTCACAGGTATGACTTCCGACTGTGCAGGAACCCTATCCGTTATGTATGTTGGGGACGTTACAAACCTCTGTACCTTAAAAAAGTACATAAGACAGGCTGTTACAACATCCCAAGTGACAGGTAAACGCGATAGTTGTACATGAACATAAAACACCGGATGCAATATAATGTGAAAGGGAAGGTTCAGCAGTAGTTGCGCAGTAGATCTACCTCCCTGTGGTGCACCTGGTAACACTTTTCAGTGGCTAAAAGATCTACAATTTGGCATTATGTTAGATTAATGAACTCTGTTTCAGCATGATTTGTTGTATTCTCTGTTTTTTTTTTTTTTTTTTTTTTTTTTTTTTTTTAACTGTTTATAATCTGCCATTAAAAATAAAAAAAAAAAAAATAAATTAAAAAAAAAAAAAAAGTTCCACATTTTAAAAATTTCACGTGGTTCAAGAATCAATGAATAGGTAAATGAATTCTATCGAAATCCTATCTCTGCATAGATGCAAAATACCACATCTGCTTTATGGCAAAGATGGCATGCAAAAATGCATCTTTGCTGATATGCGAAATAAGTTCCGCCATTAAAATTTATTGATCAATTTTCATATATCAATAAAAAAAGTGATTATTTTGCATACATACTTTTGACGAACGTAAATAAAATAATCACTTCTATAATTCCTCTTAACATTTTTATTAAAAAGGTAGTATAGAATGAAATACACTGTATGTAATATATTGTACAAGGGAAGGCCATTAGTTTAAAATTTTCACGTGTTCCAAGGATCTGCTTTAGATAGATGGCAAATGAATTCTAGCGAAATTCTATCTGTGCATAGATGCAAAATTCTATCTCTGCTTTAGATATGCGTAATGAGTTCAGCCATTAAAAGTTATCGATCGATATTCATGTATCAATAAAAAAAGTCATTATTTTGAACACATAATTTTGAAGCGTAAAAATATTCATTAATAAAAGAATCACTTCTATAATTTTAGTTAAATAAAGATTGATTTAAAAGATAATCGTACAAATCTATACCAATAAATCCCTTTACAGAAATTTAAATTATTCAAGAAGAGTAAATGGTTTTAGAATATTATCGCTGAGCCGATTTCTTAACAGTGAATATTTACTGATAAAGTTATTAACGAAATATTCAATTTCCAATTTTAATTATTGTAATGGAGTTTAATCAGTTTTATTCATCACTGGTGTGCTATTTCAATCAACGATTAAGAATTTTAATAATTCAAAACGCTCATCTTAATTAAATTCGATGACTGCGTAGCAAGTTCATTAGAGAAGCACTGTTAAAATTATTCAGTCTAGGATAAAAGCAAAATGTTACGTTAAATAAAAAAATAAAATATAGGAAACCACAATTTAACGCGTAATATCAACATGATTTATCAGTAATGCAGAGATGTAGATCAACGGTAGGCACTTTTAACACATTTCTTTTATACACTGAAGTGACAAAAGTCATGGGATAGCAATATGCAAATTTTCAGATGGCAGTAGCATCGCGCAGAACAGGTATAAATGCGCAGAGCTTTCATTTCTGTTCAAGTTATTCATGTGAAGAGGTTTTGACGTGATGATGACCGCACGACGGGAATTAACAGACTTTGAACGCGGAATGTTAGTTGGAGCTAGACGCATGGGTCATGCCATTTCGGAAATCGTTAGGGAATTCAACATTCCCAGATCCACTGTGTCAAGAGTGTGCCGAGAGTATGAAATTTCAGGCATAACATCCCACCATGGACAGCGCAGTGGTCGACCGCCTGCACTTAACGACCGAGACCGGCGACGTGTGCAAAGAGTCGTAAATTCTAACAGACAAGCAACACTGCGTCAAATAACCGCAGAAATCAATGTGGGACGTACAAGGGACTTGTCTGTTAGAACTGTGCGGAGAAATTTGGCTTTCTTGGGCTATTCCAGCAGAAGACCGACTCGAGTGCCTTTACTGACAGAACGACATCGCTTGCAGCGACTCTCGTGGGCACGTGCATATCGGTTGGTCCCTAGATGAATGGAAAACCGTGGCCTGGTCCGATGAGTCACGATTTCAGTTGGTAAGAGCTGATGGTAGGGTTCGAGTGTGGCGCAGACCCCACGAAGCCATGGACCCAAACTGTCAGCAAGGCACTGTTCAAGCTGGTGGTGGCTCCGTAATGGAGTGGGCTGTTTTTTCATGGCATGGACTTGGTCCTCTGGTGCGACTGGACCGAACATTGACTGGAAATGCTTATGTTCAGCTACTTGGAGATCACTTACAGCCATTCATGGACTTCATGTACCCAAACAACGATGGGATTTTTATGGATGACAATGCGCCATGTCACCGGGCCACAACTGTTCGCGATTGGTTTGAAGAACATTCTGGACAATTCCAACGAATGATATGGCCACCTAGATCGCCCGACATGAATCCCATCGAGCATTTATGGGACATCATCGAGAGGTCTGTTCGTGCCCAAAATCCTGCACCATCAACGCTTTCACAATTATGGACGTCTATCGAGACAGCATGGCTCAATATTCCTGCAGAAGACTTCCAACGACTTGTTGAGTCCATGCCACGTCGAGTTGCTGCACTTCGCCGGACGAAAGGAGGGCCGACACGATATTAAAAGGTATCCCATGACTTTTGTCACTTCAGTGTATATACTTCTCTCTTTCTCACTATATACAGTAGAACATCTGTAAGTCGAACTTCAAGGGAGATGACAAATAATTCGAGTTATAGAGTTTTCGACTTATGGAGGATTTCGACTTAAGGCGGATTTTGTAAGGAAATATTCGACTTGTAGAAGTTTAGATTCTTTCTAACTTATTTTGAGTTTGAGAGGTAAAATAAATAAAAATTCAAGTTACAGATGTAAAAAATATGTTTATTTGCAACTTAAAAGTTATATTAAATGCTACAATAAAAAATCAAAATAATTCCGAAACAACCTTAAAGGTATCGAGTTGTAAAGGTTGTAAAATCAAACTTTGCTAATGTTCGAGATACAGAGGTCCTATTTTTTTTTCGAGTTACGGAGGGAAAATATATACCACAATGGCTTATGGGAATTGATAATTATTTCGACATATAGAGGGTTGAAATTTCGAGTAATGGAGGTTTTGGAGCTTGAAGGGAAGAGAATAAATTTTTTTTCGAGTTTTGGAGGTTTTCGACTTAAAGAGGTTCTACTCTATAATGCAAGATTAGAATTAAACAAAAATAATACAATACAATTTCAAAACACTTAAGGAAACTTAAAAACAAAACCACAATTTGATTGGATTTATTTTAATAACTATTTGATTGGATTTATTATTGTTACCGCATATTTAAAGCAGATTTTTGTTATTAATGCGTAAAACTTCATAAAAGAAGGAGGTCTTCACCTTCCTTTTTATTTTTGTACTTCAGTTGACAATGATGGATGTAGCCCTTCGTCGGAGTGAAACCTTTCCTCAGTTATTTTCATTTAAATTGTATTGGATTGAATAGATTTTCCGTTACAGTGAGTTTTCTTTTATCTATTATTATAGACAAGTTGCTTTTCGTTGAAGAAGACTGCAAATTCCCGAGTGCTTCAATAAATCTATAATGAACAGAAAATCTGTGTTAGAATTTTTTTTTGTAGAAGATTTAAGTGTAAACTTTGAACACTTGTGATATTTAAAATCATTATTTTTTTATATATAACACGATTTTCCATATTTGTTTAATCTTCAAAACATTTTTTAAAGCACTGTTGATGTTTATTTGTTATGTCGTTATTTTAAAAATGTTTATTAAGAACTTTTGCACAAACTTTGCTTTTTATTTCATTACTTTTTCGTCTTTAAATATTTTCTAGTAAATTATACATTTGAATAGAAATCAATTTTTAAAAAAAAAAGTGATTTTTTTATTAAAATTATTGAAAAAAAATCTTTATAATGATATTTTTTATTTAAAAAAAAGATATTGACTTCTACATAATTTTTAGATATATGTAAAAATTGTGTTTTTGACAAGATTATGACAATTTCTTTCAGTTTTTTTAATAGACACTTAATTTTGCACTGATAGCAGATCTTGTAAGAACTATAGCACAACCTAAGCTATAAAAGAAGGTCTAAGATTTTCAACAAGGAATTTGCCTCAATATATATATGTTGTTGTTGCTGTTGTCGTATCCCTTATGGAAGGAGGGAAGAGGGTTGCAGCTTCATATATATATATAAAGAGACATAGTTAGATATAGATATAAATATATATAGATATAAAAATTTTAACCTCTTGCTTGATATTTGTTAATGTGGGACATTTTGTCATAATTATCTTTGATCCCATTTGTTAATTTGAACGGTAATTATAGCACATATCATTAGAAAAGATGAAATGTATTTTGTAAATAAATTAACAAATTGTTTTCGCTATTTGCATTAACGATTGCTTCATCATTTTTATGTTACGAATTTATAGATTTTCTCCCTATTATGTTGAAGTAAATTATTGATAAGGCTTGACGATTGCTTTTAAATATCCATTGATTATAATTTTGAAAAAAATATCAACACATATAAAGTAAAATAAATTGATGATTAATTTTTTATATCTGAATTACTGTGAAAATGTATGAAAGGTATATTTTTAAAGCGTAACAAATTGATGTGCATTAACCCGGGAATGGCAAATCTAGAATTTTCTATAAGCTATAAATCTTCAGTTGCTCGTAGGCAAAATTTCATAGAAATTGAGAATACTAAATCGGACTATTAACTGAAATTTTAAATGTATGTTATGTGTATAATAGTCGTTACTTGTAGCCATTAATCTAATTTTAATATTTCTGACAAAAACAAGAGTTTATCTAATGCAGACGCATTATGAAATGCTTATTTTTTGTATACCCTAAGCTTGTTAAACCACTTCTAGAGGGAGACATCACTTCTTTGAATTAACGTTTTTCCTTGTTGCCGTAGTAATTTGAGACAAAACAATATATGAGTAGCTGCCCTCTTTCACATTGAAAGTCCATGGAGCAATTTTCCAGCTTACAAATTTAGCTTGACAGAAAGTTTGGTTTTGATTCATTAACGTATTTCTAATCGTGGTTCCTATAATCAAAGGTTAGCTCTGGTCTAAGGTACCACAGTCTTCAGGTTCGATTGCTAGCTATGGTATGGATGTTTGTTAGTGATTCAGAATCCGCATTAAACTGGAGGTCGTCTAATTAGCCTAAAGCGTGCAAAAAATGACAGTAGAACGACAAACCAAACAGTTCAAAAACTTAATGCGCCAACCACCAAGGTAATTCAGAGAAATCAAGATGCTTTGTTTGGAAAAGCTGACTTTTAAGGAATCTTCACTTTCAAAAAGCTTTGTTTATTGTCTTAGAAGCTATTCACTTCCTTGAGAAAAGTGCATTTTACTAACTATTATCTTAATTACTTCAAATAGCACAATGGCTAAAATTAGATTTTCCTTAATTAGCCATTTTGAATAGTTCTTTGATTTATCACTCGCCCATTAATCTGCGGCTTAGACACGAGGATTTCACGGAGCAGTGCTCATTTTTATAGTTAAGGAAGACTGAAATATGTAAATGCCTCCCAGTAAAACGAAAATGATGGATTGGATATTTCATACTGGATATAGGAACAATTAGAGCTTATTTTTTCTTACAGAACCTGATTGTCGTTTATCCCTCAGACCCGTATAATTACTAAAGTCTACTGCGAAGAAGAGAAGGGAGATTTGTCGATCGAAACGGGCAAACAATGAATCTTCCAACAGTTTTTGAAGAATTAATCTCTGCAACAATGGTTGTTGCCATTGTAATTTGAAACAAAACCCTATATAAATAGGTGCACTCTTTCATATATGGAGCACTTTTCCAGCTTACAAATTTAACGTGACAGAAAGTTTGGATTTGGTTCATTAACATATTTCTAATCGTGCTTTCTCCAGTCAAAAGCTCTCACTGGCTTTTGGTAGCACAGGTTTCACATTAGAATTCTGCAGGTGGGTTGGATATTTGCTCGTAGTTCTGAAATCCACGTTAAATTGTAGGTCCAAGTCTAATTAGCCTAAAGTGTGCAAAAAGAGACTATAAAGCGACAAACCAAAGAAATTCTTCTAAAGCTCAATGCGTTAACCACCAAATTATTCCAGGCAAGTCAAGATGCTTTGTTTGGAAAAGCTAACTTGGACGGAATCTTCATTTTCAAAAAGCTTTGTTTATTGTCTAAGAAAGTATGAACTATTAAAATTCACTTGCTTGAAAAATACTTGTACTAACTATTATCTTAATTACTTCAAATAGCACAATGGCTAAAATTAGATTTTCTTTAATTAGCCATTTTGAACAGTTCTTTGATTTATCACTCGCCCATTAATCTGCGGCTTAGACACGAGGATTTTCACGGAGCAGTGCTTCCATTTTTATAGTTAAGGAAGACTGACTGAAAAATGTAAATGCCTCCCAGTAAAACGAAAATGATGGATTGGATATTTCATACTGGATATAGGAACAATTAGGGCTTATTCTTTTCTTGGAGAACCTGATTGTCGTGTATCCCTCAGACCCGTATAATTACCAAAGTACCCCGTCTACTGCTGAAGAAGAGAAGGGGAGATTTGTCGATTGAAACGGCAAACAATGAATCTTCCAACAGTTTTGAAGAATTAATCTCTGCAACAATGCAATCAAGTTTGTCGTATTTCTTCCCCTTTGAAACATGGTTGCTGAAAATGACAAGAAAATAAGCGAGGCCAACAATCTGAAATCGTGTACTCTCTGCCTTGTTAAGTTAATTCTTTCCGAATTTCAGTACACGAGGTTGCAGATAATTCTTTATGACGTTTTACACTGTTATTACATTAACATCCGCATGGTCCTGGACTACTGCACTTAAGACTTTTTATGATTCTGTGTTTTTATCTATATATTTTTTTGCCTCTTTATCTTAGTTAAGTATAATTCCTCTTTTCATGGTCCATTAGTAGCATTTCAGATACTTAAAAACGCGCAAAGGTGCAATAACAACATGAAACAGTTTGGGATAATTTTTTATTCTGTGCAATCAATCGTTCTTCATAATTTGTGGGTTAGAGTTTGATAAAAAGCTGCATGTTTGTATTAAACTTTTCTTGGTTCATCAATTATAAATGCAATTAGTTCTAATTAATTTGTTTTTGTTAGTAATTTAAGAAGGAAAACATTAAAGTTAATTAATCACGATTAATTAACTTCATATGACGGATTACGTATTATTAATCACTAGTAACTTCATATGAAAATTTATTGAAGCGCTATCCTATATATGATTTATACTTTAAATAACCTACTCTTACGAATGTTTATTTAAATATGTTGCAATATTAAATAAACAGCATTTAATTATGTAATTTTATTTCTTTGTCAAAAACAGGATGTTTATATGAAACTTTTCAGAATTTATCAATGTCATGTATAATTAGTACTAATGGAATTGTTTTTAACATATATTAAAATTGGCAGCAGTTAGATAATAGAAATAATATCACATTATTTGGTATATTATAATCTACAATATTAATTCATATACTAAATTGTACAAGCAGTATCATTATTATTTAAACTTTATAATAAATAGTATAATACGTCTAATGCTTTTTTGAAGGTATTATAATTTTATTTATTTGCAAAATGCATTTCACATTATTTTAGAATAAATTGAGGAATAATTTCGTATATCAAATAACTAGTAATATTAAAGAATATATTTGGGGATTTTTTATTTGTGCAATTTAAACAGTTGCACTATATGAATTTGCTTTACTAGCCAAATTTGGTTAAATGGCTTAAAGGAAATCAATAATTATATATATTTATTTCATTTAAGACATTCAATAATTGTCTCAAAAAATTTAAAAGATTTCTTATTAAAAGAATTTACATCATTTATAAGGTACATAACAAAAGTTCTGAAGCAGCAAGTCTCAAATTAAGATATGCATTAAGATTAGCATGTGTTGAGTACTATAAGTAATAAATTATCTTGGTACACTGGTCAATGGAAATACTTTAACAGTTGGAGGCTTGTTAACTATGATATATTTCCATGAAATACTGTGACAATCCAGGCATGAAACTTTTGAATTTTTTATTTTTTGCCAATTGTTGATCCCACAAACAGCCTAGGTGTCAGGACATGCCCTCCGAGAATGGTAACTATCCCAGATTTGCTTGTTCTAAGGGAGAAAGCTTGGAAAATTCTCACTAGAAAGCCAGAATATCAATGAGAGACACTTTGCATTAAGTTAAATCAAAATTGTGAACTTTCCTCTTTCCTCAGAGCAGTGAATAAAACTGATGACTCCAGGAGATTGTAACCAGAAACCTCATTCATGCTAGATAAGGGAATTAACATTGAAATCATGATCTTGAATCTCGAGATTTAGATTTGTTTTACTTGAACCTTGAGAATTAGATTAGTCTTACTTGAATTTTAGAATTAGATTAGTCTTACTTGAATTTTGAGAATTAGATTAGTCTTACTTGAATTTTGAGAATTAGATTAGTCTTATTTGAATTTTGAGAATTAGATTAGTCTTACTTGAATCATGAGACTTATCAAGCCACTTTAAATAAGTTAAAAGAAAATTGTGAAATTTCCTCGTTCCTCAAAGCAGTGAATGTAACGGAGGACTCCAGGAGATTGTAACCTGAGTCCTACTTCATGCTATCTAAATGAATTAAAATTTAAATCTTGATCTTGAATTACTTGAATTTTGAAACTTATATTAGTCTTTCTTGAATCTTGAGATTTATCAAGACACTTTAAACAAGTTAAAAAAATGTTTGAAGTTACCTTGTTCCTCAAGACAGTTTCCTGGCAACGAATGACGGCAGGAAATTGTAACCTTAGTCCACCTTCATTCTGGCTAAGCGAATTAACATTGAAATTTTGATCTTGAATTACTTGATTGAAATCTTGATCTTGAAATTTAGATTAGTCTTAATTGAATCTTGAGATTTAGATTAGTCTTACTTGAATATTGAGGCTTAGATTAATATTATTTGAATATTGAGACTTAGATTAGTCTTACTTGAATCTCGAGATTTAGATTTGTCTTACTTGAATCTTTAGACTGGCTAACGGCTTTCTTAAGATCTTATATATATTGTCAGATTTCAGTATATATAAGATCTTATAAGAATTTATTTTTATATTTATCAGAACTTTTTTGAAAATAAGAAAATGATAAAAGTTTTTTTTATCAGTTTACTATCATTAAAAATATTTATATTATACTAAACCTAAAGTAAGTTTTATTATTATTATTATTTTCATTTTCACTGGATACTATACCAAGAAATCAAATTACCTAAAAATTATTATTCTGTATATCTAAAAAAAGTCTTGTCTAAAAAAAGGAATACCGTTAGAAGTCAATTTTTTTTCCTCTCCAGAAATTCGATGAAACTTCTGTCCTGGGAAGAATAAAGAATTCCGCGGCAACATATTTATAAGCCCACTAGAAAAAGCAAGCCAAGACGTATTGATTTCACAAGACTACCTGATAAAACATGTGCACCACATTCTTCGAGCCATTTATATTCCCTGCCCTAATAAATAGGATTCTTACTGGCAAAGCCACCCGAGGCCATGCCTTCTCGAATCACAATTCATCGTAATCGTACACATTCGTCTGCCTAAAGTCAGGCTGGATGTTAAGAAGAAAATACGTCATTAGTCTCTATATAGTTTTATTTTTCACTTTTTTTAATAAAAAATGGATCTTTTTTATTAATTTTAAATTCTTTCTGGGAGCCTTCTCGGCTATTATTCATTCTCCAAGAAGAAGAAGAAAGTCAACGCTGTAAAATATTTCGTGCGATTCCTTTCAAAGCTTAGGGGCATGTAGAAAAAAGTTTTATAAATATTTCATGGATTTCTGTCCTCTTGTGTGCCTTTTTTTCTTTGCTGTTGTTGTTGTTGTTTGTCTTTTCTTATTCTCAAATGCGGGGGAGTGTTGTTCGTATCGTTTTATTTGTTTTGCTTAACTAAGGAGAGAATCTGTTGGGTGCAATTTAATGAATTAATTTATGTCGATTCTTTCTAAGGATCTGCTTTAGACATCGGTTCTTATAAAAAAAGACATATTTATATGGAAGGACAACAACAAATTTATTGAATATATTTCTTAAAATATTGATGTTAATTTACTATTTTTTTATATAAATTCATCATGAAATCATAATATATTTAAAAATTTAAAATAAAAATATAAAATTTTGAAATTCGTAAAAGAATTTCAGAAAAACTCAGATTTAGTCAATAGTAATAGTCAGACAATAAGACCATTGGTAAGGCATATACGGTCATTTTAATGTCTCAGATTAACATTTTTAATTTAAATTTCACAAAGATTCAATTTAAGCAGATTTATCTTTTCAGACACAAAATAATTTTATTCATATATTTAAAACTGAACTTACTATACTTAAAATTGCTTACTAAAACTAAAATTATTTTATTCATAACTTAAAACTTTTAAATAAACTAAATTTTCTTATATTTATTTAACCTCTATGATTTCAACTAGTTCTTGTAAATATTTGAACAAATAATAATATTTCTTTTTAACTATAAAAATACAGAGGATAGTAAAATAATAATAATTCATTTATTGAGAATTTTAAAAAGAAATGTATTTATTTATTTTATTTATTTCGTTTTAATGATTTAGGATTCTTTTTCTTTGTAAATATATACAATTTTTTTAGTATTCACAAATATTTTAATTTCTTTATTATTTACAATCCTGTCACTCTTTTAGCGTTTTTAATGTACATTAAAAACGCTAAAAGACTGACAAAAGAATAATGTAATTGTATGTAATGTAATTTTTAATGTACTTTTTCATTTTAAATGTCCTTTTCATTTTAAATGTACATAAATTTCATTTTAAATGTACATTTCATTTTAAATGTACATGTCCTTTTCATTACATGTACTTTTTCATTTTAAATTTTCATTTTAAATGTAAAAAATGTCCATTAAAATCTGAAGATGCATTTTTTTTTGGAATAGTCATTTAACACTTTTTTTATGTCAATGAAAAAAGTTTCTCGTTGTTCAAATCTTTTTTTTTTCTGAAACGGAATACAATGAAATGAAAGAACACACAAAATCGTATAATAGTTTTAATTTATCAAAAGACAATTAAATAAAATTTTAACTTGCTATTTTAAAAATTATAAAATTTTCTTTGTACGTTTTGGCTCCTGAACAAGAACCAATTGGCAATTTTTACTATCACTTCGGTGGTCACTGTACTTCAAAAATAGTAAGAATTTCTATGTGTATTGCGCTGTATAAGCCTAAAACATGCATCCAAAAAATTAAATTTCGTTGCAGACTTTCCAATAACACAAATACGACTCTAAAACATCCAGATCAGATGACATATTCCCTTTGATTAACTAACCGCCTTTCATATACAAGACTGCATACAATTCGTTCCTTATTAACGAAAGATAAGGCATTCATAAAAAGAATCCCCATTCAAAAAATAATCCAAATTGCAAGGAACAACAAAAATCCCTTTTCTTGCACCACTGATTGAACACCGCTCTTCAAGATTAAACGGAATTTGATACCAAAGTTAATCAGTTGGAAACTCTGTTGTATTCCTCCTTCATTTTTTTTTTTTTTTCCTTTACTGTCTCGAGTTCTTACTCGAACCTTATCATCATGAACAGTAGCTTTTAGTCAGTTTCTTTGCCAATATTATTTATATTTATATCTTAAGAAAATAAAGCCACGGTAAAATGAAAGTGAAAAAAAAAAAAAAAAAAAGATAGAAAGAAAGGAAGAAAAAGGCAGATTGTACAGACATCTGCAATATTATTTATTTTTCTTCTTCCGCAAAACGCAGCAGTGCCGTTTAAATGTAAATAAACCATATTACTTTCAATTCCTTGATGAAATGTAGCGTGATCCTCTTTTTGTTGATTGAACAAGTTCTGTGTTTACGGAACTGTTTCTTTAGCTTTTATTATCTTGGCGAAATTTCTTTTTTTTTTTTTTTTTTTTTCTTTGGTGAGTTTTCAGTTTGGGATTATTTTTACATTTAAGTATCATTTTGTTTCCCAGTATTTTTGAAATAAAATGCAAGTGTTTCTGAAAACTTACAACAGATGAAAATTTTTTTAAAAATATACGGATGAAATAAAGCATACAACGAAATTGAAACTTGTTAGCAATCTTCTAAAGAAAGCAAATTATCTATGGAGCTTTAAATTTTTGTTTCGTTTTTTTATTTATCTTATAGAGTTAAATATCAATTTATTTTATTTTAGTTGCAGAATGTATATACCAAAAATGCATATTAGTATAAAGGAAACAGGTAATAAATATTAAAATGCATATTTTGAAAATATTTTACTAATGGATTTAATATTTATTATTCTTTTATTTTTATCGCCCCAAGAAAAAACTTTTATCTGAATGAGTTTTATTTCGTATTAAGTATTATTTTGTTTGCTTTCAACTTGCGTTTTTAGAACATCTCATAATTACCTGGAGAATTCTAAACATAAAATATAGTCATTTTAGTATTAAAATATTATTAAATACAAGATTTCAAAAATACAAATTTCTTTATTTTAAATCAATTATTTAAAATTTTTGAATAATCTATCTTTATTTTAAATTTTAAATCGTATTCCGTAAACAAACATACAGTAGATGAAATAAACTTCCGTTTAGATCCAGAAAGGTATAGGACCCGGCCCGGATTTAGATGAAAAGAGGCCCTAGACTATTCTACTTATGAGGCCCTTTCACCTCCCATTTTTAAGTTTGTAAATTACATGGATACGGGTAATAAATAAAAAAAAAGTCGAGAACACTTATTTGGACATTTATTCTTAGCACCATATATAGTAATTGTAACAATATGTTTTAATATGTTGATTTAATATGTTTTATGTTTGATGTGTGTTATGTTTGAACACACATCAAACCTAACAACAAAATTCAAATAACAAAAATCTTTGACTACGAAAATAAAATATGTAATAAAAATTATCATATTATATATTATACAAACGAACAGACCCAATGAGCCAAACGCGTTGATCTTAACCAATACATTTTTATGTTTGTTTATTAGTCATGTGTAGAATTTCGCCTTATTTTCGATTCAGTGTTTTAGTGTTTACTGCTTTTAGAATAGTGTAATTCTAATTTTGCTAACAATTTGAATGTAGGCCCCTCTTGATCTTGAGGCCCTACGCTGAAGCCTAGTTAGCCTATAGGAAAATCCGGCCCTATATAGGACTGATTGAAGAAAAAGTATGTTGAGAATAGGTAGGATTGGTAGTGAAAGCCTGTTTTATAAAGCAAAAAATGAGTATAGAACTTCTTGTCAGTGAGTAATAATACAGCTGTAAAGCCAGTGATTGGTCGACAAACTACGATCAAAAACTCATCTGATAGGATAAAATTATTGCATATTGTAAACTTATCAATGTATTATCCGATTGAGAAGACTTTGGGCTCATGTCCAAACTTTTAATGCTGTTAATAACCATTGGAGGAAAGTAAAATAACGTTCAACGTTGCTAAGCAATCACACACACTGATACATACATATACATATATGGGAGAGAGAAAAGTATATAAAAATAATGTATTTAAGTGCTTTGTTTTTAACTAGCGACTAATCATTCTAGTGTTTATATCTACTATTAACAAAAGTCTTGCCTTTTAATAAAATAAAATACATATTTTGAATTTAAAGTTCAACTGGTTTTCCTTTATTTTGTGGGAAACTAGATAGCAAGAAGTCTGAGGTACGGATAAACTGACTACTTCCGTTGCAGTCACTGCTTTCAGTCATGAAGATCATACAACATGCAAATGTAGATCATTTCCCCACTAAATTCCTTCCCATCAGTGGACTGTTTACGACATACGTAAATGAAGCATGAGACCTACCGATGTTCAACAAAAAATCTTTCAGTTGATGCACATCTCTGCATTACAGATAAATTTTGTTGATATTCCATATATTATTTCTGAAATATGTGTGCGAAATTATTTAATTCGCAACCTTTAAACGAATTTTTAAGCATTTTTTAATAAATTGCGAATCAATTAAATAACTTATTCATCATTCTTTATAGAACGAAATAAAGTAAAATAATATACCTCTGATAGAGACCTTGGTAAAATCATATATGTGACATATTGAATTATGTAAATTTATTATTTTATTGGCTTTAATAAATAAATTGTTAGCTAATTTGTTAAATAATTTAGGTGTATAAATATTAGTATTTACTTATGATTGTACTATTATTTATCATACAATATTTATTTTCATGTCTTAGGCAGCTATATATGTTTCATGTTTTAGGTATTCATATTTATTCCAGAAAATATCTGAAATGAATAAATATACTTCTATAGTTTCTTTATCTAGAAATAAAGGTTTTTGTTATTATGTATCACACAATATTTGATACAGTTGTATAACAGATGAAAATATTTAAGGTTATCTTGGCAAACATTTATTACGAATAAATATTATTTGGTTCTACGCCTTAAATATATGTATTTATTCTTGTAATAACATAGAATAAAATTAAGCAAAGAATTAGCTTATTTTCCTAATATAGTTTAGCGCATTTTAGTATATCCTTTCAAGGAATTTATTTTGTAATTTCTGTATTTTACTCAAGACAATTTTATGTCAAAAATCTTTAACATTTATCAAGTACATTGCAGTACAATTTTCAAAATTGTTAGAGAACAGTACATCATTGCATTATAGTTCATCGTAAAACGCGGCGGCCTTGTGTCCAGTTGTATTACTAGCGCTCTGGCCATTGGTACCACAGGCTCCAGACTCGAATCCTGGCGGTGGCATGGATGCTTGCTAGTTTAGTTCGTAACCCACTTTAAGCTGTAGGTCCTTGTCTAATTAGCCTAAAATGTGCAAAAAAGGACCGTAGAGCGACAAAACTAAACCATAATTCATTGTAAAACGTAAATTGCGATTAACATTTTTGACTTTTACTTCTAATTTATTTCCAATTAATATTTCTTACAAAAAAATAAGCAAAGCTTGTTTCATCACTATTTTTAAACTGCATTACTGAGCAATAAAAAGGACACAAAATAAAAAAGGTCGGTGCTATATATCGACTAATAAAATCTTTACAAAGCTAAAAAAATTTAAAAACATCGAACCAAATTTCTAAAACGAATCATTTTCATCATTCAGATTGGGGCATTGATTTTTATATTTCTCATTAGAAAAACTTAAATGTGATATCATTTATTTTTCAAGAAAGCAAAGAAATCAAATTCCACATCAACAAACAAAATTTTAAGTATTGATAAAAACTAAATAAAAAACGAATACTTTATTGATTTTGGACTTTTTTTTTCAAAGAAAAGTCCATGCTAATAAGTCCAGCCCAAGGAACAAAGGACTCAACAAACACTGAACAAAGAAAATAATAAACCCAGAGCTGTTTGAGCTGGTGATTAACTCCAAAATACCCTGTTCTCTCAGCCGACCCCTGTTTAAGTCGCGATTGCCATTTTATTCTGAGGTAAAAGGGCATGAGTCAGTGATGGAGATGTCGATATAAATGTATGTTGAAATTATTTTTTTTAATACCAGACAGAAATTAATACATAAAATAAAAAAAACTGAAATCTGCTAGGCATATTTCAACTTATCATGTGTGAACATTCGAGAACGGATGAATAAACTCAGGAATATGCCAATGTTTAAAAATGCAAGAGATATATGAAGCAATTGATTGGAATACTATAATAACGGCCAAATTCAAATAGCCATATAAATATAGCAATGTTGAATAGATCAAGAATTTCATGAAGAATGAATTGTTCAAGAATCTCAAAAAGAATATACAAAAGTAAGATAAATATAGTCGTAAAGGAAGAATAAAATATTCCCAATTCTACAAGAAACTTTGTCACATTCAATAGCCAAAAGAATATATAAAAGTTTGAAAATTCTAGGTATAAATGAACAATGAAGTATTCCAAATTTTACAGGAATCACTATCACATTCAATAGCCAAGAGAATGTATCAAAGTTTGAAAATTCTAGGAATAAATGAAGAATGAAGTATTCCAAATACAATAAGAAGAATTATACAACTCAATAGGCGTGATACTGCCAAAAATGCTAAATAATGAAACTTCAAAGAGAAGGAATTAATCAACGCACTACGAGTACTTATAACCATTGGATATACAAATGTTTAAAATCCTAATCCAAAACATGAAAAGTGATTCAAAACCATATTACAAAACACTTCAAGCAAAAGCAAAATTATTCAGAAAATTCCTGAAGATTAACGTTATTCATGAATCATTTCAGGAGTTAAGGGGCCCAAAGTACCATTTTCCGCCAAATTTTGCAATAGAGTTTTATCTGCTTGACCCTCATTTTCGGATAACGCCACGCAACCCCTGACCAGGACAACATCATGTTCACACATGATAATAAAGTATGCAAGAGGAATAAGTGCAAATCCACTGATTCTTCCGTTACAGTTACAGTTATTAGAAACTCAGTGGCAATTTCAGCAGCATGCATAAGCCTCTCATATCGCTTTTCATGCTATTTTATTGTGTTTTTTTCCGTAGGACTCACAAACATAGGGCAGTTACAGTTACAGCTAAATGTTCTTCCTTCATCAACCGGCATTGTCGTGGCATACATAAATTTAGAAATGTACACACAAGAGAAAAAAAGAACAATAATTTGAATAAAAATCCTTATGATAGAAAATTTTTACTGCCAAAAAAGTGATAATTTAAATTTTTCTAGAATTTAATAACTCTATGAAAAGTATTTCAGAAATTTTAATTTTTAAAAATTCCAAGTTCATTTTCTACAAATTGTTAACATTAAAATTATTGCAATTAAAACTATTGAAGGAACAAACAATGCAAGTTATAATTAAGCCGTACAAAAGCTTCTGAATGTGTTTACATAAAATTCTTCTTCTTAATTGGCGCAACAGCTCATAGTGGGTCAAGACCGTCTGCCTACTTGTGGACAGGATATGTTTTCTTTTAACTAGGTAGGAGTTTTAGCCCTAAGCCCAACAATCATATTAGATCGGTATCTACAGTTTAAAGTGGATTCCGAGCCACAGCAAACATTCATGGTGCCGTCGGGAGTCGAACCAGAAACCTGTGACACAGATCGCCAGTCACTCGGCCATCAGGCCTCTGTATGCAAAAGTAGCAAACTAAAATTAATATTAACAATTGATGTAGAAATATATAAATTTAGCAATGTAACAAACAGTACAAAAGAAACAAAAAAAAAAAAATCTAAAAAAAATGTTTATAGAAATTAATGTTATATTTTTAAAATTAGTTGTGAGAATTTATCTTTACCATAAAATGAAATATATTTTCGTTTCATTAAATGTGTTATAAGATATATTTAAGTGATATATAAAATTGATTATTTAACACTATGTAAAGAAAAATTCAACACTTGGTCTTTAAAATTTCATATTAATCATATATTATTTTAGTACAATGCATGCAAAATAAATTAAATTATGCAAAAATATTTTTTTTATTTTATATTCTGTAGCTATCTATTGTTTGTTTTTAACTATATCCATTGTTTCATTGTGATTTCTAATTGTTGACGCAGGTGCTAAATGTAAAAAAAAATAAGTGCTTAACTATTTTACACAACAAAAGAATATAATTTATGTCTCTTTAATATCAGTTTAAAACAATACGTTTGCCGTAATGCAAACAATAAATATCTAATAAATTTTCTAAACAATAGATATAATGTTGCAAAAATGATTATACTTATCGTTAAAATGTTTCAGCTGCAACGTGGATTAACGATCGAAAAAATAAACCATAAAAATTGAAATAGTTGTTCTCTTTAAAAAAATATATAAATAAATAAATAAAGTGCAATAATGGATCTATTTTATTTATTTTCTATGAAGGAAATCTACAAAATAAATTCTATTCAACGAATATTCGTTTAAAAGAAATTAAATTATTATATAGGAAATATATTTTTACATATAAACTATATATATTCAATAAAATAATCCACATTAATTAAAGTAGACACTAACATAAAGACTATAACTATAAAATTAACCTTTCTTATAATAACCTAGCATAAAACTGAAATTGTACAATTGTTCAAAATATAATATTTTCAAATTTTATTCTTCGTCCTATCATGATAAAATATGTTAATTATATTATAATATTTAAGATTTTATATTATCTTGGTTTGTTAATTTTAGGACATATGTGAGACAAAAGATTTGAAATAATAATCTTCTAATGATTTACTACTTTTAAAAATAAGTTTTTATTGCCATTCTTCAAATTATAATTAATGAAACAATTGATTAATTTTGTTTGGTATTATTAAATTGATTGTTTCAAATTTTACAAAACTGGATGCTACATACAAGTTGTTTCAAAGACAAGATCATGACATTGTTTATTTAATTTATATATATATGTGTTTATGTCTCAGAAATGTTATGTAGTAATAATATCTGTAGGATAAAACCTAGGGAAACCTAAGTAGAGATTAACCAAGACAACACTAAATTTACTTTAAATTTTGCATGTCTCTAAAAATTTTTTTAGTGTTTATTACTACTGATAATGAAATGGTTTTCTGAGTTGAACTGGTTTTACTGATTCTCTAAAGTATACAGATTTTATTTAATAAGAATTTTAATAAAAGAATTAGGATAGAAGACATATGAGTAAAAAGCTGTATATGATGAGTTTGAGTAGAATAGTTGAAAAGCAGTAGAAAAGCTGAGTTTTTAGTAGAAAAGCATCTAAACTTCACAATTTATGCTGAAGAATGATGTGCATGTTGATAATAAAAGGATAAATACATTAGAGCAAACATTCTTACCAACCTTAATAATTCTAATTTTAATGCTCTTTTATAGTTTTCAGGTCGGCTGGATGATCATTAAAGTCTCAGATTAGATGTGTACCTAAAGTTGCATGGTTTAGTACAAAAAGTGCATGGTTATTTTTTTATGTTTGTTACTTAATGTATTCCATAAAATAAAAAATTGTATATTACTATTTCTGATTTTTTCAAGCATTAAAATCGTCGCTGAATTCATCATTGTTTTTGCTTCTATCCTGGCATTCAACCTCGTATATGTCAAATAGATAGAATGTGAGTTTCCAGTTTGATTACCATATTTTCGAAATAAAGAATGTGTTCTTAAGACATTAAGACAAAAGACATTATCAGACATTAAATTACTAAGCTATTATTAAACATTAAATTACTAAGAAATTAGGAGACATTATGTCTTAAGACATTGCCACATTCTAAAATTATAGGGGGGGAGCAGAAAATGATCCAGACCCAGAAAAAATCCTTTTACAAAAACCAACTTATAAATTACAGTCCACTCATAAAATAAAACTACATTATGTGTATAATTTACTTTAATTGCAAAAAATATTTTTGTGTAGAATTTAAAAAAATTTTGCGGAAGTTATATATATATAAAAAATACAATGTACATTTCAGTTACGAAAGGAAATGTACATTGCATTTTTTGCTGTTGTTGTTTATCTCTTCAAAAAAAGCAATCAATATTAAGTCTTGGAGAGACAATGGACTGCATTAGATTACCAGAACCAATTAAAAGGCCACGGAACTTTTACTTTTTTAAAGATTAATTACACCATCAACAACAAGAAATTTAATTAAATAAGAAAGTAAAAAATTCAATCTTTCAATACATCAACGGCAATTGTTAATTCGTGATGTAAAATTAATTGCAATTACGTCTCTGTTTATAAATCTCGGTCAGTCGAATCATGTCTGGAGCACAATGTTTCTTTAAAAATCTATTACCACAAACGCAGACAGAGAGAGTCGAAATCACGACCGTTGCAGATTCAGACCAGTTGTCTTCTAAAGACCAGTTTTATTTCAGAAGTTCATGCCTCTTTTTACTCTTTTAATATCCAGTCATCGACTCAGCTACTGTTCAAGTTGCAGTAATTATTATGTGTGCCTAGTTGTTCTTTAGGGTTTCAGCATTTGAGCCTCAGGGCGCTAAGAGATTATGCAAGATCTCATGCTAGGAGTGAATATTTAAGGATGAGCCAATACTCAACGTTTACTTAAGCATATATTTACTCTGAGGGAAAGGACAAAATAAGAAAATATAGATAGGGTATTATTGGAATACGAATTACAGTTCTGTAGTTTTGAATAATTATGGGGCCTGAATTTCCTGTGTTCTTCATGCTGAAGAATTTTTTTCTTTTTGTTTTTGTTTTGATCTTTTGTAATCTCTTGTCGTCCAAGGCAAATGCATCCCTTTTTTTTAAGAGTGAAGTTATTGTTTGAGATTTTTTGTGTCTGTATTTGATTTGAAGATTTGCAAAAATCTCTTGGGGGGCAGCATTTCTGTATGTTTAATTTAGTTCGGGTGATAAATAAGTTTATGTATTCATTTGCAGAGATTTCTTGTTCTCTTTAATGAAAGAACATAGTAAACGGCAAAAATATTCTTTATACGAATTGTGATTAGAGCAGGCACTCGGAATTCACGGAACCTATTTCTTTATCATAGTGTTATTCATATTTATTTACTAAAATTTATCTAATAGAGTAATCAAATGAAAGTGAAAGTGATTTTTATCCTTGGACTTTTTAAATAATTTTTCCTTGCAAATTTTTAAACACAAATATAAAATTAAAATTTATTATTTGTGGTATAATTATTAATATAATAAAAATCACTGAGTCTGATCTTAATATAATATTATATATATTTTTGACGTTTACTACTGTGCCCAAAAGTAAGATCAATTTTTATTTTTTTCAAAAATTCTTTATTTATTCTTCCAAATTTATTTTATCGCCTTCAACGTCATCCTCTCCGAGCACAATGCACTTATGCCAACGTTTTTTCCAACCTCAATGCATACTAAAAAGTCATTGGACATTTCAAAAATCGCCGAAATCACTTTTAGCGTCTCACTAAGTCAAGCGTAACTCAAACACTAACGAATATTTTGACGTGAAATTTCACACAGATGTCAAGGACAGTGCCAGCAACCTAAGAATGAAAAAAAAAACGTCGTAATTCCATAAGTCCAGGGAATTTTAAATTGAAAATTGATTTTACTTTTTGGGCACAGTAGTAGGGGGAATTATTTAAAATTATAGTCTTTTTATAAATGAATATAAAATAGAATGGAATTACTAATTTATGAATTATGTGATATTTAATTAGTATTATAAATTAATTAATTAGTTTTATTTTTCTTCGCTGTATTTTTTATTATTGGTGAATAAAATTTTAAATTAAAATTATCTTTTTATTAATTTTTATTTTTCACCAACTACACTTGCAACTTTTATCATTCAATAAAGTGTAATTGCAACAAATTCACCATATCTCAGGATGTACCAAAGGGGAAGATATACCACACTCACTTTATTGTTTATTTCTATAAATCCCTCCAACAACAGCAGTGTGTTCTCATTATTCATCTACATTACACAAAGCCTTCAGCGAAAATTTTATGTGCACATCTTTGACTTGAACAAGAGAACTTTTTATTAACCTAATTTGTATTTTCTTTATTTGCTTAGGTTGAAGTTGCAAAAATATTTGTTGCAAAGTATTTAATAGAGCTAAATTTATAGTTGTTGATAATAGAGAATTCGTATTTTGATATTTTGATATGGCCTAACAGTACTAGGAGCAGCTAGAGTGCAGAAAGGCATAGGTGCTCTCCGCTGCAGGCATTTGTTTTTGCTTTCAGAAACCAGGAAAGTAGATGGCTATTTAAATAGTTTATATTAACTTTCCATCCATAAGTAAGGCTGCCAACAGTGGGCTGTATGTACTATAAATAAGAAGGACATAAGATTCACAGATGTACAAGAAAACGAGATCATGAAAATATGATTTCATGATTGAAATCATAAAATATATTCATGATATTTTTCATTTTCATTCAAACAAATATTTTATATCTACTATAAATATTAGCTGATAAATTTAAGATAAAAATGTTTTGCATACAAATGCGCATGATATGAAAAAATTAAATGAAATAATGTATTCTTGTTCCTAAATACATTATTTCGTTTAATTTTTTTTATATCACACGCGTTTGTATACAGAAAATTTGTGTACAAAATTACAATAGTCAATATACAAAATTCGTAGTCAATGATAATTTATCTAACAAACATTAATCCAAAATAGTTGAGAAAAAACATTAAATGATTTAATGAAAAACCATTAATTTAAAAATTTGATAAAAGAAATTTAATATAAAAGTTTTTTGTATACCGACGCATGAGATAAAAAATAAAACGAGAAAATGTACTCTTGTTCGCGAATACATTATTTCATTTAATTTTTTTACATCACGCGTGTTTGTATACATATTGTTCAGATTACAATATTCAAAATTCGTATTCAAAAATAATTTATGTAATAACAAACATTGATCCAAAATGGTTCAGAAAAACATTAAATGATTTAATAAAAAAACATGGATTTAAAAAAAATAAATAAATAAGTCATTATTTTCTACGAAATACCATCACAAAATATTTAACTTCTTTCCATGAAAATAATTACAAAAATAATAAAATTCGAAATTTTCATCAATCAGCTAAGTTAAAATATTTTCATTTTTTTTTCCTTCTTTTTTTTGCAGTCTTTACTTCTGTAAAACATTAATTTATCAAATAAGTATTTTTAAAGCTATTTATTTTCAAATGAGAAATAAAAGTTCCTTAAAAGATAAATTCATCTCAGATATTTATTAACGCTTGTCAGTATAGAAGATAAATAATCCTTGAAAACGGTTTTTAAGCCGAATGATATGATGATCAATACTGTTTATTATTCAAGCAATGAATATTTAATTTACCAGTTTCAATAAACAAAAATTATTTTTTCTTATTGTGTTTATTTGGGAATAAATTGATCAAAGCAATAATCGTTTAAATTTTATCAATGTAAGGTAAGTTTTAAAAGATGATTCGAAACTTCAACTGAAGAATGAATTTCAACTGAAGATTTAGTATTTTTCAAACATAGGTCATATATTATGTTCCCAAATTCAAAAGATCTTTGGCATTTTTTTTTTCTTTTTTAAATACCATTATTTCTTTATTAACATATTTTTTACGTTAGAATGAAAAGTAATAAGTAAGAAAATAATGCATAATAAATAAGCAAAAGGTTTTTGTCATTTTTTTTTACTTCCTTTTTTTGTTCTTTTTGCTTAGACGTTTGCTTTCGTTCTTGGTTTTAGTTTTAATCTTAGAAGCATTTATTAGTTTAGATTTAGCCAAAGCCATTTGCATGTGCAAAGGAAGTAGTAATGACAGTGTCATCCATTTTTTTTTCTAATGCAGCTGGCAAACACAGACAGCTTGGTCTTTGGATGCCTTAAGGCAAGTGCTGCAGAGACGTATTCACTTTGCATTACCCAGGGGGCGTGTGTAACTTAAAGATAAGCCATGGACGCGAGTAACAATGCCCCCGCAACGCTCTACGGTCCTATTAGACCGGGACCTACTTTTTAAAGTGGATTCCGAACCACTACAAACAACCATGGCACCGCCGGGCCTCGAACCCGAAACCTGTAGTACCGAGCGCCAGAGCGCTAGCCACTCGGCCATTCAGGCCCCTACAGTGTCATCCAAACTTCTGGCATTCTTCGCCGAAGAATCTACAATTTCATTCAATTCCAAATCCACATCAGTAGGGATCCATTGTAGGATGCACATCCTGTGAATGCAGTGGGTTTTTAAAAGTTTATGTTTAATTTGTTTCTCTACTGTCATTTTATGCATACTTTGGGCTAATTAGACACATGACCTACAAAATAACGTGGATTCCAAACGACTAGCAAACATCCATGTAGAATTCGAACATGAAGTCTGTGGTACCAAAGGATACAGCGCTAGCCAATTGAGGATCAGGCCGTCTTATTTCGGAAGAGATATAATGTTCAAGATCATATTTTAAAAACCCTTATTAACAGGCCATAAATATTAATTTAGTTTTATTAAATATCAACTGAAAATTTATGGATATCCGCTGCAGTATAAATTTACTAATTAAACTTTCTAATGATTTAAAATTATCATTATAGAATTCGTTAATTATAAAGGAAACATTGAATTGAAATGAATATATGCTGATATAATTGTTGCTGTTTTTTACAGTATTCATCATTCAAGTACCAAAAACTACGCTTCGTTTGGTCCAACTGACTTTTCTAAAAAAGATTGCACTGCCAGTTTCTTCCATTGTTACAAACATTAAGATAAAGATAAGACTGGATTCAAACCTTAATCCTGTGGTACAAAAAGACCAGAACGCTAGCCAATAGACCATCAGGTCATCTGGTTTTGAAAGAGATTTAATGTTCAAGATCACACTTGAAAAGCCCTTATTAAGAGTCTATATTTGCCATTAAATATTTATTTAGTTTTAATAAATGCCAAGTGAAAAGTGCTTATACGATAAGGTATAAGTTTAAAAGTATTATTTAAAGTATAAATTTACTATTATGTTACCGTAATTTATTATTATTATAAATTTATTTGGTATTTAGTTTTGTTCTTAGAAGGAATCATAAGTTTAGATTTTCTCAAGGCATTTGCATCTGCAAGGGAAGTAGGAATGGCAGTCTGATCGAGACTTCTAGCATTATTCGCCAAAAAATCTGCAATTTCATTAAATTCCAAATCCACATGAGAAGGGATCCATTGTAAGATAGACATTCCGTGCAAGCAGTGGATTTGTTTTAAATGCGTAGGTTTATTTTATCGCTCTACGATCATTTTTGCAAACTTTTAGGCTAATTATGCATAGGACAAACAATTTAACATGGATTCCAAACCACTAACAAACATCCATGCAGGATTCGATCATGAAACCTGCGGTACCAAAGGCTACAGCGCTAGGCAGTTGACCATCAGGGCGTCTTGTTTTTAAAGAGTTATATAGTTCAAGATCATACTTGAAAACACTTATTAAGAGCCTATATTTTCTATACAATATTAATTTAGTTTTATAAAATTTCAAATCAAAATTTATACGTATACAAAAAGGTATAAATATATTAATTAAATTTTCTAATTTATAATAATCATTACCGAACTCGTTAATTATAAATGCAATATTGAATTGAAATGAATACATGTTGACAATATAGTTGATGTTTTTTATCATCATTAAATCGTTTGTCAGGAACAAAAACTATTACTCCGCCTCAGACTATAATCAACGGGCACGTTAATTTCCTACGACACATTTGTCTGCATTCGATAAACACAAACTGATCACACGGAAAAGTCTCGCTTCATTTGTCTAACTGCTTTGCAATGCACCTGCAGCATTCAAGTGACAAAAACCACGCTTCGTTTGGTCCATCTGCCTTTTCTACAAAAGATAACACTGTCAGTTTCTTCTGTTGTTAGAAACATTAAGATAAGACTGGATTCGAACCTGAAGTACCAAAGACTAGAGAGCTAACCAATTCACCATCAGGCCGTTTTGTTTTGAAAGAGATATAATGTTCAAGATCATACCTTAAAAACCCTTATTAAGAGCCTACATTTTCTATTAAATATTAATTTTATTTGATTAAATGTCAAAAGAAAATCATAATCATGCATCTGCAAGGGAAGTAAGAATAGTAGTCTGATCCAGATTTCTGACATTCTTTACCAAAGAATCTGCAAGATAATTTAATTCCAAATCCACATGACCAGGGATCTATTGCAGGATACACATTCTGTGCAACAGAATATTTGTTTTAAAAGTTTAGATTTAGTTTGTCGTTCTATGGTCATTTCCTGCATACTTTGGACTAATTAGACCAAGACCTACAGTTTAACGTGGATTCCGAATCACTAACTAACTTTCTACTTTCTTCCACCGTCAGTATTCTGACTTGAAGTATCAAATACCAGAGTGCTAGCCAATTGACCATCGGGCCGTATTGTTTTGAAAGAGATTTATTGTTCAAGATCATACCTGAAAAATCCTTATTTAGAGCCTATATTTTCTATTAAATATTAATTTAGTCTTATAAAATGTTGAGTAAAAATTGATGCTTATATGATGCAGTCTAAATTTATAAATGAAACTTTCTAATGATTTAAAATCGTCATTACAGAAGTCGTTAATTATAAAGAAAATATTGAATTGAAAATTGAAATTAATGCATGCTGATATAACAGTCGTTTTTTATCATCATTAAATTATTAGTCGGGAACAAAAACTTTCATTCAACAATTTCTCTCCCTGAGACTATTATCAATGGACACGTTAGTTTTCTACGACACATTTGATAAACACAAACTGATCACACGGAAAAGTCTCGCTTCATTTGTCTAACTGTTTTGCGACGCACCTGCAGCATTCAAGTGACAAAAACTACGCTTCGTTTGGTCCATCTGCCTTTTCTGCAAAAGATAACACTGTCAGTTTCTTCTGTTGTTAGAAACATTAAGATAAGACTGATGAGCATGCAGGCATTTGTTGTTGTTACTGTTATTTATCATTACTTTTCTATATGTTTCCATTTCCAGTTAGAACAGGAAGAGTGAAACATTTATTTCCATGTTTTCATAAAGATCCAGTGAACATTTTTCGATTCATAAATGCAAACTTTTCAGCAAGTAAAAAAAAAAAAAAAAATGACAAACAAGTCTGTGACATTAGAGAAACAAAAGAACTAGCTCAACTGTCTAGCTACTAGGCAGTTTTAACGACTAGTCGTTTCTTTTCAGTTGCTGCTTTTTTTGCAATCAATTTGAATGCCGTGCATCTTTCTTTCTTTTCTTTTTTTTTCTGTTTCTTCTTGTGGGAATGGCTAAAAAAAGCAGTTGGAAGAAAAGAAAAATTCGGAATATAAATATGAAAAGAAATGACTGCCAACGTAAACGATGCGCAATGTGTTGACGTTTTCCCCAAGTAAGGAAACAGATAGCATCAGAAACAATTCATTTGTTCGTGTTTTTACATGCTGTTGTTTCCGCTTGGTTTGCGCTCTGTCAGAAATGGAAGGTAAGCAACACTACACCATATCTCTGTTTTTTTTTTCTTTCTTTTATTGTAAGGATGATATTTTATCTTGTTTAGTTACTTTCTTTTCACTTAATGTCTTTTAAATTTTTTTCGATAGGTTTTTTTTCCAAGTCCAGACCAAAACAAAGACATTTTAATTTCTTTAATAATTTTTAATATCATGATTATTAAAACATCAATGTTTTATAAAAAAAAATGTGCGCATTAATATGTTTTTAAATGTCTTATTTGGAAAAATACCATTTTATGTATTTTCGTTAATGGGCAGATGTTGGCTTGTGAATAATGTGAATTTTTCTAACTACCGAACTGGGTTCGAATCTTGACAAATCTTCTGTGCATATAAGAAGGATGGTCACGATAAATCTGCAGAAAATTTAAGTCTGCGGATTTATCGTGACTTTCGCTGAAAACTTTATCGCTGGTTTCAAGTAGTGTAGAAAGATGCAAACCAATCGGATCCTGTCTTTAATCGTATTCAGTCAAAATTGCGATAGTAAAATATAAGTGCAATATTGTTTTCATCCTACAATGTAAAGTTGAGTCTGTAAAATGAAAATACAAACACTTATTTTTGGAATAAAATAAAAAAAAAAGCATAAGAATAACATGGAAGTAATTTTAGTTTTGAATTTTATAATAATAGCATTTAATATAATAATATTTTCTGATAAATTTATAATATTTATAATAATAGTTATAAATATAATAGTTACTGGGCAAATAGAGTAAAAGGAAGAATGTGTAGCAATATAAGAAGGCATTATTGTCTTTGTTGATCTGTGGTCTCGTGTATTACTTAAAAATACTGTGAACATATGAACATATTTTTTTATCATCAATAAATTGATTATAGTTAGTACTTATAAAATTTAGTAGGATAAAGGATGATATACTAAAAGGATAAGGATAAAATACTTGATGCACTGTAATTTAGTAAACTTAAAAGATATACACTGAAGTGACAAAAGTCATGGGATATCTCTTAATATCGTGTCGGCCCTCCTTTCGCCCGGCGAAGTGCAGCAAGTCGACGTGGCATGGACTCAACAAGTCGTTGGAAGTCTTCTGCAGGAATATTGAGCCATGCTGTCTCGATAGACGTCCATAATTGTGAAAGCGTTGATGGTGCAGGATTTTGGGCACGAACAGACCTCTCGATGATGTCCCGTAAATGCTCGATGGGATTCATGTCAGGCGAACTAGGTGGCCAGATCATTCGTTGAAATTGTCCAGAATGTTCTTCAAACCAATCGCGAACAGCTGTGGCCCGGTGACATGGCGCATTGTCATCCATAAAAATCCCATCGTTGTTTGGGTACATGAAGTCCATGAATGGCTGCAAGTGATCTCCAAGTAGCTGAACATAAGCATTTCCAGTCAATGTTCGGTCCAGTCGCACCAGAGGACGAAGTCCATGCCATGAAAAAACAGCCCACGCCATTACGAAGCCACCACCAGTTTGAACAGTGCCTTGCTGACAGTTTGGGTCCATGGCTTCGTGGGGTCTGCGCCACATTCGAACCCTACCATCAGCTCTTACCAACTGAAATCGTGATTCATCGAACCAGGCCACGGTTTTCCATTCATCTAGGGACCAACCGATATGCTCACGTGCCCACGATAGTCGCTGCAAGCGATGTCGTTCTGTCAGTAAAGGCACTCGAGTCGGTCTTCTGCTGGAATAGTCCAAGAAAGCCAAATTTCTCCGCACAGTTCTAACAGACAAGTCCCTTGTACGTCCCACATTGATTTCTGCGGTTATTTGACGCAGTGTTGCTTGTCTGTTAGAATTTACGACTCTTTGCAGACGTCGCCGGTCTCGGTCGTTAAGTGCAGGCGGTCGACCACTGCGTTGTCCATGGTGGGATGTTATGCCTGAAATTTCCTACTCTCGGCACACTCTTGACACAGTGGATCTGGGAATGTTGAATTCCCTAACGATTTCCGAAATGGCATGACCCATGCGTCTAGCTCCAACTAATATTCCGCGTTCAAAGTCTGTTAATTCCCGTCCTGCGGTCATCATCACGTCAAAACCTCTTCACATGAATAACTTGAACAGAAATGAAAACTCTGCGAAAGCACTGCGCATTTATACCTGTTCTACGCGATGCTACTGCCATTTGAAAATTTGCATATTGCTATCCCATGACTTTTGTCACTTCAGTGTAAAATACTTGGTGCACTATAAACATACTGGAAAATTAAAAATAAAATTAATTTTACTTAAAACTACAGCTAATCAAACTTAAAATCAATTTAATTGAAAATATTATAGGTTTACGTTCTTGTACTTTTAGTTAAATTACTTATTACAACACCACATTGTTATCATAAAGCTTATCTGCAATAAAAAAAATTGAGTTTTCACGCTTTTATAACTGCAACCAGGAGAAATATTTCGTTCCATTTATAACACAAGTAATCAACTACAAAAGAACATTGTTCATAAACATTGGGAATTTCTCGTCGTCACCCAACTCATAGCCTTCCTGGTCAACCAACTTTCCCTGATGATGAACAGCAGCAATTTAGAAAATTACCGAGGTCATGTTTTTAAACAATAAAATTGAATCCGGGGAAGATATTAATCTTTTTTGACTATGTGAATATCATCACCCTGATCCGATAGGGCCATAATTATTTCAAGAAAACTGGAATGGTTTTGTATTAGAATGTTGTTCAACATGTTATTAATTAAATAGATTAAAGTGTACTTGTCAAACTGCTTCTATGTTTCCTGATGATTTGAATGTTATATGGATGTAAACAACTTTTATTATCTGAATAGATCATGATTTTGTGTTGAAATAGAAATCTGAAAAATAATAACTAAAGTTTTTTTTTTTTATATTAGTTGCATTGATTGCTTTGTTTAGTTGTGCGCAAATAAGATTTAATTAATAATGATATAATTAATTTAAATAATTTAAATCTCTAAATTTTATCGTAATTTTAAGAATCTACTTGATCCATTTTATTGTTTCAAGCTACTGTTAAAGGCATGCTTCAATTATTTTTAGCTTTATGTAATTTTAAAAAAAAATTTAATAATATCTCTAAAAATTAAAAACATATTTGTATGCCTAAAAATTAAAAAATATATTTATATCTAAAAATCTAAATTATCTCTAAAAATAAAAAGAAATATATTTATATCTAAAAATCTAAATTATCTCTAAAAATTAAAAAAATATTTATCTCTAAAAATCTAAATTATCTTCTAAAAATTAAAAAAATATATTTATATCTAAAAATCTAAATTATCTCTAAAAATTAAAAAAATATATTTATATCTAAAAATCTAAATTATCTCTAAAAATTAAAAAAATATATTTATATCTAAAAATCTAAATTATCTCTAAAAATTAAAAAAATATATTTATATCTAAAAATCTAAATTATCTCTAAAAATTAAAAAATATATTTATATCTAAAAATCTAAATTATCTCTAAAAATTAAAAAAAATATATTTATATCTAAAAATCTAAATTATCTCTAAAATTAAAAAAATATATTTATATCTAAAAATCTAAATTATCTCTAAAATTAAAAATATATTTATATCTAAAAAATCTAAATTATCTCAAAAAATAAAAAAATATATTTATATCTAAAAATCTAAATTATCTCTAAAAATTAAAAAAATATATTTATATCTAAAAATCTAAATTATCTCTAAAATTAAAAAAATATATTTATATCTAAAAATCTAAATTATCTCTAAAAAAAAAAAAAATATATTTATATCTAAAATCTAAATTATCTCTAAAAATTAAAAAAATATATTTATTTCTAAAAATCTAAATTATCTCTAAAAATTAAAAAAATATATTTATATCTAAAAATCTAAATTATCTCTAAAAATTAAAAAATATATTTATATCTAAAAATCTAAATTATCTCTAAAAATTAAAAAATATATTTATCTCTAAAAATCTAAATTATCTCTAAAAATAAAAAAATATATTTATCTCTAAAAATCTAAATTATCCCTTATAATTAAAAACAGGCTTGTATTTCTAAAAATGAAAAACAAATTGGCATTATCTGTATATTATTGTATTTAAAACACTTGAATAAATTAAAAATTTTATTTAAATACTTTTTAAAAATTTTAAACTAACAAGTAATTTCTAAACCTTATGATATGTTTTGATAAACAGAGGATTGCTGTGTTGTATAATAAACTTTCTTTCAACAAGCCTTAGGTCTTATATTGGTATTTGTCATAATTTTAAAAATTCATTTTGATCTATCATATTGTTTCAAGCTTCTGTTAAAAGATTGCTTCAAGTAATTTTTAACTTCATGTAATTTTAAAAACAATTACTTAATAGTATCTCTAAAAATCAAAAACATACTTATCTTTAAAAATCTAAATTATCTCTAAAAATCAAAAACATACTTGTATATCTAAAATTTAAAACAAATTGTCAACATTTGTATATTATCGTATTAAAAAAGATTTGAATAAATTGAAACATTCATTTAAATATGTTTTAAAAATGTTAAACTAACAGGTAATTTCTAATGCTTATATGTTTTGATAAACAAATGATTGTTGCATTGTATAATACACGCTCTTTCAACAAACTTGAGGTTTTATATTAGTATTTGTTGTATTAAAATTATTATGATAGTAGTTTCAAGAATTCCCATTAAAATATCCCTCCGAAAGAAAATATATTTTTTGTATTAGATAGCTGTATAAATAAATAATGTTTGCAGATTTTCTTAATGTTTCATCTATTTTCAAATAATTGCTTACTTGGAATAATCTTACGTTTATTGGAATAATTATTTGGCATCGAATTACTTCCGCTTTAGATACAAAATTATTATTTCATATTAAAAACAATGATGTTTAATATAAAATTATTTTTTTACGCTGATAAAAACCGCAAAGATAATTTATTTCAGGCAGAACAATAGATTTTGAAAGTTTGTGGTTTATACAAACCACGTAGCAAAACATTTTTAAATAAAATATTTGTGGTTTTCTAATATCACCTGCTGTTGGTCTTAAAATGTTTAATCGATTTTGATCCAACTAAAATAATAAGCTTATTTTCTTACGAAGAAAGTTTATATTCAATGTCATTTTTTTCATGCATGTTACCCATTTTATTCGCGCGCCAGGAATAGATCATGTTGGTTAATAGTTCTTAGGTAAATTTGGGGGATTTCTTTTATGAGAACTTTGAAGAATAATTGCTCTGAATTCATGTTTTTATTGTAAGAAAGCCCGACAAAACTTCAATTTCGTATAATAACACAAACCATATAGCAGGATCCAAGACTTTTGCCCATATTGTCAGAGTACAATCTTTTCTTATTTTTCAAACGAATGACTGTAAAGTATGCTGACTACAGGAAATAAATCCTCGTATTTTTCCACTAGACATCTAGGTCATTATAATTTTAGATTGTTGTTTATGAAGTACTTGTACAGGTAGCAAGAACCATTTTAGACTGCATACTGTATTATTATATGCACTGTCTTTTTCTTCAAAATATTAAAAAAACTGATCATTTGTTTTTCTAAATGTTTATGTGTTCGTAAACACGCAGACAATATTATAACAAATGACATTGTATGGGTTCGTAAAAAAAACATGTTACTAATGATATTATATATATATATATATATATATATATATATATATATATATATTAGCAAGTTATATATTATATGTAGGACAAAAATCAATAATAGTTGTCTACATTTTTTAATCGTGTTCAGAAAGATAAGCAATAAGAAATTTATCATAAAAGTGCCACGTTTGAATATATGATTTATTTTACCATATTTATTCTATTGATGTCTGTGCATATATTTGTTTTAAGGAAGTATCTGCAGTCTGAGTAAATATTGCAAAAAATATTCTTTCTCCAGCATATTTTATTTTAAATGTCTATATGCATATATAAATATTGCTTTTCCTTAATTTATTTGAATTAGTTTAATTTTTTTATCATGAATTATTTGTTTAGTAATATTTTCATTAAATGTCAAATCTTTTGTTAAAAAGAAGTATTGCGTATACTGCAAGTATGGAAAAAACAAATAATTACAAAAAAGGTAATCTTTTTTAAGCATATGATTCCAAAAAACTTTTGTAAAAATCCAATTAAGGATATATACTTATTTTTAGGGATAGTATATTAACTACACTATACGTAAATACACCTACGATTTTATGTGAACTTATGACTTATGTGTTTAGTAACAAAAATCAAATCCAGAAATTTTTTATATGAATCCATTTTTTTTTCTACAATCATCACCTTTTATATTTGATGTTATTTTACGGAAATTATGAAGAAAAACTTTTTTTTAAATTAATCGGCTTAGCTGATATACAGGTTACTCATAAATTTAACATTTAACATAAGAATAAAAACGCATAATAGCAATTTTAACAAAGAAAAGAAAAAGATCAATAAATCATACACGGGTAATAAATTATATTCATTAGTTATCGTTCAAAACTAAAAAAACGAAAACAAACTGAATAAAAAATACAGAATTCTAATCGATTGTAATAAAGAGGCACTTGAAAGTAATTTAAATAAACCAATAAGAATAACTTGGGACCGAAATTAAAAAAAAAAAAAAATCCATATGAAATGTTGAATGTGATCCAGTACATCGCTGACCCTATATATTTTATAATATTATTGTAGAAACTATTCATATAATGACACCAATACAAGGAATGTATACGTTTTACAAAACAAAATATGAAATGTATCTTTCTGTAGTCCATAGGACGAAAGAAACAATACTTTCACCAAATGCTGTTACAACCATAACTTCAATTCAGCATCCCTTTCATTGAAAACAACGCAAGAAGTATGCATGGAAAAATTAATCCACAGCTATCATTCCGCTGCAAGAGCACCAATTATCATTGCTTATTATCTCGTCTAAATCTAATGCACATTTTATCTCCCAAACCATTCGGGCCTTTAAAATTTTAACATGCACCTGTGAAGCCCCCAGATGAACAGCTTCGCAGCAGAGAGAATGCGGACTCAATTAAGCGACTTCTGGAAGTGTCCTGGTGCAATCCTTTTCTGAAAGCTGCCTCCGGGGAGACATTATGCTAATAATAATAGTCCGCTTTTAAAAGTTTCAAGAAGGTGGAAGGAAGACTTCATCTTTTGTTTATTGTCACAGTGAGGCTTCTGTCACAGGGAGAGAACTCGAGGGGTTTCTGCTAATTCACTAAATGGATTTTACGCTTTCTGCTGCGATATTTCCAAGTGGCACGGTTGAGGTTAAACTGCCGCCATTGTTGGAAGGATAGGGCAAGAACATCTTCGTAATTGGATTCCTATCGCCTTAGCCAGACCGCAATTGGTGATAGTTCGTGGCCTTGTGAAAATCGAGTGTAAGTTTTCTGGAAAGGAGACACTGTATTTTATTCGATTGCGATTTCTTAAGGTGATGCGTGAAAGAGAGATATTCAGAGTATTTCAGAGAGAGAGGTACTTATGTTATGCTTAAGGAAATGAGCACCATTATCGTAACCCGTGTATGCGTTTTCTATTATATTAATAGAGGATGTCAAAAAAAGTTTTAAGAAATAATGCGTCAATAAAAGGTACAGAAGGATTTGTCTTAGAAAATTTTGTATACTCCTTACTTCCGAACCCCAAGCCTAATGGTGTATTTTGAAGGGCAATCAATTCTTCCACAACCATATATTCCATACTATTTAGGATGTTTATCAATCTAAATCTTGTTTGATTTTTGTGATACAATGCATTTGCTTCCACAGCATATACTAAGGGTGTTTCGATTGTGGTATAAAATGATAAAAGTAAATAAAATCTGAAAAAAAATCGATATGATAATCGTATAAAATTAATTTTATATATTAAAACGACAATAAAAAATGTGGTATGTTTATAGTATTATTATTTTATAGTCCTCAAATTATGTCTAACTGTTATTCAAATGTTATTATCCGCTATTTTGATAAATATAGAAATCGAAATTCAATTTCCCAGATAGGGGGGGTGAAAAATAATTCATTTTATTTTACAAATGCTAGGCCTGAATGGCCGAGTGGCTAGCGCTCTAGCGCTTGGTACCACAGATTTCAGATTCGAGTCCCGGCGGTGCTATGGATGTTTATAGTGGTGCTATGGATGTTTATAGTGCTATGGATGTTTATAGTGGTTTAAATCGTAGAGCATTTGAGAGGGTATTGTTACTCCGCGTCCGTGGCTTATGTTCAAGCTACGCGCAGCTCCTGGGTAGTGCTAAGTAAGTAACGTCAGTGCAGCATTTGACTTAAGGTATCCAAGACAACTGTCTAAGTGTTTGCCAGTTGCATTGGAACAAAAAAAAATTTACAAATGCCCAGCATTGGCGCCTTACCCAGTATTGCTACTACTACACTCCACCACATCACTGTGCTTAGAGCTGATTTGCCGCTTTACAGTTTGGTAATGATGTGGGTGAGAAGTTAACATTCAATCCGCTGGCGGCTTTGTTGTAGACATTGTTTCAAAAAACGGGGAGGTGTTGGATGTTCAGCATCTTGCCTCGTAAATCGGACTACTTGGGGGAGGTTTCCCGGTTTTCTTACATACGATACGCAAATGCGCTCGATAAATGCGTATGATACGCAAACACGCATAGTTCCCCAAAATGTCCCCCAAGAAGGTATTGCCTCCTTCTTCCGCGTCACGGAGCCAAGGCATACTTCTATCTGAAGTGTTTGTTCTCAACAGAAGCTGATCCCTTTTCCCACCTTACATGAGGCCACACGGCCTTCCATAAGACCACACGGCCTTCCATAAGACCACACGGGTTCCTGAACTCTATCAGTTGTTGCTGTCTACCAAATGGGACAGAAGTTAAATACAGAAACAACAACAAAGTTCTTTCAAAAATTCAAGTGAATTACAACTAAAATTAGACCAAATTAAATTTTATGTACAATACCTTATAAATTCCAAAAATGAAATACACATTAATTTGAAATTAATTAACTTAAATTAACAAATTAATTAACTTAATTTATAAACATAACTATTCTGTTAAAAAAATTATTTATAATAGGTTTTGTTCTTTTAAAAAACACTAGATAAGCTTAGCAGACATGACTGAAAGGCCAATAAGCCTATCAGACTTTTAAACATTTTATGATTTCCATGAATTGTGTAAGTTTCTAAAGCACTTCAGAAATTTTTTTATTACAATTAGCAAAAAATAAACTGTTGAAGTGATACGTTCACGATATACGTGTGAGTTCGCATATGTTTTCTTTAAACAGGAGTTAATGTATTCCGAGTCGATAAGTTTAATGATCATTCCCATTTTCTGGGATGGCATAATGCAATCTCATTATCATAAAAGCTATAAAAACTGCATAAAATGAGGACGAATCAAGTCGGGGAATTAAATTGAATATTTTCATTCAGAAATTAAATTCAGAGGTGAAAACTTGATAAAAGTCGCTTGGGTGGGAAAATTAACAATGAATATAAATCAGTGAAGAAGAAAGGACTTTTTTTTATAAATAAATTCAAAGACAATACTTACTTATTTAATAACAATGTTGCATTTGTAACAATGTTGCATTTATTAAATGTATACGTGGTAGAATAAATATATTGAATTGTTGAAATATAATTGTTGAATAATAATAAATATATTAAGAAAAATAAATATAATATAAAATAAGACAGTGCAGAAGAAAGGATATTTTTAAATATAAATTCAAAGCCAATACTTACTTATTTAACAACAATGTTGCATTTGTAGCAATGTAATAACAATGTTGCTTTTAATAAGAATGTTGCATTTGTTAAATGTATACATGGTAAAATAAACATATTGAATTGTTGAAATATAATTGTTGAATAATAATATATTGAATTGTTGAAAAATAATTGTTAAATTGTTGAATAATAAAAAAAAATATTGAATTGTTGTAAATCGAATCTCCTACATTTACTTGCAGAAATGTAAGTAAAGGCTTATTTTAGGTAAGTAGTTGTAGAATTATTTGATATTTCTATTTAATTAATCTAATTTATTATTTAATGTGCATTAAATAATACGTTAAATGAGCAGTGTGTAATGCATTAAAATATCACCAAATATTAATGACATACTTAGTAAGGTATGTGATATAATTCACTGATAGATTGTTCTTGTAATTACTGAAAATATTACGGAGCACAGTGTAGAGGTAATTAATAAAAAATTAGCAATGAATATAAAACAGTACAGAAGAAAACCTTTTTTTATAAATAAATTTAAAGCCAGTACTTACTTATGTAATAATAATGTAACTTTTGAAATGTATACATGGTAGAATATATATATATTGAATTGTTGAAATATACATCAGATTTCTTACATTTACTTGCAGAAATATAAAGAAAGGCTTATTTTAGGTAAGTAGTTTTAGAATTATTTGACTTTTTTAATTTACTTATTCTAATTTATTATTTAATGTGCATTAAATAATATGTCAAATGAACAGTGTACAATACTTTAAAATATATTAGTGACATACATAGTAAGATATCTGATATAATTCGTTGATAGATTTCTCTTGTAATTACTGAAAATATTACGGAGCACAGAGAGGAGGTAATTAATAAAAAATTAGCAATGAATATAAAACAGTGCAGATGAAAGGAGTTTTTAAAGAAATAAATTCATTGCTAATATTTACTAATTTAATAACAATGTTGTATTTGAAATGTATACATGCTGAAACAAATATATTGAATTGTAGAAATATAATTAAAATCCTATACATTTACTTCTAGAAATATACGTAAAGTCTTATTTTATAATTAGTTGATATATAATTAAAATTTATTTAATATAATTTATTATATATTTAGCAAATTTATTGTATATTAATTGGCATATTATTTAATGTGCATTAAATAATATGTCAAATGCGCAGTGTACAATATATTAAAAATATCGCCCATACTTAGTGACATACTTAGTAAGATATCTGATATAATTTATTGATAGATTGCTCTTGTAATTGCTGAAAATATTACGGAGCACAGAGTAGAGGTAATTAATAAAAAATTAGCAGTGAATATAAAACAGTGCAGAGGAAAGGAGTTGTTTAAAAAATAAATTCATTGCTAATATTTACCAATTTAATAACAATGTTGTATTTGAAATGTATACATGCTGAAACAAATATATTGAATTGCAGAAATATAATTAGAATCTCATACATTTACTTGTAGAAATGTACATAAAGTCTTAATTTAGAACTAGTTGATATAAGATTAGAATTTATTTAATATAATTTATTATATATTTAGCCAATTTATTATATATTTATTGGCATATTATTTAATGTGCATTAAATAATATGTCAAATGCGCAGTGTAGAAAATATTAAAAATATCGCCCATACTTAGTGACATACTTAGTAAGGTACGTGATATAATTCTCTGATAGAATGCTCTTGTAATTACTGAAAATATTAAGAAACACAAAATAGTTGGATAACATGAAATAAACAGGTGAAAATTTATAAAAATTTTGTTTGAAATGTTCTACTTATCTTAGACTGTAAAAGAGACTATAGACTTAGACTCTAAAAGACTCTTTTTGTATTGTTTATTAAAACTGTCTATGAGGCCTGATGACTAAGTATATGGCGCTCGGTGCCACAAACTTAGGGTTCGAATCCTGACAGTTCCATGGATGTTTGTAGTGATTCGGAATTCACTTTAAACTGTTGGTCAAGGTCTAATATGTTGGACGTTGTGTTGACAATCCTACTCTGTAAAATGAAAAGATCTCCTATATTGAAATCTGATTATAGGCAGACGGCCTTGGCGCACCATTGGACTGTTGCGCCAACGAAGAAGTGAAGTAGTAAATGTTAACTGTTTTTCTTACTTGCGTTCGCCATCTAATAATAGAGTTTTAATAAAAGTACATATTTTGAAAGTAAATTATGATTTGTATCATTTTAAAAATCCTTACACTAAGAAATCAATCAAGTTCTGCATCTTCATTACAATATCTTATTAATCTTGTAAAATTATGAAATATACACATGTAATTCAATAGAAAATAATATTTTAACTTATATTAACACAAAAATAGTTTATATTTAACACTAAATCAATGTTAAAATAGGTGCATTATTCATCATGATGAATTGTAATATAGTGATATTTTCGTAATAGGGGCAAAAAAACAGTACTTGAATAATTTTATACCTTAAACTGAAATAGATTTATTATTTATGCAAATACTGAAGAAAGCATCATTTTATTTGTTTAAACAAACAACTACGAACAACAAAGCAAAATTAAAATAGCAAATAAGTATTTATTTTAACAGTTTTTGTTTGCCTTTCCAAAACCGTTAAAATAGCATATAGTTAAACAATAAAAAACACTTTTTTATTTTATAACAAAAGAAAATAATTACGTTTTATAATTATTTTTCTGAAAAAGTCCAAAATTTCATATCAGAAGGATCAGATTAAATATTTCAGAATATATTTATGAATAAAAATAAGTAGAAGTTTCTTCAGGAAATAATAACATGTTTATTTAATTTTGCAAGCAACATATGAGCTGATTTGTCTGGATGTGATATGTTATTTATGAATAGTTTTATTTAAAATTATCGTTTACATATGAATTAACACTTGTATAACAATTTTTAAGAATACATTCTAAATTTTTTAAGAATACATTCTAAATTTTTAAGAATACATTCTAAATTTTTTAAGAATATATGAGGGGATGATATTGTATGCGATTAATTAAATTTTTGTTAAGTACTTTTTTTCAAAATTTGGACGTATATCATCTTTAACTTTACATATTTTATATAGAAGAATTGGATTAAATATTTTAGAATATGTTGAAAAATAAAAGATAATAGAAGTTTTTTTCAGGCAATATTAACGTAATTTTTATTTATATTTGCAAGGAGTATATAAGCTGTTTGGTCTGAATGTTATATAAGTCTACATTTTTAGACATAGATTTATTTATGATTTAATTCATCGTTTACATTAAAATTAAAAAATTTTTGACAAAACTTTGTATGGTATTCTCAGATTTATTAAGGCATCTTCTTCTTCATTGGCGTAACATCCCCATGGTGTGTCAAGGCCGTCTGCCTACTGGCAGATTTGGTGACAGATGATTTCTTTTTACAGGGTAAGGTTGTCAGCAATACGCCAAACAATAATATTAGATCGGGACCTACAGTTTAAGTGGATTCCGAACCCCTGGAAACATCCACCCATCGAGAACCAGAGTGCTAGTCACTCGGCCATCAGACTCCATATAGACATTTTGGACTAATTAAATACATCCTAATTAATTTCTTTTTTCTGAATTGAACACATACCATCTTTAAATAAGCCCTTTTATAATGATATTTCTTTTCTTGCTATACATAAATTTCCTCGTAAAGGAAGTGTAAAAATATAAATACTATTTTTGACTATTTCGTAATTTTCTACTGATTCAATAACAAGAAATTATTTATTTTATATTTTATGCACAAGAATTCTGTGATAGATTTTAAGCATATATCGAAGGAATTACTTCTGAATTTTAAAAAACCTTTTTACATATGCCTTTCAACTTTACAAAAATTATATATATTTTTTGTCCTGTTGTATTAAAATAAAAATAAAAATTATAAAAAGGTCATTGATTATATTTACATCGATCTTTATTTGCGTCGTAAAATATTCAAATTCGTAGAGGTAGTTCTCCGTTCCAGTGAGATATGAAGAACTATTCCAATTTCAAAAACATCATTCATAATTCATAAACAACACAGATAACTATTATCGTGACAGAAATTTTGAAAAAAAAACCCACTTATTTCCTTAAAAGCTATTTATTTTGAAATGTAAAATGACATCTTTATTTTGTACTTTTTCTCTGTGGAATCATGTTTTTAATTTGCCCATTTTTGTATTCATTTTGTCGATTTTCATACGTAATCTAGGCCCATGTTTTTATTTGCTATATTATCGTATATTGTTTTTTTTTAATTATGTTTTAATTATATTATTTGTATTTATCATTTCTATTATTTTTAATATAATTTATAGTAAAAATATAACTGTCTACCTAGTAAAAATATAACTTTCTTACAAAAGAAATATTACTTTCTTATAGTAAAAATATTACTTTCTGTTTGTTGTTGTTTCTTATCCCACTTGGCTGGCCAAGCCCACGAGCCCATATGGACTCATGATTGAAGGGAAGGAAGCAGCTTCTGCTGTGATGGAGCACCCGTAGGTAGAAGCCTGGACTTTTGCTCCGTGACGCTCTTACAGTCATAAGAGACCGGGACCTACGACTTAAAGTGGATTCCGAACCACTACAAACATCCATGGCACCGCCGGGATTCGAACCCGAAACCTGTGGCACCGAGCGCCAGAGCGCTAGACACTCGGCCATTCAGGTCCCAAATTTGCCAACGGCACGCAGTGTTCCCAGGTGGTCACCCACCCAAGTACTGACCGCGCCCAATGATGCTTAACTTCGGTGATCTAACGAGAACCGGTATATTCAGCATGGTACGGCCGTTGGCATATATATTACTTTCTTATAGTAAAAATATAACTTTCTTATAGTAAAAATATAACTTTTTTACAGTAAAAACATAACATTCTTATAATAAAAGTATAACTTTCTTATAATAAAATATAACTTTCTTATAGTAAAAATATAGCTTTCCATCTTAAAATAAAAACATAAATTTCTATCTTATAATAGTATAGTTGATCTCATATATAAAAGTAGAAGTCTAATGTAAAGACAATACACACATACTAAGTTACATTCAACCATCAATGTTAAAGCATCTATAATATAAATAATAATTCAGAAATATTAATTTCTATACAATTGAATTTAACGTTAGAAAATATGGAGGAAAATAATTTTATTTTGCTTTAAACTTTTAGTCTCTCTCAATTTTTCATTTAGACACATTATCGGATTATTAAAGTCTGTAAAATAAAGGTACAATGGGTAAAGAGTATTTTTATGCGTATTTTTAAAAAAAAAATAAAATGTAGTGATGGTTTTATTGAAAAAATATATTTGAATTTTTGTCTGTTGCTGCAAAACCTCAAGCATCACAAATTAAATATCCCATGATAGATATTTTTCAAAAATTTAATATCAAATTAGATAGATTTTTCCCGAAAATCTACTACATAATTTACGGCAATAAATCTTCATAATCCAGACATGCATGTAAATTTAAAACGAAGTTTCTCCACTATAAAACGACATTTTAAATATATTTCTTATCTCTTACATATTCAACAAGATCTCTTTCTCTCTCTCTCATTCTATATATATATATATATATATAAAAAGCACCTCCAATATAAGTCGCAATAGAACAGTGATTTACGCATCTGAATTTCAGAAGCACCGATTTGAATGCTAAAGTGGATTTGGTGTGGAAAAACATGAGGAGAAATATGTCTAATATAGCCGTATACACATCGAATGCATTCCTCACCTCGATATTAGCTTTTCGATGAAATATCTGAATTCCCGGTCGGGCCATACGCGGATTTTGCTGGCCATAAGATGGACATTTGTTTGCGTGGCCGAAGCTGTTTGGGGTTTTAGTTTTTCGAAGCACGTTCCTATTGGTCATGCCCATTCTTCGAAGCTTCGGTGCTTTGCCCCACCCTTCTTTTTTCTTTATTTTTGCTATTTTGTTTACGTATACTTTATGTGGAATGTTTTTTTTTTTTTTTTATCGTGGTACTCTTTTGAATTTTTTATGTGGCCTGTATATTTTTGGAGGGACGGTAGGAAGGAAATGAGAAAAAAAAAATGCAAGAGTGAGAGAGAGAGACGTAGAGAAAAAAAAGGGGGGTACTTCAGTTTTTCGTGATGCAAGAACCATTTTTTCTCTTTATTTGGTTTCCTTTTTCTTTTTTTATTTAAAAAAAACTTTTTGCTGTTCCTTTTGAGCGCCGTCTTCAAAGAGATGGTGCAGAATTCAGAATTTTCAAACACATTTAGGTTGTGATTTTGATGGACGCCTATTATATAAAATGAGAGCCGTTCATTCTTTTTTTTTATTTATTTAAAATATCATTGATGTTATTATCTTTATGATATTATTTAAATAATAAATCGTTCAAATTTAAGATGAATTTTATAAATAATTTTAAATGTCAGTTTAATCGCACTATCAATTTTCGATCTATACAATTTTTATACTATTTAAATCAATATACAATTTGTATGAAATTTAAATCAATATAAAATTTGTATAAAATTTAAATCAATATACAATTTGTATAAAATTTAAATCGTTATACAATTTAAATCTATTTAAATTATCTATACAATTGTATATGCCGTTAGAAAGCATAAAAAATAATGCTTTTATTTTGCTTTAAACTTTTAGTTTGTCTTAATTTTTTTAATTTAGACAAATTATTGAATTATTAAAGTTCGGAAATAAAACTACAAACGGATAGTTTTCTAAATATTTATATGGATGTTTTTACAAATAAAATATTGTAATGGTATTAGTGAAAAAAATACTTGAATTTTTGTCCTTACTGGGAAAACTCAAGCACCTTTTTATTAAATACTACATTTCTTTTTTTTTAAATCTGATATTAAATTGGAAAGATTTTACCCCAAAAATCTACAAAATAATGTACAGCAATAAATCATCATATCCAGACATGCACGTAAATTTCAACGAAGCCTTTTCACTATAAAATGACATTTCTTATCTCTTACATATTCAACAAGGTCTCCCTCTCTATGATACTAAATCTATTGGTGTTATATAAAACAAGAAATCTGATATCACTGTAATATATACATAGTATGTAAAATTCAAGTAGGGACGTTAAAGCACCCCTAATATAAGTCGCAATAGAACAGTGATTTACGCATCGGAATTTCAGAAGCACCTATTTGAATGCTAAAGTGGATTGGGTGTGAAAAAGCATGGGGAGAAATATGTCTAATATAGCCGTATACACATCGAATGCATTCCTCACCTCGATATTAGCTTTTCGATGAAATATCTGAATTCCCGGTCGGGCCATACGCGGATTTCGCTGGGCATAAGATGGACATTTGTTTGCGAGGCCGCTGCTGTCTGGGGTTTCAGTTTTTCAAGGCACGTTCCTATTGGTCATGCCCATTCTTCGAAGCTTCGGTGCTTTGCCCCACCCTTCTTTTTTCTTTATTTTTGCTATTTTGTTTACGTATACTTTATGTGGAATGTTTTTTCTTTTTTTTTATCGTGGTACTCTTTTGAATTTTTTATGTGGCCTGTATATTTTTGGAGGGATGGTAGGAAGGAAAAGAGAGAAAAAAATGCAAGAGTGAGAGAGAGAGACGTAGAGAAAAAAAAGGGGGGTACTTCAGTTTTTACGTGATGCAAGAACCATTTTTTCTCTTTATTTGGTTTCCTCTTTCTATTCTTTTTTTTTTTTATTTAAAAAAACTTTTTGCTGTTCCTTTTGAGCGCCGTCTTCAAAGTGATGGTGGAGAATTTGAAATTTTCAAACACATTTAGCTTGTGATTTTGATGATTTTGTGATTTAGCCTATTATATAAAATGAGCGTCATTCTTTTTTTTTATTTAAAATATCACTGATATTATCTTTATGTTATTAACTTTATGATTTTATTTAAATGATTTAAGTCATTCAAATCTGAGGAAGAATTTTATGAATGTAACTTTAAATATTCTAACTAAAATATCACTTATTCAATATTTTTCGAAACTCTGATATCAAACTGGAAAGAGTTTTCCCAAAACGCTGCAAAATAATTTCCAGCAATACATCTTCAAAATCCAGACATGCATATAAGTTTAAAACGAAGTTTCTCCACTATAAAATGACATTTTAAAAATATTTCTTATCTCTTATATATTCAACAAGATCTCTGTCTTCATGATACCAAATCTATTGGTACTATATAAAACAAGAAATCTTATATCACAGTAATATATACATGGTATGTAAAATTCAAGTAGGGGCATTAAAGCACCTCCACTATAAGTCTCAATAGAACAGTGATTTACGCATCGGAATTTCAGAAGCACCGATTTGAATGCCAAAGTGGATTGGGTGTGGAAAAGCATGGGGAGAAATACGTCTAATATAGCCGTATACACATCGAATGCATTCCTCACCTCGATATTAGCTTTTCGATGAAATATCTGAATTCCCGGTCGGGCCATACGCGGATTTTGCTGGCCATAAGATGGACATTTGTTTGCGTGGCCGAAGCTGTTTGGGGTTTTAGTTTTTCGAAGCACGTTCCTATTGGTCATGCACATTCTTCGAAGCTTCGGTGCTTTGTCCCTCCCTTCTTTTTCTTCTTTTTTTTGCTATTTTGTTTACGTATACTTTATGTGGATATTTTTTTTTTTTTTTTTTTTATCGTGGTACTCTTTTGAATTTTCTATGTAGTCTGTATATTTTTGGAGGGTTGGTAGAAAAAAAAATTTGGCAAGAGAGAAAGAGATGTAGAAATAAAAGGGGGTACTTCAGTTTCTACGTGACGCAAGGCCATTTTTTTATTTATTTGATTTCTTTTTTCTTTTATTTTTTATTTAAAAAAAGTTTTTGCTGTTCCTTTCGAGCGCCGTCTTCAAAGAGATGGTGCAGAATTTAGAGTTTTCAAACACATTTAGGTTGTAATTTTGATGGACGTCTATTATATAAAAGGACCGTCATTCTTTTTTTTATTTATTTAAAATATCATTGATGTTATTATCTTTATGATATTATTTAAATAATAAATCGTTCAAATTTAAGATGAATTTTATAAATAATTTTAAATGTCAGTTTAATCGCACTATCAATTTTCGATCTATACAATTTTTATACAATTTAAATCAATATACAATTTGTATAAAATTTAAATCAATATACAATTTGTATAAAATTTAAATCGTTATACAATTTAAATCTATTTAAATTATCTATACAATTGTATATGACGTTAGAAAGCATAAAAAATAATGCTTTTATTTTGCTTTAAACTTTTAGTTTGTCTTAATTTTTTTAATTTAGACTAATTATTGAATTATTAAAGTCCGGAAATAAAACTACAAACGGATAGTTTTCTAAATATTTATATGGATGTTTTTACAAATAAAATATTGTAATGGTATTAGTGAAAAAAATACTTGAATTTTTGTCCTTACTGGGAAAACTCAAGCACCTTTTTATTAAATACCATATTCCTTTTTTTTTAAATCTGATATTAAATTGAAAAGATTTTACCCCAAAAATCTACAAAATAATTTACAGCAACAAATCCTCATATCCAGACATGCACGTAAATTTCAACGGAGCCTTTTCACTATAAAATGACATTTCTTTTCTCTTACATATTCAACAAGCTCTCCCTCTCTATGATACTAAATCTATTGGTGTTATATAAAACAAGAATTCTGATATCACTGTAATATATACATAGTATGTAAAATTCAAGTAGGGACGTTAAAGCACCCCTAATGTAAGTCGCAATAGAACAGTGATTTACGCATCGGAATTTCAGAAGCACCGATTTGAATGCCAAAGTGGATTGGGTGTGGAAAAGCATGGGGAGAAATACGTCTAATATAGCCGTATACACATCGAATGCATTCCTCACCTCGATATTAGCTTTTCGATGAAATATCTGAATTCCCGGTCGGGCCATACGCGGATTTTGCTGGCCATAAGATGGACATTTGTTTGCGTGGCCGAAGCTGTTTGGGGTTTTAGTTTTTCGAAGCACGATCCTATTGGTCATGCACATTCTTCGAACCTTCGGTGCTTTGTCCCTCCCTTCTTTTTACTTTCTATTTTTGCTATTTTGTTTATGTATACTTTATGTGAATTTTTTTTTTTTATCGTGGTACTCTTTTGAATTTTCTATGCAGCCTGCATATTTTTGGAGGGATGGTAAAAAAGAAAAAGAAAAATTACAAGAGAGGGAGACGTATAAAAAAAGAGGGGGCGGGGGGGTACTTCAGTTTTTACGTGATGCAAGAACCCTTTTTTTCTCTTTATTTGGTTTCCTTTTCCTTTTCTTTTTTATTTTTTATTTAAAAAAACATTTTTGCCGTTCCTTTTGAGCGCCGTCTTCAAAGAGATGGTGGAGAATTTAGAATTTTAAAACATATTTAGGTTGTGATTTTGAAGGACGCCTATGATATAAAATGAGAATCTTTAATTTTTTTTATTTGTTTAAAATAACATTGTCGTTATAATCTTTATGCTATTATGTTTATGATATTATTTAAAAAATTAATCTTTCATATCTGAGATGAATTTTATAAATGCAACTTTAAATATTAATATAACGCAATTTTAAAGTTAAATCGTTCTGTTGAATTTCGAGTTTTACAGTATTAGCATTTTATAATTTAAAAGTACTAAATTATTTATAAAAAAAAGGTTTCCCTAAAAACTATTTTAAAAATTATACAAAATAAATTCGTACAATTTTATTCCTTAGTTCAAACTAAAATCTAAATTTAGGTTGTGATTCTGATGGACACCTATTACATAAAATGTGCGTCATTCTTTTTTTTTATTTAAAATATCACTGATATAATCTTTATGTTATTAACTTTATGATTTTATTTAAATAATTTAATTCGTTCAAATCTGAGAAGAATTTTATAAATGTAACTTTGTTAAATATCACATATTCAATATTTTTCGAAACTCTCATATCAAACTGGAATGAGTTTCCCCAAAAATCTACAAAATAATTTACAGCAATAAATCTTCATAATCCAGACATGCACATAATTTAAAAACAAAGTTTTTCCACTATAAAATGCCATTTTAAGAATATTTCTTATCTCTTACATATTCAACAAGATCTTTCTCTCTCTCTCTACATATATATATATATCTATATATCATAGTAAATCTATTGGTATTATATAAAACAAGATATCTGATATCACAGTAATATATACATAGTATGTAAAATTCATGTAAGGGCGTTAAAGCACCTCCACTATAAGTCGCAATAGAACAGTGATTTACGTATCGGTATTTCAGAAGCACCTATTTGAATGCTAAAGTGGAATGGGTGTGGAAAAGTATGGGGAGAAATACGTCTAATATAGCCGTATACACATCGAATGCATTCCTCACCTCGATATTAGCTTTTCGATGAAATATCTGAATTCCCTGTCGGGCCATGCGCGGATTTCGCTGGGCATAAGATGGACATTTGTTTGAGAGGCCGCTGCTGTTTGGGGTTTTAGTTTTTCGAAGCACGTTCCTATTGGTCATGCACATTCTTCGAAGCTTCGGTGCTTTGTCCCTCCCTTCTTTTTTTCTTTCTTTTTTTTGCTATTTTGTTTACGTATACTTTATGTTGGAACTTTTTTTCTTTTTTCTATCGTGGTACTCTTTTGAATTTTCTATGTAGCCTGTATATTTTTGAGGGATGGTAGAAAAGAAAAAAAAAATGGCAAGAGAGAGAGAGAGACGTAGAAAAAAAAAGGGGGTACTTCAGTTTTTACGTGATGTAAGAACCATTTTTTCTCTTTATTTGGTTTCCTTTTTCTTTTCTTTTTACTTTTTTTATTTAAAAAAAACTTTTTGCTGTTCCTTTTGAGCGCCGTCTTCAAAGAGATGGTGGAGAATTTAAAATTTTCAAACACATTTAGGTTGTGATTTTAATGGACACCTATTATATAAAATGAGCTTCGTTTCTCTTTTTTATGTTTAAAATAGCGTTGAAGTTATTTACGTTTTAATAATTAATCGTTCCAATTTGAGATGAATGATTCAATTTTATAAAATAATTTTAAATGTTAGTATGAAGAAAGTTAAAAGTTAAATCGCGCCTTATTTAAAGTTAAAACCTCCTGTTTTACAGAGTTAGAATTTGATAATTTAAAAGTACTAAATTATTTATTATACTGAATGCATTCAAATAATTAATCATTCATATCTGAGATGAATTTTATACATATAACTTTAAATATTAATATAGAGCTTTTATAAAGTTAAATCGCTCTGTTGAATTTCGCGTTTTATAGTATTATAATTTGATAATTTAAAAGTACTAAATTATTTATGAAAATCTGTTTCCCTTAAAAATTATTTTTAAAATAATACAAAATAAATTCATACAATTTTATTCCTTAATTCAAACTAAAATCTAAATTTAGGTTCTGATTCTAATGGACGCCTATTACATAAAATGAGCGTCATTCTTTTTTTTTTTATTTAAAATATCACTGATATTATCTTTATGATTTTATTTAAATAATTTAAGTCTTCCAAATCTGAGAAGAATTTTATGAAGTAACTTTACATTTTGTAACTTAAATATCACATATTCCATATTTTTCGAAAATCTGATATTAAACTGGAAAGATTTTTCCCAAATTCTACAAAATAATTTACAGCCATAAATCCTCAAACTCCAGACATGCACATAGTTTTAAAACGAAGTTTCTCCACTATAAAATGACATTTTAAAAATATTCCTTATATCTTACAAATTCAAAAAGATGTCTCTCTCTCTCTCTCTCTCTATATATATATATATATATATACCATAGTAAATCTATTGGTATTACATAAAACAAGAAATCTGATATCACAGTAATATAAACATAGTATGTAAAATTCAAGTAAGGGCGCTAAAGCACCTCCACTATAAGTCGCAATAGAACAGTGATTTACACATCGGAATTTCAGAAGCACCTATTTGAATGCTGAAGTGGTTTGGGTGTGGAAAAGCATGGGGAGAAATACGTCTAATATAGCCGTATACACATCGAATGCATTCCTCACCTCGATATTAGCTTTTCGATGAAATATCTGAATTCCCTGTCGGGCCATGCGGGGATTTCGCCGGGCATAAGATGGACATTTGTTTGTGAGGCTGCTGCTGTTTGGGGTTTTAGTTTTTCGAAGCACGTTCCTATTGGTCATGCACATTCTTCGAAGCTTCGGTGCTTTGTCCCTCCCGCCCTTTTTTTTTTTTTTTTTTTGCTATTTTGTTTATGTATACTTTATGTGGATTTTTCTTTTTTTTTATCGTGGTACTCTTTTGAATTTTCTATGTAGCCTGTATATTTTTGGAGGGATGGTAGACAAAAAAGAAGAAAAAAATGCAAAGTGAGAGAGAGCCGTGGGAAAAAAAAGAGGGGGTTGTTCAGTTTTTACGTGATGCAAGAACCATTTTTTCTCTTTATTTGGTTTCCTTTTTCTTTATTTAAAAAAACTTTTTGCTGTTCCTTTTGAGTGCCGTCTTCTAAGAGATGGTGGAGAATTTTGAATTTTCGAACACATTTAGGTTGTTATTTTGATGGACGCCTATTATATAAAATAAGCGTCGTTCTTTCTTTTTTCATTTATTTATTTAAAATATCATTGATGTTATTATTTTTATGTTGATTACGTTTAAATAATTGATCGTTCAAATCTGAGATGAAAGATTCCATTTTATAAAATAATTTTAAATGTTAGTATGAAGAAATTTTAATGTTAAATCGCTCTATATTTAAAGTTAATTCCTCCTGTTTTACAGTGATAGAATTTGATAATTTAAATATACTAAATTATTTCCTTTACTGAATGCATTTAAATAATTAATCGTTCAAATGTGAGATAAATTTTATAAATGCATCTTTAAATATTAATATAAAACAATTTTAAAGTTAAATCGCTCTGTTGAATTTCGTGTTTTATAGTATTACAATTTAATAATTTAAAAGTACTAAATTATTTTTAAAAATGTGTTTTTCTAACAATTATTTTTAAAACAATACAAAATAAATTCATATAATTTTATCCCTTAATTCAAACGAAAATCTAAATTTAGGTTGTGATTTTGATGGACGCCTATTACATAAAAAAAACGTCATTCTTTTTTTTTTATTTAAAATTTCACTGATATTATCCCTATGTTATTATCTTTATGATTTTTATAAATAATTTAAGTCTTCCAAATCTGGATTGAATTTTATAAATTTAACTTTAAGTTTTGTAACTTAAATATCACATATTCAATATTTTTCGAAAATTTGATATCAAACTGGAAAGATTTTTCCCAAAACCTTACAAAATAATTTAGAGCAATAAATCTAAGACTCCAGACATGCACATAATTTAAATCGAAGTTACTTCACAATGAAATGGCATTTTAAAAATATTTCTTATCACTTACATATTAACAAGATCTCTCTCTCTATATATATATCATAGTAAATCTATTGGTATTATATAAAACAAGAAATCTGATATTACAGTAATATATACATAGTATGTAAAATTCAAGTAGAGGCGTTAAAGCACCTCCACAATAAGTCGCCATAGAACAGTGATTTACGCATCGGAATTTCAGAAGCACCGTTATGAATGCTAAAGTGGATTTGCCGTGGAAAAGCACAGGGAGAAATATGTCTAATATAGTCGTATACACATCGAATGCATTCCTCACCTCGATATTAGCTTTTCGATGAAATATCTGAATTCCCGGTCAGGCCATGCGTGGATTTCGCTGGGTAATAAGATGGACATTTGTTTGCGAGGCCGCTGTTGTTTGGGATTTTAGTTTTTCGAAGCACGTTCCTATTGGTCATGCACATTCTTCGAAGCTTCGGTGCTTTGTCCCTCCCTTCTTTTTTTGCTGTTTTGTTTACGTATACTTTATGTTCGAATTTTTTTGTTTTTTTTTATCGTGGTACTCTTTTGAATTTTCTATGTAGGCTGTATATTTTTGGAGGGATGGTAGAAAAGAAAAAAAAAATAGCAAGAGAGAGAGAGAGAGACGTAGAAAAAGAAAGGGGGTACTTCAGTTTTTACGTGATGCAAGAACCGTTTTTTCTCTTTATTTGGTTTCACCTTTCTTTTCTTTTTTTATTTAAAAAAAAACTTTTTGCTGTTCCTTTCGAGGGCCGTCTTCAAGGAGATGGTGCAGAATTTAGAATTTTCAAACATATTTAGGTTGTGATTTTGATGGTCGCCTATTATATAAAATGAGCGTTGTTCCTTCTTTTTTATATATTTAAAATATCATTGATGTTATTATCATTATTCTGAATACACTTAAATAATTAATTGTTTAAGTCGGATAAATTTTATAAAGAGTAAACTTAAATATTAGAATGAAGCAATTTTAAATTTAAATCGTTCTATTGAATTTCGTGCAGTGTAATTGTAATTTGGAATTTGACAATTCAAAAGCGCTAAATTATTTATAAGAATGTGTTTACTAAGTATTAATTTAAAAAAATGATACAAAATAAATTTTTATCATTTAATTTTTAGATTCAAAGCAAAAAAAAAAAAAAAAAAAAAAAAAAAAAAAAGATTTAAAATATATCTAAAATCTATATTTACGTTGTGAATATAGAAAACCTATATTTGTTTTGAAGAACACATGTCATGTAAAATGAGCGTCGTCGTCTTTTTTTTTTGATGACGTTAGAAAGCATGAAAAAATTAATGTTTTTATTTTGCTTTAAACTTTATATCTCACTTAATATTTCATTTAGGCATATTATTAGATTATTAAACTCTGAAAAATAAAGCTATAATGGAAAGTTTCCTAAATTTTTATATGGATTTTTTTAAATAAAATATAGTGATGGTTTTATTGAAAAATATATTTGAATTTTTGCCACTTACTGAATAACTGAAGTACCACAAATTAAATGCCACATTCTCCATATTTTTCAAAAATTCGGCATTAAACAGGAAATATTTTTATTAAAAATTTACAAATAATTTACAGCAATAAATTCCAGACCGGAATTCAGCCATGCACATAATTTTAAAAACGAATTTCTCCACTATAAAATGCATTTTAAAAATATTTCTTATCTCTTACATATTCAACAAGATCTCTCTCTCTCTTTTTAATATATATATATCACTGTAAATCTATTGGTATTATATAAAACAAGAAATTTGATATCACAGTAATACATACATAGTATGTAAAATTCAAGTAGGACCTCCAATATAAGTCGCAATAGATTCCGATTTACTCATCTGAATTTCAGAAGCACCTATTTGAATGCTAAAGTGGATTGGGTGTTGAAAAGCATGGGGAGAAATATGTCTAATATAGCCGTATACACATCGAATGCATTCCTCACCTCGATATTAGCTTTTTGATGAAATATCTGAATTCCAGTTTGGGCCATGCGCGGATTTCGCTGGGCACAAGATGGACATTTGTTTGCGAGGCCGCTGCTGTTTGGGGTTTTAGTTTTTCGAAGCACGTCTCTATTGGTCATGCACATTCTTCGAAGCTTCGGCGCTTTGTCCCTCCCTTCTTTTTTTCTTTTTTCTTCTTTTTTTTGCTATTTTGTTTACGTATACTTTATGTGGATATTGTTTTCTTTTTTTTTTTTTTTTCTCTTTTGAATTTTCTATGTAGTCTGTATATTTTTGGAGGGATGGTAGAAAAAAAAATTTGGCAAGAGAGAAAGAGATGTAGAAATAAAAGGGGGTACTTCAGTTTCTACGTGATGCAAGGCCATTTTTTTTATTTATTTGATTTCATTTTTCTTTTATTTTTTATTTAAAAAAAGTTTTTGCTGTTCCTTTTGAGCGCCGTCTTCAAAGAGATGGTGCAGAATTTAGAGTTTTGAAACACATTTAGGTTGTAATTTTGATGGACGTCTATTATATAAAAGGAGCGTCATTCTGCTTTTTTATTTATTTAAAATATCATTGATGTTATTATCATTATGTTGAATACAGTTAAATAATTGTTTAAATCAGATAAATTTTATAAATGATAACTTTAAATGTTAGTATGAAGCAATTTTAAATTTAAATCGCTCTAATGAATTTCGTGTATTGTAAATGCAATTTGGACTTTGATAATTCCAAAGTACTAAATTATTTATAAGATTGTGATTACTAAATAATAATTTCAAAAATTTCAGAAAATCAATTTTTATCATTTAATTTTTAAATTCAAAGCAAAAAAAAAAAAAAAAAGAGAGATTTAAGATAAATCTAAAATATGTATTTATGTTGTGAATACAGAAAACCTATATATATTTTGATGAACGCCTATTAGCTAAAATGAGCGCCGTCCTTTCTTTTTATGACGTTAGAAAGCATGAAAAAATAATCTTTTTATTTCGCTTCAAACTTTTTATCTTACTTAAAATTTCATTTAGATATATTATTAGATTAATGAAATCTGAAAAATAAAGCTATAATGGAAAGTTTCCTAAATTTTTATACGGATTTTTTAAAATCAAATACAGTGATGGTTTTATTGAAAAATATATTAAACTTTTGCCACTTACTGAAAAACTCCTGTACCACAATTTAAATACCACATTCTCCATTTTTATCAAAAATTTCACATTAAACAGGAAAGAGTTTTCCCCAAACTCTACAAATTAATTTAAAGAAATAAATCCACGAATCCAGACATGCACATAATTTTAAAACGAAGTTTCTGCACTATAAAATGGCATTTTAAAAATATTTCTTATCTCTTACAAATTCAACAAGATCTTTCTCTCTCTCTCTCTCTCTCTACATATATATATATATATCATAGTAAATTTATTGGTATTATATAAAACAAGATATCTGATATCACAGTAATATATACATAGTATGTAAAATTCAAGAAGGGGCGTTGGGGCACATCCACTATAAGTCGCAATAGAACAGTGATTTACGCATTGGAATTTGAGAAGCACCGATTTGAATGCTAAAGTGGATTGGGTGTGGAAAAGCATGGGGAGAAATATGTCTAATATAGCCTTATACACATCGAATGCATTCCTCACCTCGATATTAGCTTTTCGATGAAATATCTGAATTCCCGGTCGGGCCATACGTGGATTTCGCTGGGCATAAGATGGACATTTGTTTGCGAGGCCGCTGCTGTTTGGGGTTTTAGTTTTTCGAAGCACGTTCCTATTGGTCATGGACATTCTTCGAAGCTTCGGTGCTTTGTCCCTCCCGCCCTTTTTTTTCTTTCTTCGTCTTCTTTTTTTTTTTTTTTTTTTTTTTTTTTTATGTATACTTTATGTGCATTTTTTTTTTCTTTTTTTTCTATCGTGGTACTCTTTTGAATTCTCTGTGTAGCCTGTATATTTTTGGATTGATGGTAGAAAAGAAAAAAAAAAAAAAAAAATTGAGGCAGAGAGAGAGAGACGTAAAAAAAAAAGGGGGCACTTCAGTTTTTACGTGATGCAAGAACCATTTTTGCTCTTTATTTGGTTTCCTTTTTCTTTTTTTATTTAAAAAAAAACTTTTTGCTGTTCCTTTTGAGCGCCGTCTACAAAGAGATGGTGCAGAATTTAGAATTTTCAAACGCATTTAGGTTGTGATTTTGATGAATGCCTATTATATAAAATGAGCGCTTTTTTTTTTTTATTTAAAATATCATTGATGTTATTTAAATAATTAGACGTTCAAATTAGATACATTTTATAAATGATAAATTCAAAAGTCAGTATGAAGCAATTTTAAATTTAAAACGCTCTATTGAATTTCGTGTATTGTAATTGGAATTTGGAATTTGACAATTCAAAAGTACTAAATTATTTATAAGAATGAGTTTACTAAATATTAATTTAAAAAATGACACAAAATAAATTTATATGATTTAATTTTTAAGTTCAAAGCAAAAAAAAAAGAGATTTTAAATAAATCTAAAATCTATATTTATGTTGTGTATATAGAAAACCTATATTTATTTTTATGAACTCCTATTATGTAAAATGAGCGTCGTCCTTTTTTTTTATGACGTTAGAAAGCGTGAAAAAATAATGTTTTTATTTTTCTTTAAACTTTTTATCTGTCACAATATTTCGTTTAGATATATTATTAGATTATTAAACTCAATAAAGCTATAATGGAAAGTTTCCTAAATCTTTATACGGATTTTTTAAAAATAAATATAGTGATGGTTTTATTGACAAATATATTTGAATTTTTGCCACTTACTGAAAAATTGAAGTACCCCAAATTAAATACCACATTCTCCATATTTTCAAAAATTCGGTATTAAACAGGAAAGAATTTTCCTCAAACTCTGCAAAATTATTTACAGCAATAAATTCTCAAGATTCAGACATGCATACAATTTTAAAAACGGAGTTTTTCCACTATAAAATGACATTTTAAAAATATTTATTATCTCTTACATATTCAACAAGGACTCTCTCTCTCTCTGTATATATAGTGGATATACATATATATATATATATATATATATATATATATATATATATATATATATATATATATATCGTAGTAAATCTATTGGTGTTATATAAAACAAGAAATCTGATATCACAGTAATATATACATAGTATGTAAAATTCAAGTAGCGGCGTTGAAGCACCTCCACTATAAGTCGCAATAGAACAGTGATTTACACATTGAATTTCAGAAGTACCGATTTGAATGTAAAGTGGATTTGGAGTGGAAAAGCATGGGTAGAAATACGTCTAATATAACCGTATACACATCGAATGCATTCCTCGCCTCGATATTAGCTTTTCGATGAAATATTTGAATTCCCGATCGGGCCATGCGTGGATTTTGCTGGCCATAAGATGGACATTTGTTTGCGAGGCCGCTGCTGTTTGGGGTTTCAGTTTTTCAAAGCACGTTCCTATTGGTCATGCACATTCTTCGAAGCTTAGGGGGTTTGTCACTCCCTTGCTCTTTTTTTTTTTTTTTTTTTTTTTTTTGCTATTTTGTTTACGTATACTTTATGTGGATTTTTTTTTTTATCTTGGTACTCTTTTGAATTTTTTATGTAGCCTGTATATTTTTGGATGGATAGTAGAAAAGAAAAAAAAAAAAAAAAAAATGGTAAGAGATAGAGAGAAAGAGACGTAGAAAAAAAAAGGGGGTATTATATAAAATGAGCGTCGTTCTTACTTTTTCTATATTTATTTAAAATATCATTGCTGTTATTATCTTCATGTTTTTTTTAAATGATTAGTCTTTTAAATCTGCGATGAATTTTATAAATGATAATTTTAAATATTAGTATGAAGCAATTTTAAAGTTAAATCGCTTTGTACTTTGTGCTTTTGTTGTACTTCGTGTTTTGAAGTATTAGAATTTGATAAATTAAAAACAATAAACATAAAAATTATGTTAGAAATGATACAAATTAAAATCAAATAATTTGATTCTTATTCCAAAACAAAAATAAGAATTAAGATAAGAAGATAATTTAAAATAAATCTAATCTAATCTAATATCTAATAATTTACATTGTGATTTTTATGAATGCCTATTATGTAAAATGAGAGTCGTTCATTTTTTTAATTTGAAATATAATTAACTGTTCAATTAGAACATTAATTATCATTAACTGTTGAATTTATGCTGAATACATTTAAATAGTTAATCGTTCAAATCAGACATGAATTTATAGATAATAACTTTAAATGTTAGTATGAAGCAATTTTAAAGTTAAATTGCTATATTGAATTTCATGTTATGCAGTGTTAGAATTTGATAATTTAAAAGTATTATATTATTTATAAGAAAGTGTTTCCCTAAAAATTATTTTAAAAGTATTATTAAATAACTTCATATAATTTAATTCCTTAGTTCAAAGTAAAAATCGGAGACTTAAAATAAACCTAAAATCTATATTTAGGTTGCGATTTTGATGAACGCCTATCATATAAAAAGAGCATTGTTCATTTTCTTATTTTGAAAATCATTAATCGTTTCAATTATCTTTATGTCGAATACATTTAAATAATTAATCGTTCAAATCAGAGAGAAATTTTATAAATGATAATCTTAAATGTTAGTATGAATCAATTTTAAAATTAAATCGCTCTACTGAATTTCCTATTTTTTTAGTATTAGAATTTGATAATTTAAAAATACTAAATTATTTATAAAAATGGTTTTGTTAAAAATTATTTTAAGAATAATTCAAAATAAATTTATATCATTTAATTAATTTGTTCAAAGCAAAAATAAGAGATTTAAAATAAATCTAAAATCTATGGTTGTGTTTTTGATGAATGCCTATTATTTGAAATGATCGTCGCTGTTTTTTATTTAAAATATCATTGATGTTATTATCTTTATGCTGAATACGTTTCGATAATTAATCGTTCAAATCTGTAATGAAGGATTCAATTTTATAAAATAACTTTAAATGATAGTATAAAGCAATTTTAAAGTTAAATAGCTCTATTATATTGAATTATTCACATAAATTATGTTCGATTACCTTGCACTATCATAAATGTCATTCATTAAAGAATCAGCAAATGTAATTCTTAATTAATAAAAAATAAATTTAAAAATGAAATCAAATATCGGTTAGTTAATTTAGCTATTTTAATCATTTATTTATATTTTTAAAATTTATAAAATGAAGTAATTTCCATTATAATTTAATTACTTCCATAAATGGTATGATTGACTCAATACCCTGTTTTCAATAGTTAAACCAATTAAAGTAAATACAACATATAAATTTTACCCAAATATATTGAATTAGTACTTTGTACTACCTCAAATGTCCTACATAAAAGAAGTAAAAGTGCAATTCTTAATTAATAAAAATGAAATCAAAATATCGATTAGTCAATTTATCTATTTTATTCAATCATTTATTTATATTTTTAAAAACTCCTAAAACAAAGTATATTCTATTCTATTTTATTTTACTCCCCTAAATGATATGATTGACTCAATATCCTGTTGTTAATAATTAAGGCACGAATAATCCCTAAAATACCATGTGGTTAATTAGTACATCATGCATCATCTAAATTGGTTGCGAAAGTTTAAAAATAAAAAATAAAAAATCCCTAAATAACTGAACAAAAATTCCCCATCCTTTACAAGATGGGGAAAGAAAAAAAAATCTTCCCTCATACTTTTCATAACAGATTACACTTAATCCAACAAATTAGGCAGCAACTACCCGAAATCCCCGCAAAACAAGGTAAGTTTACAGAGAGAAGAAGAAGAAAAAAAAAGAGTCTTTTCTTGAAGCAAAAGAAGCCGTTAATCCTCTCAAGTAGTCTCTCGCAGGCAGCAAAAGTCTCTGGGGTTAACGACTGAGTAATTTGCGGCGAAAATTTCAACAAGGAACATTGTCAAGGATGTACATGACATTCATTACGGTGCAGTCGTCCATCATTCTCATGCGTAAACACGAATCCAAAAACTGTCTGAGGAGTCTCAACTTAGATGATGGATAAGAGTGACCCTTGGGGTAAAAGAGTCAATTTTTGACGCACGCATGTTTATGAGGTTTTTCAATGGCGAGAGGGATTATGATTACCAAAGTTTTCTTTTTCGGAATAATTTCTTTTCTTTTCCCAATTTATTGATCCTTTCATTGATAATGTAGTTGCCGTCAATTTAATAGGCGATTAATTTAAGAACTAAACACACCGGGTATGATGATGGTGGTGGCCTGAGAAAATGGATTTTGTTATATTTCGGGTATTTAATGATGGCGATGCGGATATGATGTTTATGATTTTTATCGATTTGAGTATATGATTTTAAAACTGCACCTCTTATTATTCTATGAATTATTGTTTTAATGCAAAAGAAGTGAGGCAGTTTTTTGGGTTAATAAACCCTTTCATGTTTACTCTGGTAAAGACAGAGGTCTTAGGTCTCTAGTCTTAGATAGGAACTTATAAATAAGTGTATTTGTACTAAAACACTGCTTTTGAGATAATTTTTATTGCTAGCTTAAAGTGCTAGCGATAATTTTTATTGCTAGCAGTTTACGCAGGGCCAGATTTAGATGAAAAGAGGCCCTAGGCTATTCCACTTACGAGGCCCTTTCACCTCCCATTTTTAAGTTTGTAAATTACTTATTATGTTTGTTTATTATTCATATGTGTACAATTTCTCCTTATTTTTGATTCAGTGTTTTAGTGTTTACTATTTTTAGAATAGTGTAACATTCTAATTTTGCTAACAATTTGAATGTAAGTCTCTCTTGATCTTGAGGCCGTAGGCTGAAGCCTAGTTAGCCTATAGGAAAATCCGGCCCTGACTTTACGACTGTAGCTAAAGCTATGCCAATTATGTTTAACATTATCTCTTACACATTCTATGTTTTTGTATTAGTTATAAATTATTTTAGCAATAAATATATTTTTATCTGGGAGTAAATTTGAAAATGCAAATTTTAAATATCATATATTTATTTTCTATTATTCATGTTTTACCTCCATTTGTAGCCGTTAATCCTCTCAAGTAGTTTCTCGCAGACAGCAAAAGTCTATAGGATTAACGACTGAGTAATTTGCGGCGAAAATTTCAACAAGGAACATTGTCAAGGATTTGCATGACATTCATTATGGTTCAGTCGTCCATCGTTCTCATGCGTAAACACAAATCCAAAAACTGTCTGAGCAGTCTCAAGTTAGATGACGGACAAGGAACATTTGTTAAGGAAGTACATGACATTCATTATGATGCAGTCGTCCATCATTCTCATGCTTAAACACGACTCCAAAAACTGTCTGAGCAGTCTCAAGTTGGATGATGGACAAGGAACATTGTCAAGGATGGGCATGACATTCATTATGGTTCAGTCGTCCGTCGTTCTCATGGGTAAACACGAATCCAAAAGCTGTCTCAAATTAGATGATGGACAAGGAACATTGTCAAGGATGTACATGACATTCAGTATGGCTCAGTCGGCCATCATTCTCATGTGTAAACACGAATCCAAAAGCTGTCTCAAATTAGATGATGGAAAAGGAACATTGTCAAGGATGTACATGACATTCATTATGGTGCAATCGTCCATCATTCTCATGCGTAAACATGAATCCAAAAACAGTCTGAGCAGTCTCAAGTTAGATGATGGATAAGAGTGACCCTTGGGGTAAAAGGGTCAATTTTTGACGCATGCATGTTTATGAGGTTTTTCAATGGCAGGGGGATTATGATAATCAAAGTTTTCTTTTTGGAATAATTTCTTTTCTTTTCCTAATTTATTGATCTTTTCATTGATAATGTAGTTGCCGTCATTTTAATAGGCGATTAATTAGAAGTAAACACACCAGGTATGATGATGATGGCCTGAGAAAAGTGGATATTGTTATCTTTCGAGTTATTTAATGATGGTGAAACGGATATGATTTTTATCGATTTGGTGTATTATTTGAAAACTGCACCTCTTATTATACTATGAATTATTGTTTTAATGCAAAAGAACTGAGTCAATTTTTGGGTTAATAAACCTTTTCATGTTTATTTCATATTTACACAAGTAAAGAAAGAGGTCTTCTTAGGTCTCTGGTTTTAGATAAAAACTTGTAAATAAATGCATTTGTACTAAAACACTGCTTTTGAGATAATTTGCATTACCAGCTGTGTTTACTTTACAACTATGAGATGGTATGCGCATGGTTTTTTTTTTCCTATTTTTATTGATCCTACAATTGAAATGTGTTTTGCCATTCAATTTAATATGTGGCTATTTTACAAAGTAAATATTTTGATGGTGCTTCAAAAATTATGCGATCGATGTATGATGATCACCATTGCTTTATTATGATGATATTTTGGGGTATTTAATCATAGTGATGCTGATATAATTTTTATCGATTTGATATATTATTTTACAAGTTCTTCCTCTTATTATTCAAAAGCCATTTTACAAGCAATAATAAGTAAGCAATTTTTAACAATCATTTTATCTTTAGATCAACTTGATCTACTTTGACAATAAAGATGCAAAGATGGATACCTACATTAAAAATAAATAAATATACTTTACTAAACTATCTTACTATAAGGTAACCTTCATTTGTGCATTGAATATCTCTAATAGGAAATAAATCATGTTTAATTTGCTTCAAATATGTTCGCATTCATATATTGATGTTGGATATCTATTATACTTTAACATTAACAATTTGATTCATATTTATATACTAATTTATATTTACAGATTATATATTTTTGTTTCTATTATACACTATATGGAAGAAAGTGACGGGACACGACACTATAACGAAATAAACCCATATTTATTAAAATTAATAGGAGGTAGGGCCTCCTTTGGCTGCGATCACAGCTGCAACCCTTCTGGGCATGCTTTCCACTAAATTAGCCATAGTGGCAAGAGGAATTTCCTTCCAAATGTTTAACAGGAAGTTCCATAGTTCAGGCTTGCTTTTGGGGAGTGGGGTGCAGGCCCTCAAGCAGGCGTTGCCGTCTTGATACCAGAAATCATCCATACCGTACGCTGCCCACAAGGTAGGAAGGATATGATATTCGAGAATATCACAGTATCGGCATTCATCGCCCCATCAACCTTCACCAGTGGGCCAGCCCCATACCAGGAGAAACAGGCCCATACCATCAATTCTCCTCCACCAAACTTTACAGCTGGGACGACACACTCGGGCAAAAGGTGTTCTCCTGGTAAACTCCATACCCAAACACGTCCATCGGAACGGAAAAGGATAAATCGTGACTCGTCACTCCAAAGGACGCGTTTCCAGTCATCCAGAGTCCAAGTACGGTGGTCTTTGGCCCATCGAAGGCGCGCTTTCTTGTTGGTTTTCGTAATCAAAGGCTTATGGGCCGCCGAACGTCCAGTGTAACCTAACTTATGGGCCTCGATACGAAGAGTCTTGGTCGAAACGGCTACACCTGTGGCTTATCTAAACTCATTAGCTATGTTATCCATGGATGTTTGACGGTTACTTCGAATCTCCCTGCCGATCACCCGCTGGTCCCTGCTGGTGAGAACTGCAGGTCATCCACTTCGGGGTTTGTTCTGACAGTGTCCCTCAGTCTTGTAGAGACACACAACACGTGCTACATTTGATTTTGAGCAGTTACGGAGACGGGATATCTCCCTAATTGACACCTTGGCAAGATCAGCCAATACACCTTTCTCAAACTCAGACAACTCTTCCCGTGGCGGCATCTTAACAAAAAACAACTCTAGTCGACTCCACAGAGTATTTATAGGATATGGCTGACACGTGATACCTATTATTGCGCATGTGTCAGCTGTATTGTCGACTTTTCTACTTTTCGAGGGGTGTCCCGTCACTTTCTTCCAGATAGTGTATTTTAAACGCTGATTTTAAATGTTAGTTTTTCAGTTAGATGTTAACCTTTTAATAAAAATCATTAAATCACACAGAAAAAATTTCGACAAAAACTAAATGCTTCCAGTATTTTTTTTAATTTTAAAATAAAAAGAAAAGAAATATTTGTTCGAATAATTTGTTTTTTACCATGTAGCGTTTTTGCTTTAAATTATTTTGGTTAAAATATATATGAGATATTATGTAAAATCTTAACTAATATCAGTTAAAATACTATTAATAAGAATTAGTAAAAATACTATTAATAATATTCAGTGAAAATACATTTAAATACTTTAAATAATACTCAGTTAAAATCTTAATTTTGTCTTAATGTTGTTTAAATTTCCTGAATTGTATGTTACAGACTAAAGTATTTTTATACTTATTTAAATTAAATTGAATCTAATGCGACTATAATTTTAATCTTGATATCTTCAAAAGTATTTCAAATCTTCAACTGAATAAATTATTGCAAATTTTCTTTCGTAATATTTCCTGCAAAAACAATAATTTTGTAATTTTTGGTATAAAAATTAAATTTATCTTATTTTTAAAATATTACATGAAATAGATATAATCTTTTGATATTTTTAAATAGATAATTTACAATTAAAAGGTAATTTTTAACATAGATATATTCATTATTAAAAAATGCAAGCTACTTACTGTATATATTGAAACTATTATAAAAAGAACAAATTAGTGTTAGTGCCAACTGATACATGCATACAGATCAAAAGTGTGTTAAGAGAAAATTGTACTTATGGATTCGCAAAAATTACATTTGCATACTATTTCAAATAATTCTTATCGCTCTCTTTTTATCTATCTGTGATAGAATTGGCTTGGGAATTAATTTTAAAAGTTAACTATTACTAAAAGCCTTTTCTATCTAAAGTCTATTTGCATAATATTTTGATGGAAAATATATTTAATAAATGGTAGATAGCTTTGCAGAAACGTCTATAGAACAAAGCTTTTCCATCTTTCAGCAGACAAGCTTATTTTATATTGATTTTGTGTAGAATTATAAAAACTTTTAACAGTCATCTTTACAATAAACTTCACAAACTAGTATAACGTTTTTATTTTCAGAAAAAAAAAAAATAGACGCAGTCATAATTTGTGCATTCAGATTCTTCTTGTCCACATTCATAGTCAATCACTTAAATTGTTCAGTATCTTCAATTTCTTCAGGACTTTTCTCAATATACTCTTTATTCAACGAAAGAATCATTTTTAAATAAATATATTTATCAAACTGTTAACTATGCATGTGCTTTTTAGTTTAAAAGATTGACTATTATAAATGGTTGATAATGGTAATAGATGATTGATTATAATAAATGAAATTGACTATTATAAATGGTTGATAATGGTAATAGATGATCGATTATAATAAATGAAATTGACTATAATAAATAGTTTATTTCTCTACGGTCATTTTGGGCCCACTTTGGGCTAATTAGACAGAGGTCTGCAGTTTAACGTGGAATCCGAATCATTAACAAACATCCATCGCCAGGATTCGAGCCTGAAGCCTATCGTACCAAAGGCCAGATCGGCAGATAAAGTTATCTGCATGCTCTGATGTAAGTTTACATGTTGTTGTTGTTCTGATGTAGCTGACAATACAGAGACTGTTAATATTTATACCATAAACAAGGGCTGCACCGCTGTTACTCGTTTAGCACTACCCAGGGGACACGCGTAGCTTGAAGATATGCTACGGACGCGAGTGACACTACGCCCACGACGCTATACGATCCTATTCGACCGGGACCTACTGTTTAAAGTAGATTCCAAACCACTACAAATATACTTGGGACCGAACGCAGAGAGTAGCTAGTCGCCCATCAGGCATCAGTTTACATGTTAAAATGAAGATATTTAACGAATGAAGATAAAAGTAGAAAAAATGTTTGGAAACACGGTTGCTTTGTCATTGTGCTCTAATAGTATAAGGGTCAATGATGAACGAAAAATATCATATATTCAGGAAATACTGATTTTTTTTTTTCAAATTCGGGTTCATTTTCTTAGACCAGGGATGGGCAAACTACGGCCCGCGGGCCAACTCTGGCCCACCGGAAGGTTCTATTCGGCCCACGAATAAAATTTTAATTTGCCCACCCAAGGCAAATTAAAAGAAATATATATTTATATATTATATATCCATCTCCTTTTATACTTTTATTAAATATTATTTTTTTCTTCCTTTTTTTCAAATTATTGATGATCTTTTTAATTTCTCTATTTTCTGTTCTACAAAATATACATGGATGGAAATAGCCAGCACAGACAGTTTTCAAGCAGTAAAGTGTTAAAAAAGAACTTCAGTGCTATGTTTGCTTCATCTTATATATGTGAACAAGTGTTTTCAACTATGAACCTTAGAAAAAATTATTTCAGAAGTAGACTGACAGATGAGCATTTAGCCTCGTTCCTTAAAATCAGTACATCTCACTTCGAACCTCAATATAAGGAACTTTTAAAAATGAAATCGCAATTTCATTAATCTCATTAATGTATTTAAATTGTAACACTTGTATAATTGTTTTTAAAATTTTAGAAAAATTTCTGTTGACCAGCTAAACTTTTTTTTTTTTTTTCGATTTTTGGCCGGCGACCGAAAAAGTTAAACCATGTCTTAGACGAATAATTTAGGCAAATACAATTGCAAAAACTAAAAAAAAAAAAAAAAAAAAAAAAAAAAAATTTACTATACTAGCCTATACTGTTTACAAAACTATGTACAATATAATATAATAATAAGTGCGCTGGTTACTGACACATTCTTTGTTCTGGATTTTATTTAACGATTTTCTAGCAGCAGCTATTATATTTAATGTTTCAGTTAAGTTAATTTTAATTTAAAAACCTAAACACACATGCAGTGTATGCTTAGTTTAACTTAAGTTACTATATAGTTTTCTATTTCATCGTTTCATTGTCAAAACCATAAAAGCTTTATATAGTCTGAATCTGAAAACAATCAATGTATAAATGAATTCTTTGCTGAATTATATAATTTTCGACTAATAAATTATTGGTATTATAAATTCTTGGACTTATAAATTCTTTCTTCCGATTCAATATACTCTTACTATATAATAAACCATGATGACCTTTACTAATTTATCTTTTTTCCTAAGCTATAATAAGAGCCGGTTCCATTTCTCACGTTCCACATAATGATTTACAGGGAACACTTTTATATTAATAGAGCGTTTTGCCTAATTTAATAAGCGCAAACAAATCGAAAAAAGTATCACTGACTATTTCTGCGGAAGTAACAAAGAAGAAGAATCAAAAGTACAAAAAAGTGGACCTCAAACCCCATACGAACGATAAAAAAAAAAAAAGGACACTTCCATATTAGTGTAGTCACTGCTAGATTTGAGCGAGAGACTCGATGGACATCATGGCAAAGCGTGTAAAAACGACTCGCACTGATATCAGTTTGTCTGGGGAGAGTCCTTTGGTTTTTTTTCCATACTACACACAAATGCGGGGACAGTTACCATTAAAAGTCCTCCTCTCATCAGCCATCTGTGAGCTGTTCTTGAGGTACTTCAGTAGTGCACGAGGGCCACTGATGTTCAATGAAGAACAGAGTGAAACTAATTGATTATTTTATTAACTCCAGCACAAACTATAAAACATTAAATAAATTTAAATAATTATTTGATATAAACTAACAAGGTACTCTTAAAATTCCTTTTTTCTGTTGCTTGAAAATATTGAATTATTATTAAAAATCACAATAAATAAATAAATATATAATTAAATTCACAACTATTTTGATGTATTTTTTACATGTAATTCTATGCTTCAAGATATTTAATTATCAGAGCTTTGATAATTTGATTGTCTGAATATATAGATAAAATTCATGGTCTAAATCTAATAAATCTAAATGGGTTTAAATCTAATATGGGGATATATCATTTTATATACGGCCCGCTGAATTATGGTACATTTCCAAAGTTGCTCGCAAGATCATTTGAGTTGGCCACCTCTGGTATAAAGGGATTCTTTATTGAATTATATAATTTGCGACTTATAAATACTTGGTACCTAATAAATAACCCGATTCAATATACCCATAGCATACAATAAACTATGATGACCTTTACTAATTTATCTTTTTTCCTAAGCTATAATAAGAGCCGGTTCCATTTCTCACGTTCCACATAATGATTTACAGGGAACACCTTCCATTAATAGACCGTTTTGCCTAATTTAATCAGCACAAACAAATCCGAAAAAGTATCACAGACTATTTCTGCGGAAGTAACAATGAGGAAGAATCAAAGAGTTCAAAAAGTGGACCTCAAACCACATACGAACGATTAAAAAACAAAAAAAGGAACGCTTCCACATAATGGGCAGCACATGCCTTCTAAAAAGTCGTTTTTTTTTTTGCAACCCAGCCCCTTCTCGACTTTGACTCTTTATTTATTTTTTGTTTTCATTCCGAAGTTCTTTTTCAATAGCCAGAGGTCAAAATGGCAATCACAGCGGCACGTTTTGTGAAATATTTTGTTTTTTATTGTTATAATGTAATATTCTCTTACACTCCTTTTTCTATGTGTAAGGTCCGGTTCCACTAAGTCTGCTTTTTTGTATTGTATAGCATGGCAGCTGCCGTGTTGTCTTTTGGTGGTTTCGGATGCCTCCCTACAAACCACTTTGCTTATCTGTGGTACGCCTGCTATGTTTAATCCTGATGCCAAAAATCCCTAATTTATTTTCCCCTCGGATGACCTTGAAAAATTTATTTATTTTTTTAAGGAAAGGCGTAAAAGTGTAATATGAAAAATATACTTAATATGATTGATTGTGCTATGAAAAGTAATGAAATTTTTATCCAATTTGTTAGATTTGAAGATTGCTCCTAAAACACTTAAATGAAATTTTAATGAGAAAAACTAAAATAATCAACTTGAAATTCATGATAATTTTTTATGCATATTTATTCTTTATTTATTCTTTTATTTATTTTTCTTCATATTTATTTTGATTCTTCTTTTATGCATATTTAATATGTTTACATTTTTATTACTTAGTAAAAACATCGAGAAATAATACTATAACTTAAAAATATTTTGTTAATATTCGCTTTAAAATAAAGTTATTTTTTTTTGTATCATTTTAAATTAATTTAATACTCTAATTAGAAAGTTTTCAAAATATTATAAAAAAATCTCTAATCGGAAATTCCTAATTTATTTTCCCCTCGGATGACCTGGAATTTTTTTTTTTCATTTTAACGAAAGCCGTAAAAGTGTAATATGAAAAATATACTTAATATGATTGATTATGTTATGAAAAATAATGAAATTTTCATCCATGGTAATTGATATAATATTATCTTTTAGATTTGAAGATTGTTTCTCAAATAGTTAAATGAAATTTTAATGAGAAAATATTAAATAATTAAGATAGAACTCATGACTATTTTTTATGAATATTTAGTATCTTAAATTAGGTATCAGATGTATATTTTTATCACTTAATAAAAATATTGTAAAATAATTGTAGGATTTAAAAATATTTTGCTAATATTCTTTTTAAAATAAAAGATTTCATTTTTTGTATCACTTTAAATTAATTTAATACTCTAATTACGAAGTTTTCAAAATATTATGAAAAATCTCTAATCGGAAATTCCTAATGTATTTTCCCCGTTTATGACCTTGAAAAAATTTATTTTTTTAACTAAAGGCGTAAAAGTGTAGTATGAAAAATATACTTAATATGACTGATTATTCTGTGGAAAGTAATGAAATTTTCGTCCAAGATAATTGATAGAATATTACCTCAAGATCTGAAGATTGTTCCTAAAGTAGGTGAATGAAATTTGAATGAGAAAATCTAAAATATGTAACATAAAACTCATGACTATTTTTACGCGTCTTTTTTTTATGCATATTTAATATCCGGTTTATATTTTTATCACTTAGTAAAAGCATAGTGACATGATAGTATAATTTAAAAAATATATATTTTTCTAATATTCTTTTTAAAATAAAGATTTTATTTTTTTTCTATTACTTTAAATTAATTTAATACCATAATTATGAAGTTTTCAAAATGTTATACATCATCTTATTAAAAATTATGACTTCCGTACCATTTTTAAGTAAAATTAAATTAATCTAACTAAAAGAGACTGTAATTTCTTTGGTTGCTTTTCTAATGAAACAATAAAGTTAAATATGAAAATAGTAATAAAATCCGTCAGTCAGATTTTAGCAGCTAGTGTGCAGGAGGTCCGCGTTTGGAATCTGATGGCGGCATTGGTGTAGTTATCGCTAAGTTCGAACGTGAGACTCGATGGCAATTGTGACAAAAAGAGTAAAAGCGTCTCGCATCGATAGCAATTAGTGTGCAGGAGATTTGAGGTTGAATCTGCTGGTGGCCTTGATGTAGCCACTGGGGAGAATTTTCTGGGTTTTCTCCCATACTAAACATATAAACGGGCCAGTTACCATTAAAAGTCCTGCTCTCATCAGCCATCTGTGAGCTGTTCTTGGGTTACGTCAATAGTGCACGAGGCCCACCGATGTTCTATGAAGAACAGAATGAAACTAATTGATTGTTTTATTAACTCAAGCACAAACTATAAACATTGAACAAATTTAAAAATTATTTTATTATTATAAATTCAAACAATAACTCACTATTATTTTGATATATTTTCTACATGTAATTTTATGCTTGAAAATATGTAATTATCAGAGCTTTGATAATTTGATTGTCTGAATATATAGATACAATTTATCATCACTAATCATAAGTAACCTTACTTAAAACGAAATTCTATCTCTACCACGATTAGTAAGTCATTTTCTTTGAGACCAAGTATTGTAATATTAAAGAAACTGACATTAATCATAGCCAATTATACTTTTTCCAAAGAAGGGTTGTTTTTTAGACACAATTTGCAAAAAATTTATACTTTGATCTATCAAACATTATTAATAATTTTCATAATGCCCTTCACAAGAACTACAATTCTGTTCATTCATTATTCCCAATGTGTAATGATAATTATGATCATTAATTTTTTTTTTCATCGACAGCTGTCATTTAACTGCAAAAATTTGAACTTTTTATGAAACTTAATTGTCTGATTTATTTGAAATTTCCAAAGATAAAATAAGGTTTTTTTTTAATATTGCGTGAGTTGCTAATAAAATGATTTTACGAAAATTTTCTGCTTAAGTAATTAAACATTGGTAATCTCAAATATCGAGAGTTTAATATAAAAAAATGCAAAAAATCTTTTTTATTTTAACTATTACATTAATTAATTTTTTTTATTTAAATCAGAACAATTACAACATTTACTATGAAGTTAATCAAAATTCATAATATATATATCTTAAACTGTGATTACGCGAAATCTGAAAAAAAAATTTGATACAAAAGTTGATATTAGATATTAAAATTGGAATGAATTATAATTGATTTTAATTTGCTAAATATAGATATAAATTATATATTAAAGAATATAAAAAATTTTAGAATACAGATGCAAAAAAAGTAAAATTATAAAAATCGACTGACCTAAGAACATTTTGTATATCTGTATTATGAATGCCAAAGTTACATTTAAATGAAAATTATAGAGCTGTAATTATGAACTTTAAGAATTTGAGTTATCAAATAAATTGTGCTTATTATAACAGCAAATCTTCTTATTCGATAAAATTTTAAATGAAAAATATTTATTGTCTACAGTATTTAAAATAACTAAAAATTAATTAATTATTATTAACTACAAACATTATTAATTAAAAAAAAAGAAATGCTAAAATCTGAAATTAATCTTTCAAATTTTTCTTAATAAATTAATAGTAAAAATAAATGATTTTCTTGATTTAGTTTAATTCAATAAAAAAGCTTTATAAAAAAAATGGAATTTATTATAAATATTAGAAATATATTTTCTTCATACAAGATTCAGTTATATTTAAAAAGTATATAATTTAATCTATTGTTATTATTATTAAGTCTACAGATAGATCTAACAAATCTAATTTACAAAATATATATATATCCTGTAATTTAGGTTCCTTAACATAAGATAATGCTAAATTTAAAAAAAATGATAAAGAATTATTTAGCTTCTTTTATTTAAGCATATTTTACAGATCATAATTTATTCTTATTTCTTGAAAAACATAAAAAATTATTTGACAACTCAATCTTTATATATTTGAATAAGATTTTTTTACCCAATTTTTTGAACATGAAATTTTTTATCTCTTTTTAGTTTATTTTCTCACAAATCTATGTAATTTAAAATATCGTGTTAACAATGTTGTTTGTTTATGTTCAAAAGGATTATGATCAATCATATTTAAAGTTCTGAAAAGTACACCATAAGAAAATAAATTCTAAAAAAGAAAACATAAAGCTATATAAAAAAAAATATTTAGTTTCTGAACATAATTTATTCTTATTTCTTGAAAAACAAAAAATTGCGTGACAACTCAATCTTTATATATTTGAACAATATTTTTTTCTTACACAACTTTTCGAAAAAGAAATTTATTTTTAAGAAGTTTATTTTCTGACAAATATATGTAATTTTTAAAAAAATCGTGTTAACAATGCTGTTTGCTTATGTTTGAAAAGATTATAATCAATCATATTTAAAGTTCTGAAAAACACAACACAAGAAAATAAATTTCTGAAAAAGAAAATCCTTTTTATTAGGATTTTTGTTTCTTTTTTTCCCTTTTCCAATCTTTCTAAATGGTAGTAGACCTGTTGCCCTCTAACAAGCAGGTAAGTGTTCAACCCATGTAGGTAGGGGTCAGAGCCGTTTCTTTTACCGCTTTCAAATCGTGTTTGGCCTGCTAACCCTTCAGGTACTGATATACCAGCCTTTTTCTTGTAGAACATCCGACTTGGAACATCTGTTTCGATTTACTGTCAATACAGCACTTAAAAATCGTCTGACGTTCTTAAAAGTCAGACGATTCGATTTCTCGTTCTAAAAACTTTTCAATTAAACCAGCTGGACTTGATTGTTCTTTCCGGTTTCGTTTAAATTTAGAAATTTCGAAGAAAATTTAAATAATGCATTCAGAATTGCAGCATGGTCAGGAATTTAAGGGAAGGTAGGTTTTGAGGTTGTGTGGTATAATTCTTTTTTCGTTGCCTTGATTGATACCGAGCTCCTTTCAAAGGCGTTAATAATCCTTTTTTGGAGGGTTACGCCTTGAATAGGATATAAGTATTTCAATATATTCTGGTGAACTAGAGACAGTATTTCATTACTGGATATTTGAGTAATACTTCATCCGAGATTGCATATCAGACATGTATGGGTGAAGACATATATCACCCATGCAATCTATTTCATTACTGTGATGAATTTACAATCCTATTTTCCTGAAGAAAAGTTATTATCCTTTCAGAAATATTTAAAATAATAATAATTTGTATTTTGTGGATATATAAATTATACTATTAATTATTAACTGTAAATTACTTTTCAAAATTTACAATGCTTTTATTTAAAGCAACTAATTTAACATTTTATTTTTAATTAAGCAAATTTGTTTTGTCTTATTTACTTATAAGTATAGTGTATTATGTTTGGCGTTAATAATACTTTTTTGGAGGTTGTATGGTTACGCCTTGAATAGGATATAAGTATTTCAATATATTCTGGTGAACTAGAGACAGTATTTCATTACTGGATATTTGAGTAATACTTCATCCGAGATTGCATATCAGACATGTATGGGTGAAGACATATATCACCCATGCAATCTATTTCATTACAGTGATGAATTTACAATCCTATTTTCCTGAAGAAAAGTTATTATCCTTTCAGAAATATTTAAAATAATAATAATTTGTATTTTGTGGATATATAAATTATACTATTAATTATTAACTGTAAATTACTTTTCAAAATTTACAATGCTTTTATTTAAAGCAACTAATTTAACATTTTATTTTTAATTAAGCAAATTTGTTTTGTCTTATTTACTTATAAGTATAGTGTATTATGTTTGGCGTTAATAATACTTTTTTTGGAGGTTGTATGGTTACGCCTTGAATAGGATATAGTATTTCAATATATTCTGGTGAACTAGAGACAGTATTTCATTACTGGATATTTTAATACTTCATCCGAGATTGCATATAAGACATGTATGGGTGAAGACATATATCACCCATGCAATCTATTTCATTACACTGATGAATTTACAATCCTATTTTCCTGAAGAAAAGTTATTATCCTTTCAGAAATATTTAAAATAATAATAATTTGTATTTTGTGGATATATAAATTATACTATTAATTATTAACTGTAAATTACTTTTCAAAATTTACAATGCTTTTATTTAAAGCAACTAATTTAACATTTTATTTTTAATTAAGCAAATTTGTTTTGTCTTATTTACTTATAAGTATAGTGTATTATGTTTGGCGTTAATAATACTTTTTTTGGAGGTTGTATGGTTACGCCTTGAATAGGATATAAGTATTTCAATATATTCTGGTGAACTAGAGACAGTATTTCATTACTGGATATTTGAGTAATACTTCATCCGAGATTGCATATCAGACATGTATGGGTGAAGACATATATCACCCATGCAATCTATTTCATTACAGTGATGAATTTACAATCCTATTTTCCTGAAGAAAAGTTATTATCCTTTCAGAAATATTTAAAATAATAATAATTTGTATTTTGTGGATATATAAATTATACTATTAATTATTAACTGTAAATTACTTTTCAAAATTTACAATGCTTTTATTTAAAGCAACTAATTTAACATTTTATTTTTAATTAAGCAAATTTGTTTTGTCTTATTTACTTATAAGTATAGTGTATTATGTTTGGCGTTAATAATACTTTTTTGGAGGTTGTATGGTTACGCCTTGAATAGGATATAAGTGTTTCAATATATTCTGGTGAACTAGAGACAGTATTTCATTACTGGATATTTGAGTAATACTTCATCCGAGATTGCATATCAGACATGTATGGGTGAAGACATATATCACCCATGCAATCTATTTCATTACAGTGATGAATTTACAATCCTATTTTCCTGAAGAAAAGTTATTATCCTTTCAGAAATATTTAAAATAATAATAATTTGTATTTTGTGGATATATAAATTATACTATTAATTATTAACTGTAAATTACTTTTCAAAATTTACAATGCTTTTATTTAAAGCAACTAATTTAACATTTTATTTTTAATTAAGCAAATTTGTTTTGTCTTATTTACTTATAAGTATAGTGTATTATGTTTGGCGTTAATAATACTTTTTTGGAGGTTGTATGGTTACGCCTTGAATAGGATATATGTATTTCAATATATAATACTTATATCAATATTCTGGTAACTAAACAATATTCTATACTAGTATTTCCTTACTGCATATTTGAGTAATACTTCATAGCTTATAGGTATTTCAATTTCAATATTCTGGTGAACTAAAGACTATAAATCTTTTAAAGACCTTTTTAATAATCTTTATCCTTAGCATTAATAATCCTTTTTTGGATTGTTACACCTTGAATAGGATATAAGTATTACAATATTCTGGTGAACCAAAGACAGAATTTCATTACTGCATATTTTAGTAATACTACATCCAAGATTGCTTATCAGATGTGAATGGGTAAAGATATATATCACTCAAGCAATCTATTTCATTACTGTGATGAATTTACAATCCTATTTGTCTGAAGAAAAGTTATTATGCGTTTAGAAAAATTCAAAGTAATTATAATAATTTGTATTTTGTGGATATTTAAGCTGTGTTGCTTTTCAATGAATTTAGAATGCTTTTATTTAAACCAATTCATTTAATATTTTATTTTTAATAAAGTAATTCTGTTTTGTCTTATTTACTTTTAAGTATAGTGTATTATGTTTGGCGTTAGTAATCTTTTTTTTGGAGGGGGAGGGTTGAGGCTTGAATAGTTTATAGGTATTTCAATTTCAATATTCTGGTGAACTAAAGGCAATAATCCTTTTTAATAATCTTTATCCTTAGCATTAATAATCCTTTTTTGGAGTGTTACACCTTGAATAGGATATAAGTATTACAATATTCTGGTGAACCAAAGACAGAATTTCATTACTGCATATTTTAGTAATACTACATCCAAGATTGCATATCAGATGTGAATGGGTGAAGATATATATCACTCATGCAATCTATTTCATTACTGTGATAAATTTACAATCGTATATTTCTGAAGAAAAATTATTACCCGCTAAGTAAAATTCAAAATAACAGCAACAACAATAATAATAATTTGAATTTTGTGGATATTTAAATTGTGTTGCATTTCAATGAATTTAGAATTCTTTTATATAAAGCAACTCATTTAATATTTTAGTAATGCTGTGTCTTATTTACTTATGTTTTTCGTTAATAATGCTTTTTTAGAGGGTAGATGGTTACACTTTGATTAGGATATAAGTATTTCAATATTCTGGTGAACTAAGGGACAGTATTTCATTACTGCATATGTGAGTAATACTTCATCCAAGATTGCATATCAGATATGTATGGGTGAAGATATATATCACCCAAGCAATATATTTCATTACTGTCATGAATTTACAATCCTAATTTTACTGAAGAAAATTTATTATCTGCTAAGAAAAATTCGAAATACTAATAATAATAATAATTTTTATTTTGTGGATACTTAAATTATGTCGCTTTTCAAAATTTAAAATGCTTTCATTTAAAACAACTCATTTGATATTTTATTTTTAATTAAGTAATTCTGTTTTGCCTTATTTAATTAAAGTATAACGTATTATGTTTGAATAAAAATTTAATTTAATATATTTTCTCCTTGTAGCTATTAATTTTTTAACTATATATTTGGGTATTAATTTTCATGTAATATTTTTTACTTTTTATAAATATCATAAAATAATTATTTGATCTAAAAATATTTATCTATTTTACCATTTCTAAATCAATGAACTCACTTTCACAAAACTGTTCCACTTTCTATTAGTGAATGTAAGGTTTTATTGGGCTTTACATTTGAATTATTTTGTTAGCTCTAATTATCTAAGTATTTTAAAGAATGTTTCATATTTTTAACTTCACAAGTTATTAAGTTATTTTTATCTAAATCAATTGAGAAAAAAAAATCTAACATCAATGTCTAATAAATAATAAACAAAAATTTTATTTTAAATGCAATCAAATGGTGAACATAAGTTTATTTTGCTAGCTACTCTCGCTTATCAAACACAAAGTATTGTTTACAAGGTAAATGTTACGTGCCATCTTTTGCTTTTGTATAATATCCTATAAAAATTATTAATACCAACTGCTGTTATTGTAGTTTAAATAAAAGTTAGTAAATACTATGATAATATTTAAAACAATTCATAATTTTGATTTATTTTGTTCCTGCACGTAGCTTATTTAAAAAAATAATACCGCTAGATTATTTTTAATATTAGATTCCTTTTTTTACTTTTGATTTTATAATCATATTCCTCGCTTTATTTCTTATTAAATTAATTTAAAAGAAAACAAAAAAAAAGTGAACAAATACAGTTGCTAAAGATATAACTATTGTTTAGAAATGTTCTTTTATTCACCATTTATTTTTAACTGCAACTGTGTCTGGGTCAGTGACACACAGAACTACATTGAACAGCATTTACTTCATGTAACATGTGATGTAAGCGATCTGATATTTCATAACCGTTGCTCTTTCCTTTTGAATAAACGTGGGAAAACATCTTTGACAAATATGACAGCATAAAAGATTTTTCTTTCCCCTTTAACCTTGAACTTTGAAAGGAGTTTATTTATTATTATTTTTTTTCGTAGTGCTTTTCTTTTTTCTGTAATTGTTCTCTTTTCAAGAATTCATTTCAACTCAATTAGATTTACAGAAGCGTTCTTTGTAATTACTGGTTTATTCTAATTAAAAACAAATAATTTTTAATCAATTTTTAAAATTTTTTATTCTATTATTTAAATCCGTTCATAGTTTTTATTTCATTAATTTATTGTATTAATAAAAAAATCCTTAGTTCAATTTTATATTATTTTGTTTATTAATTAAGCAAAATAAGAAAATATAATTTAATAACATAAAAAAAAAGTTCATGAACATTTTGATTCACGTTTAAGTATAGACTTAATTTATTGCATTATTTTTATTCATATCAGTAATTTTAATTAATGAAAATAAATTATGTACAAGTGAAATGTGAAAAATAATGCGTTTCCACAAAATAAAATAATTAGCAAAATTTTAAGAATATATTTCAAAATTCGTTTTATTCCGGTTAGTTTTGTTAATAAATAATAATAAATTAATTAATTTTAAATCATACAATATTTTAAACTTAATTATTTCTAAGAATAGAATAATAATAATTAAGTAAGAAAAAGAATATTTGATTCTTGAATTTTGGATTCATTTATTCCTTCAAAGTTATATTCTTTATGTCTATAATAAATCAATTTTCACTCTAAATATAATTTAATTAGATATTTTAAAATACTATTAAAACGAAGCGGTAAAAAATATTTTAACGTCTTGGCCTATACAAGATCTATAACGGCTTCAAGAAGAGGGCCACTTTTAGGTTCATGGAAACACTTTAATTTTTATTTGCAAACATTAAATATATATACTTATAGAATTTTATTTATTACAATTTATTATTTACAAAAAATGAAAAATAAAGAATTAAATTTGATTCGCAAGTGCAGTTCACTCAAAGGATGGAGATTTTCAAAGTTCTCCAGTCTACGTCGAACCTATTTCACCATGTCTACGACAGACCTTAATTATCACACCACGAAACACAAGGGGCTCGCTTTGTGAGCAGGCGTAAACTCCGGTCTGTTCAATCACTTTCAGAGAAAGAGAAAAGCAACACTTCTTAGTGCTGAACTCTCCTTTTTATTTTCCTAAAACCTTTCTTTAAGAAAATCCGTCAATAGGGTGGGTCATTTTTCCCTCATTTCTCACAATAGATACTTTCTGAGCCATGGTCCATCACCAATCCCAATGCAACAACTCATGGTGTAGTCCATATTCAATCTGTAGTTGTTTCGACCTGGGAAGCCACACAGACAATCGCTAATTTCATGAGGACTCGTTATCCATGACACTGAATATCTGCTGTCAGATTTGGGTGACAGATTGCTCTCATTAGTACAAAACATTAATCGCATGTAATTTAAATAACGACAATACTGCTTATCTGCTGTCAAATTTGAGTGTGTTATTATTTACTTGTTAAGAATATATATTCCTCTCTCCTAGGAACGAAATATTACAACTCTTTCGGTGGGAAAAATGCTACAATATACATACATTTTGTAAAGCTTTTAAATTTTCGTTTTCATTTTTTTTCTATATTAAAGTAGGGAAAAAATTATTTTAGCGTCGATAAGAGACAACTTTAAATATTAAAATTTAAAAATTTTTGAGATTATAAAATGGCTCAAAGTTTACAAAAATATACAATAATAATAATAATAACTTTTAGATTTTGTGAAAACGTAATTTTACAGTTGATTTTTTACCCCATTTAACTTCATGCGCAAACAATCGATTCTATGAGTACAAGAAAAAGAAATATTTCCCTGAACAAAATTTCTTCTCAGGTAGAAAAAAATCGAGCAGAATTGAATTGGACACAAGGTTAAACAAACACTTTCAAGTCGAAAATCATTTTTTTTCCCCTTTTTGGTTCAATGTAACTGGAACCATTTGCACTCCGAAAGATCAAAAGATTTCTTCAACGGCAAATATTGTTTTCCAGATTACAGAAAAGAAAAATTTTCTAAAACGTATTCCTGCAAAACCACTTTAAAGTCGAGAACTGGAGCAATCAAACAATATTTTTCAGGTGCGAAAACGGACGGTAAAAGAAATTTCCACACGTATAAATATTTTTCTTCCCTGTTGTTGCCTGAAAATATAAATTGGGAAGAGAATTACATGCCGGCTAACTTGAAGACAAATTTTATTTGACATTGTTTTGAATACAAGATGTGATACTTTAGAAAAAGAAACATTTTGTCACCTTGTGTTGTGTTTTTTCTGGAGTTGTTATTTGAAATTAAAACAAAATACATTTGTCTTTCCTAAAGTTTAGTCTTGAAACTGTAAGTTAATATAAAGAGAAATTCTTTTTGCAATATTTTGTGAAAGATTTAAAATAATGTTCTTATTTTATTTTGGTATTACATAATATATATTTTTTTCTTAAGGAAGAATATAAGCAATATTTTTTTCTATAATTGTTGAGTGCTTTATCAACATCTTACTAATGAATAATTTAAACTGTTGGCCCCGATCTGTTTAGCCCTCGTGTGCCCAAGATGACTGTAGAGCGACAAATCAAATCAAACCAAACCAAACCAAATATTACTAATGAAAGCGATAATCTATGGTTAAAATAACATTTCGAGACATCATCATTATTCATTCACTTCAGTTTCAGTCACTTGGCATTGGAGTAGACATTTTCTCAGTGCATGATGATCTATGACCAATCACAATGCAACAACTCATGGTGTAGTCCATATTCCATCTGTAATTGTTTCGATTTGTGAAGACTGCACAGACAATCATTAATTTCATGAGTCTCATAATACACGACACTGAATATTTGCTATCAGATTTGAGTGACAGATAATTCTGATTAGTACAAAACACTAATTGCATGTAATATAACTACCCACAAAACTGCTTATCTGCTGTCAAATTTGAGTGATAGGTTGTTATTATATATTTTTTAAAGAATATACATTCCTCTCTTCGGTTAATGAAATGCCAAAACTCTTTCCGTGAGAAAAAAAAATGCTATATATCCTTTATGAGTTAGCTGATTTTGATTTGTTTGTAGTAGAGAAAATTTAGAAAACTTCAATAAAACAGTCTGGCAGTTCATACGAAACTTTGCATCATATATATCAAGGATTCTTATTTGATTTTCTAAGGTACCAGTAATGCATTTAATCAATAAAAACTGTGCTATTGCCATTTGTTTGGTAGGTGTTCGCTTTACAGTAAACTCATTAATGGGGCATTGGAATACTTAAGTTAATATATTTTTTATTGTTACTTATCATAAATATGTATTATTAATTAATATAGATATGTAGGACTTTTTTCAGAAACTGATGAGTTAGCTGTAATAAATAAAGAAAACAATAATTATGAACAGTACCTGAAGTGGTTTGATGGTCAGTACGTTGAGCTTCGATCTAATAAACTCAGTTCAAATTAGGATTATGTTTTTGTTCCCAATCAGTCACCGATTTGAAGCATAATTTTTTCGTATTAGAAAATAATAATAATAATTAAAATTAAAATATTTGTATAACATCTAATAAGTTATATTAGAATATTAGATCCTTTATTTCATTTTTATGATGAAAATTTATTAGAGATTTTGCGTAAATGAAATCGATGTTGTTAATAATTAATTAGAATAATATTCATTCTGATAAGTAATATAGCAATCAGTACTATAGTAACTGTGTATTTGTTATTGAATTATTGAAAAGCTATTTGAAAATAGCTTAAAAGTTTTTGGAATATGGATAATAAATCTAATTACATGCATATTGAGAAAGAAAATTTAATGTGTTGTTGTTGTTTCTTATCCCACTTGGCTGGCCAAGCCCACAAGCCCATATGGACTCATGATTGAAGGGGAAGGAAGCAGCTTCTGTTGTATGGAGCTCCGTGACGCTCTTACAGTCATAGAAGACCGGGACCTACGGCTTAAAGTGGATTCCGAACCACTACAAACATCCATGGCACCGCCGGGATTCGAACCCGAAACCTGTGGCACCGAGCGCCAGAGCGCTAGACACTCGCCATTTAATGTAATTCATTGAACATACTTTGTATTATTTATTACAATAATATAATTAATAATTCATAGTAATAAAGATAATGATTCATAATTCATAATAATACATAAAATGATATTCTCAACATAAATGCATAATAGCATCAAAACTACATATTTTAAATTTTTTCATATCAATTTTTAAATTTTTTTTTCCTTTTATTATAAACTTATGAAATTGTTTATTTGAAATTTCATGTTGCATTTGAAATATTGAAGGGGATCATTTGAAACAACTACAACAACACAAAAAGACATATGTCAACAAATATATCAAAGATATCCATATATCAGTCTTATATGGGTATGTTTGACTGTCTAATTATAAATATGTTAAAAAAATATAGAGATCTAACCGTATCCATATAAATATACATCCTGTCCATATACAGATACATATATATCCATCCATTTACGTATACATACGTCCATATACTTAAATATACATCATTAATTCCTTTTTCAAAATTGGACTTATAGCAACTGCAAATAAAATATATTTTACATTGTGAGATACAATAAGTTTCTTTTTTTAAATATGACAGTTTATTTCTACTAATGGATTGAAACACTATAATTAAAAAAAAATAATCAACAAAAAGTGTTTGAAATATTTCTTATTCAATTTTATTGTTACTTTAGAAAAAAAATTAAACGACCTTGTCTATAATGAAATACCTAAATACCACACAAGATGGAACTTAATAGCATTTAGAAGACAGCAACTCCTATAATAATAAAGGGTTGAATTGCCTATTCATTCTTTAGACAGCTGAAATGATGTATAACAATTTGATGTGTAGAAGACATATTAAATCTTCTAAAGGGAATTTAAACATTATTTATAAATAATAACGACATTGAAGAATTATTCAGTTTTACTAGCTGTTAAATTCATCATTATATTTGACACAATGAAACTTTTTTTCTAACTTTTAACCGCCTCTTTATAATCCTATATAAATATATATAGATATAGATTTTCGTTATATATTTTAATAAAAATTTAACATATTTCAGAAAATGAATTAATTTTTACATTAACAAACTAGTTAATTAAGTAAAGTATGTAATAAAAATTATGTTCAGTATTACAGGTTGTTAAATTCATCATGTTTGACACAATGAATCTTTTTTTTTTTTTTTATCTTTTAACCGCCTGTTTATAATATAAAAAATATACAGATATAAAAATTCGTTATATATTTTAATAAAATGTAACATATTTTAGAAAATTAATTAATTTTTTATGAAATAATATTTAATCACGTATAGTATGTAATCAAAATTTGTTTTAATTAAATATTAAAATTTACTGCGAATTATTGAATAATTAATGCAGTAATTATCAATATTCCTGAATATATATCCTATATATAATTTTAATTTCAAATTTACCATAATGTGATTTAAATTTTTCTATTAAAATTCTAATTAAAGGGGAACTTTTTATTAATTAATTTTAAAATTTTTAATTATATTTTGGTGGAAGTTTTGAGATATTTTTTTTTTTTTTTTTTTTTTTTTTCCCTCCAGAGTACATAACTGTACTGTTTTCTTTAAATAATTAATAAAGTTGAATACTTATTTTGTGCCATTTTTTTAATTATGTTATTTTAAAACATTGTGACATCTTTACGAACTTAATTCAAAATATCTATAGATTAATTATTCATAACGTTTACTATCTTAATGAATAATGCTAACTTAATTAGGTATTTTTTTATTCAATACAATTCTATAAATAATTAATAAATAACAAATAGAAACTAATTGTTATTTAAAAATAAAATTTGTAACATAAGTTTTTTTGTGCAAATCGTGAATTTAATTCACCAAAAATAATCATGCCTTATTCACATATTTACTATCCCTCTTGAGCTCGGTGGCACAGGTTTCGGGTTCGAGTCCCTGCTGTGCCGTAGATGTTTATAGTGGTTCAGAATACACTTTACACCTTAGACTGTAGGTCGTAGACGTAGTAGATCCCGAGAGTTAAGCTAGGGTAGACAGCCTTTCCCCTAAAACAAAAACATTTCCTGCCTAGAAACCTACCAATAGTGTTTAATTATCTGGTATAGTTGTCAGTTTCTAAAATACCAACATGTTAAGGATTCACTTTTAACTTGCAGAAGTAAAGGTTAAGAGAACTTATATTTTCCCTTACCTAAACATAAGAAACGTAATAGAAAATATAATTGATAATATGTCTTCAAATAAGAGCAGAGAAACAACTTACTCTCCCATTAAACTTAAGAAAACTCCTTGCAGAATCCTCCATTCGACCATCTTATATAAATTTAATAAAGCAATAACGGGAAATGAAATACCAACCTGCTCCATTCAAATAGTACAATAGATTTACCACTGACTCTCTAACTCTCAAGCAATGTCGTTGGGCATATTTAAAATTGTTGCATTATTTTTAAATATTTTAAGCCTCATTTAACTTTTATTAATTAATTTCTAACATAACACTATACTTTTATGCGGGAATTCCCATAAATTATATTTCATGGAATTGCTTCTGAAGTTCTGCAACAGTGTTCAATTGCCAATATTTCTCGACTGGGGCCTGAATGGCCGAGTGGCTAGCGCTCTGGCGCTCGGTACCACAGGTTTCGGGTTCGAGTCCCGGCGGGGCCATGGATGTGTTTAGTGGTTCGGAATCCACTTTAAATCGTTTGTCCCGGTCTAATATGATCATAGAGCGTTGTGGAGGCATTGTTACTCCGCGTCCGTGGCTTATCTTCAAGTCACACGCCCCCTCCCTAGGTAATGCAAAGTGAGTAACGTCTGTGCAGTGCTTGCCTTAAGGCATCCAAGACCAAGCTGTCTATGTGTTTGCCAGCTGCGTTAGGAAGAAGAAAAAAAAAAATTTCTCGACTTGAATATAAATGACCTATGAATAACAGACTGATTTAATTTGTTGCCAACCCCTCAACGGGCATCGACTAAACGTGTGGCTCGCATATTGATGTCAGCGGGAGGGTACGAACTTTCTTACGTCGGGTGGCTCACTTTATTGCTGACACCAGAAGCAATGGTGGCTCACACCGAAAGATATAAGTGTAAAAATATAATAAAAGAAATATATATATAGATATATATATAAACTTAAGGGCTAAAAGGAAGGTGGTAAAAGAAAAAAAAAGTAGGGGGTGGGGGGTGAGCTAAATCTTGAATCTCAAGATAAAAAAAAGAAGTAGTGGTGGTGGAGTAAGAGTCTGTAAAATACTTGGCAATTTATAGCCCCTCATCTCATGGAAATGAACTGTATAAAATCTCGCTCAGTACACCAAAGGCGTGAAATACTGCATCGATTTGGAGCAAAAGTGGATTAGGTTCCACAGAACACGAGTTCTTCAGCGAGGAGTGAATCAAAGTTGATAAATTTCTGCTTTATATTTCTTTGCGAAAAACGCGCTTGCTGAAGTTTTGCCTTGATTAGTTGCTCAATTCAAAAGGTGCCATGGGGGAAATATTGTTGGAATGCTTCTTTATAGAAGAGCACATTGCATTAAGTTTGTTTTGCTGGGGCTTTTGCTAATATAGAGTATAATTCAGTTCTTCTCTGATTTATGGAAGTTTTTTTTATAGTCGGTGGGTTAGTTTTTAACTATCTGGATAATTCAGTAGGCTTTTAGGTTCTTCTTCTTTGGAAGTATTGGGGGTGCTTATAATATAGTTGTAAATCTCGTTCGGTTTAATGTTTTGTGTTTTCGGTTTAAATTAGAAATATTTTTAGTTGAAGGTTTTTTTCCAAAGTTTTTCTTTCGTGTGGGCTGGAAATTGTTGTATTTTTACATTTATCATAACAAAATTTATAGTCAGTGTTAAATTTTTCTCTGGAGTAGATCGTATAATAAATAATATAATATAAATTAATTTGGGATGATTGGATATTTGAACTGATTGTTTAGAATATTAACGATAAAAGTTCTTTATTATTCTCGAGGATTCGTTTGTTAATGCTGTTAGTGTATAGTATTGTATACCACAAATACAATGCTTCTCTGATGCAGATCGTATAATAAATACTATATTATAAATGAATTTCGGGTGATTAGACATTTGGACTGATTGGTTCGAGAATTAACTATAGAAGTTCTTTATTATTCTCGATGATTCTTTGTTAATGCTGTTAGTGTATAGTATACCACACATAGTCTTACAGTAATGGAGGAGTGTTATTGCTGAATAGACGATTTTCAGGGGTAACAGTACCACATTTGTCGGATATATGGCAAGAAACTCCAGAATTCCCATGATACATATAATAATATCGCTTACTATAATGTCGTGAACATTATTAAGTATCTAAAATTTTGAAACAGATCCTGTAATACACACTATTAATGCAGAACAAAACATTTGCCTATTCACTGAATAGCTTGCTGTCTTCTGCTAAACCATGGTTAAGGGTCGACTAGTGTTTGGTCATAACATTAAGAAGAGATTATAGTCAAATTGCTACTATTTCTGGTAAAATGATTCTTATATGGGCTTCGACAGATTATGATTTGTTGTCAACCTATCGCTTAGTGAAAGTAGTCTTGATTTTTCCTATTACTAACACAGTGTGTTTGCTGAACGGCTTTCAAAATAGCATTCTTCTCTGCTTTCTTGAGGCTGTATAAAATCTAATTCAACTCAACGAAGACAGGAAATACATAGGAAAAAAGTAAATTATGTGCCAATGAATTAAAGAGGACAAACTATTGCTTTATATTTATTTGTTTGTAATTTGTTTGATTTTTTTTCTGAAGTTTTTTGTTATCTAATTTGCTCTATTATTCAAGTCATTGAGCAAATATACACAATGTAAGGATAACATTGCATTAATAATTCAGCAGTGTAGTAGCAGCATACAAGTGTTTACTTATAAAATACACAATTAAGTTTTTTGGTTTATAGATTTTCAAATAAGAAATGGGGAGCATTCAATTATTTACGTAACGTACTAAGTTTTCTTGATGTATTATGCTTATAGGTGTAAGCTTTGGTGTGGGTTTTTTCAGACTTTAAATCAGAAATATTTTTGTTTGATACTAAAAATTAATTTTTTTAGAAAACTATCTGTCGAATGCATTTATGTGACTAAAATATTTTTATTCTTTATCTATATTTGTATTTTGGACTGATCTGTATATTTGGCAAGATCTGATAAGGCCCATTTGAGTATATTTGAAAGGAAAACATTAAGGGTTATTCTTGGAGATATTAGGGAAAGTGATTATTGGAGAAGATAGTACAACGCAGAAATTTATAAATACTACAAAGACCCAGATATTATAAAATGTATTAAAATCAATAGATTAAATTGGGCTGCTCATGTATTTAGAATGAATGATTTAAATCCTGCAAAAAGGCACGTTTTGACAAAGCCACATGGATAAAGTGGAAGAGGACGACCCAAGTTGAGACGGATAGAAGCAGTTGAAAAAGATTTTGCTGTACTAAAGGTTAAGAATTGGAGGACCATTATCACTCAGAGGAATGCATGGAAATTTCTTCAAAGGAAATCCTTGGGCCATCCAGGCTGTCGTGCTATTGACGACGATGATCCATATTTGTTTCGAAAGAAAAACATTCTAAAATTTAATTATATAGATATATATATTTACTTGCGGTAAATTAAGAAGCACTTTATGCTTCAAAATTACCATATGCTGCGTTAGAAATATAATTACTTGGTTCATGCTGTCACCATATACTGCATTATAAATATAATACCTTACACATGGTTTGGTGAGTTGAAAGTTGGCTGGAGTTGGCCATGATTATGCGGAGAAAATTTTGTGTGTTTCATAAGCATATACTTAACTAAAGCCTGATTGATTAGGCCAACTCCAGATTATTAAAATTAAGTCTTTTAGCATATACAAATGCTAACCAGTTATATTTAGAAATACTCTTAGGAAAATATATTTCTCTATTTCTTTACCTTTTTTTCTATTTGTAGTAATAGCAGATCCACCCTGTAGAATGAATAATGTTGAATGTATGCAAATTTATCGCGTTAATGACAAGTGATCTCAAATACCTGGCTTTGAAAAATTTGTATTTGATTTATTAAACACGATATATTATATTTTATACATGTGATTAACAATATTTTTTGTTGAAACTGCAATGAATCCACGTGTGTCCAAAAGTATCATATGAGGCTTGCAGATGTAGATAATAGACAAATCAATAACAAAAATTGAAGACGTTAAAGAAATAAAAAACGTAAGTAAATAGTAATAAAGAAATGATTAAATTTAAAAATAGAAAAAATAAGTAAGGTTGAAGAATATAAATTTAGTTACTAATTTAAAGAAGATTTTTGAAGAATAGAATATTTTTTCACGAGTAATTCTTATTTATGGAATATGATTAAATGAAAATAATTGATTAGAAGATCATAAAAAATATATTCCAGAAATACATATAATTTTGTTTTAAACAAAGCTTTTTTAAATATAATGATGAAATACAAAGTTAAAATTATAAAAATTTTATAATTGATTTTTTAATGAATTTTTGCAAAAAATTCTGAAATTAAAATAACTATTTTCGCTTTAATCAAAAAAAATAATTCATTCAATTACAATTATTTTATTAATTGAATCGCTCTTAATATTAATTGAATTTCAAAAAGAATTTACTAGAAAATGGATTAAATAAAATTCAAAATCATTATTTGTAGATTGTATGTTAAAACTCTAAAAACTAATAAGATATAAAAAACTAGTACTTTAAAGATTAATGCGAAATATTCCATTGCTTATTAACAAAAGTTGCTGTAATATGCGCAACATTTTTTGTGATTGCAAGTAATGAGAAATCATATTTAATTAATAGTTATAATTAAATTGATTTAAATGTTGTTTGCAAAATTCGTTATATTAAATTCCGTAGTATAGTAGTAGTTTTTTATAATCAGTAAATTCAACGAAATGAAATATACTAAAGGGCCTGAGTGGCGGAATGTCTAGCACTCTGTATCTAGGTAACACAGGTTTTGTGGTTCGAGTCCCAGCGGTGCCATGAATATTTGTAATGTTTCGGTATCCACTTATGTTCTTGTTCTCGTATGATTGTAGACCATCATGGAGCCAAGTCAGATTTCTACCTACGGGTGCTCCATCACAACAGAAACTGCCCCCTTTCCCTTCAGCCATGAGTCCATACGGGTTCACGGGCTTGGTCTAGATGTCTACCAAGTGGGATAAGAAACAACAACAAATAAATTTAAAAAACAATATTTTAAAAGAATACAAACACAAAAAACTATTAAAACAAGACTGATTGAAATCATCAATTAATTTATGAGATTCTGTCAAAACATTTAGTTATTTTTTCATAAAAATTTTTGCAATACGTTTTAAAGAATAAACTCTGAAAATAATTTAATTTGCTAAAATATTCTAATCTTTCTTTGTAAAATATAGAGATATCGGGAGTTCTACAAATTGAATATTGGCAATCATTCAACTGATAGCCATGATTGAGTGAACAAAATGAATCTCCCATTTGTGTTGGGTGCATGGAGTCATTAGACAAATGGTTGTGTTAGAATCATTGGCACTGAGTGAATCAAGCTAAATGATTAGTCCTATCAGACAAAAAGACATTTGACCAATGAGGTGGTGAAGTAATAGGTGTTCTGCATGGAAAAGGTAGGATATACAAATTTGTAATTTTCCAGAAGGAAATGACGAGGAAATATCTGATGATTATAAGCGATGGTAAAAAAGGAAACTTTTAAAAAATGAAATATTGCATCAAGTAAGAAAAAAGTGTTTATAAAAATCAGAAAAACAGAGCGACAAGAGATTTATTAGAGAAGGCTTTGTAATAAAAAATTAACTACTTATAAAGATATAACAAATGCACGTTGCTTTCAAATTAAATCAACTTTATTATAAATATAATAAAGTTAACATATAAGAATAATGTCAATTTTTATTTACTTAATCGTATTCTATTTACTTAAAAATACAACAAAATCAAATTCACTATAAAATATTAAAAATGCATTGATATAATAATTGTTTTTCAATAACTTTAAAAAAAAAGAAATAAAACAACCCTCAAAAATATTTTTATGTCAGGAATATTGGAAATTTTGATTTTTAGATCATTATCCATTAGAACAGAAGATAGGTTGTAGGTACAGATCTGTCAAGAGACATCTGGGAAGTTTACGCCGTCCTTATGAACACAAACGGATAGAGTTTATGTCTGTACATGCTACACACACCCCCCTAGCATAAGCATGGAAGCTTTTGGTTTGCTTTTATACGTCCTGATTTGAATCCAGCTCCAGAGTTCGGACACATGACACAATATTCTATAGCCATTCCACTTCGTCTTAAAAATATTACAATATTAAGAATGGGAGATGGTAACAGATTAAGCATTTCCATTGAACAACCTGATATACTGCATTCACATATTATCAGCACATTTTTAAACCAACATTCCCAAGGAAGCATTTGAGAAGTTTAAACATAAATTGTTTCCTGCTTATAGATTTATCATGCCTAAACACAGAAGCTTTCGGTTCGACCTTTTTATATATCAGCTTTCTAGGTATGACATAGACCACTCCATCCATCATCAAAAATTTTGTGTAATCTGATAATGAAATACGACAAGAAAAACAAATCAGTTTTATTTGCGTGATAAGTGTTTCTAAATATTCATTCAGCAAACACATCGTTAAGCTAGATGTATCGGATTTAATCCTTGTTTTCAGAAGAATTATCATAGAGCCCTCACTTCCAAGTCGACGCTGTCCAATTCATTATCTTTATAGAAATACTTAAGCTGGAGTGCAATTGATTTCAAGCGGAATGTGTGTCAAATGCTGGGCCCAACAAAGCAAATCCCTCTCGAGCCCTCTTTAATCATTTAGATAGAGATGTGGAGGGCTATTAATTCCCTTTAGGCACAAGTGAACTGATACTCCATTGATTTGATTGTGAATTGATCTGCATCCACATATTGCTTAAATGTGGATGCAGATCATGTTCATCCACATATTGTTGTGCCAAATATTGCTCGCCATATGTGGATGTCATCAATGTTCTATCCACATATTGAATTGATCTACATCCACAGTTTTAAACCAACATACCCAAGGAAGCATTTGAGAAGTTTAGATATTTCTCCTATAAATGAACATAAATTGTTTCCAACCTATAGATATGCCCTATCATAAACTTTCAGTTCAAATTTTCTTATCATGTTTTATATTTCAGCTTGTTGAATTCAGAAACACGATAAATTATCCACTAGACCACTCCATCCATCATCAAAAATTTTGTAATCTGATAATGAAATACACCAAAAAACAAAACAAATTGCGTGATAAGTGTTTCTAAATATTCATTCGGCAAACACATCGTTAAGCCAGATATATCGGATTTAATCCTTGTTTTCAGAAGAATTATCATAGAGCCCTCACTCCTAAGTCGACGCTGTCCAATTCATTATCTTTATAGAAATACTTAAGCTGGAGTGCAATTGATTTCAAGCGGAATGTGTGTCAAATGCTGGGCCCAACAAAGCAAATCCCTCTCGAGCCCTCTTTAATCATTTAGATAGAGATGTGGAGGGCTATTGATTCCCTTTAGGCACAAGTGAATTGATATCTGACAAGGAATTCCAGGCTCTACAGATGAGAACTTCCAGGAAACACACTCAGGAAAGAGTGGAGGAAAAAATTCCTAATAAATTAGTCCCTATTCTTTTGTTTTAGGGAGATTTATCATGATGGTTTTTCAGAAGGGATCTCTATTAATCATTGTTGAGTCAATTTTTCTCTTAATAAACACTCCGGTTTTGAGTTTGTTGTTATTCTAGCGTATTGATTATCATCCCCATCCCCTCAACTGCCCCTCTTTAAGTTCTCCAGCGACATATTTCTATTGGAAATCTTTTAAATGGGAGCCAAAACAGTGGGAGTTTAAATTATTTCTGAATGACTGGGATATAAATAGAGAGGAAACTTAAGCGAGAAAAGATAATCTATTATGAAAAGAGTTATTTTTCATTGCTCGTTCCTTTTAAATGATCTCCGTTATCGATTGGTAAGTTTTAAGTAAATTGCTTTTAAGACAATACGGTTTTAAAGAAATTGTTTTCTCGAAGACTATGGCTTTCTTGTTATTGTGTGTTTCTTGAATGTATGTTGATCTTATATCTTGTATGCTAATTCATTAATTTTTACGATATTCTTCAGTTTTATTAGACAGGATAAACACTTAAAATGTGCTTGGTTTATTTTATACGAAAAAGCAAAAGATGTTAGATGCATAAATCTTAAGTTTGAAACAAGGAGAGCTGAATTCGAATCGCAAAAAGCAAAGTCAAACTGCAAGTTTCCTGTATATGTGGGACATTAAAATTTGTATTGTTAGAATGTCTTTTATGGTGAAAACCTTAATTTTCATACTTGTAGGATTTAATTCATTATTTTTTTTATCAACTCCGTTCCCTTAGGGTGCATCCTTAGTAACTCTGAATCGTCTACACACTTCCTTTCCATTGATGAATAATTTCAAAGCCCAGAATTCGAAAACAGCAATTTATGGTGAACACCTCAAATGCCATCTTTGGAGGATTTAATTCATTCCTTTTTTTTATCAACTCCGTTCCCTTAGGGTGCATCCTTAGTAACTCTGAATCGTCTACACACTTCCTTTCCATTGATGAATAATTTCAAAGCCCAGAATTCGAAAACAGCAATTTATGGTGAACACCTCAAATGCCATCTTTGGAGGATTTAATTCATTATTTTTTTTTATCAACTCCGTTCCCTTAGGGTGCATCCTTAGTAACTCTGAATCGTCTACACACTTCCTTTCCATTGATGAATAATTTCAAAGCCCAGAATTCGAAAACAGCAATTTATGGTGAACACCTCAAATGCCATCTTTGGAGGATTTAATTCATTTTTTTTTATCAACTCCGTTCCCTTAGGGTGCATCCTTAGTAACTCTGAATCGTCTACACACTTCCTTTCCATTGATGAATAATTTCAAAGCCCAGAATTCGAAAACAGCAATTTATGGTGAACACCTCAAATGCCATCTTTGGAGGATTTAATTCATTATTTTTTTTTTATCAACTCCGTTCCCTTAGGGTGCATCCTTAGTAACTCTGAATCGTCTACACCCTTCCTTTCCATTGATGAATAATTTCAAAGCCCAGAATTCGAAAACAGCAATTTATGGTGATCACCTCAAATGCCATCTTTGGAGGATTTAATTCATTCCTTTTTTTTTATCAACTCCATACAAATCCATAAATTTCTTTAAAGTATAATGGAAAGATTATCCAGAAAAGCATTATTTAAAATATTAATTCATATAAAGTAAGAAAAGAATCAATAATATTTTACATAAAATTTGTTTCCCGTGAATTGCTGTATTTTTTTTAGTTCTAAATACTACCAATCAAAAATTCTTTCAAATAAATTTTAAAATTTAATCAACACTTACTCTTCAAGTTTAATTAAGATTCACAATTTACTGATGATAATCATTAATGATTACTATCATTCATTATCATAAAACAAATTAACAATCATTCCACCAATCAATTTCATGAAATTTTTTAATAATAAAAATAAAATAAAAATAATAGCTATTTAAAAATTAAAATATATCTTGTAGCAATCGCAGGAGTTTAAATGAATTAAAGAAAAGGTATGGAATTTGGACTTGCACCACTTTCGACCGTAGGCGAATATTGGCGGGAATGGTAAGTAATAGATTCTGGCAGCTCATGCAAGCAGAAAACTCCGGTTTGGGTAAAAGTTCAAGTAGACCACCTAGAAAAATATATCAAATTTAAAAATATAGTGCCGAGTATATATGTATGCGATTTTCTCTTTCTTTTGCTGCGGTTTAAATTTTTTTTTATTTATGACAGCCCTATCTTTCTCTGCTGTTTTCAGAAATATACATTTCGTTTATGAAATTGAAAATACTTTATTTTAAATACGGATAAAAAGTTACTTTGTAGAGTTATACAGACATTTGGTATCGTGTAAAATTTTTGGAGTATGAGGATGAATGTTTGGATTAACTGTATTTGCTTTGTGCAATAGTTTTACTTTATAGTATGTAGCAGTATGATTTTATGGTACGTACAATCAATCAAAAATAGTGAAATGTCGTTAATAACTTTTGTAATTACCCTTAAATCTTCACAGGATGGTTGCTGTCTGATGGGCCTTTGGTGCTTTAGGTTCGAATCCTAGCTGTAGCATGGATGTTTGTGGTTCGGAATCCTTGTTAAACTGCAGGTCCTGGTCTAATTAGCCTAAAGTGTACAAAAAATGATTTTAAAGACACAAACCAAATTGCAGAATGGTTATTGTTGAAAATGGTTAAAAAAATAACTTATAGAGCCATGCAGTTGATTAACAAAATTAATTAATTAGTTAATTAACTACTAACTCTTTACTATTACGATAACCGAGACTTTTAGCACAATAATTTCAGCGTGTAAAAGCCGTATATCACCAATTTTTGTGAGAAAATTCGCAAAATTTAAAATTACAGAAAAGGGTCCGTACACAAAAATGCAATCGTTTCATGCATTAACTGAGTAATACGATACCGTTCTTGTTGTTATTATTACTAAGCAAAAAAAAGAAGAGCAATTTACGTATCCTTAAAAAACGTTTTTAAACAATAAAAATAATTGAAATTCTTTATTTAAATAACAATAATTCCGCATTTTTATTATTTTATTGCAATAATACTATTTAGTCTTATGTTCTAAAGAGTAAACCTTCTTTTTTTTTTTTTTTTTTTTTGTAGATGTCTTTATTTTTTTAAGCCAATGATGCCGAATAGCTAAAAGTGAAGATCGTTATTTGTTTTTTAATTGCACCAAATAAACTAAACTTATTAATATTAATTATTACAAAACAAACCTACAAAATAATCTAAAAGCGAACAGACAAAGAAACTTTTAGAAAAAACAATGTCCATGTCAATGATTGTAAACCTCTTGCAATAAGTGCTTGTTTAAAAACGAGGGAGTCGATGGAGACTGGTCTCAAATTGCTAGTCAGATGGGAGTTTGGGAGGGAATATTGGGTGGCAGGTTTATATGTTTTCTCTCGTATCATGTGCGAATGAGTATTAATTTCTTCTAAAAGGCAATATCCTCCGATTATTGTTCCTGGACTGGCTACTCGTGTATGCATAAATGGGATAAAATGGCAGCTGATGTGCAGCGAATAAAAATGTGTAGATGTCAATGTGTCAAAACTATATACTGTATTATATATATGTCGATTATCAAAAAGGCCAAAATTGATCGATATGTCTAAATTATACATATGTCGATTTTTAAAAAACAAATTGTCTTCATAATCTGCAATATTATTTTTTATTTCCACATAATTCAATAAATATAATGTCTAATAATGTTTATGGTAGCTGGTTTACGGTAGCTGGCAATACCAGATATCTAAGTTTTAAATATTATTTTAGTATTTTAAAACATAACACATTTTACGACTTTCTAATATTAGAAATTTAATGTATTAATTATATTAAATGAAAGACCAACAAAGTTTTAATATAAAGAAAAATGTACTCCAATAGATTTTGTTTTGACAATTTAAGCATAAAATGTGCACATGAAAAATTATTCATTTTTTAGTTTAAGTTATTCATATTTCATGAAGTCAAATTTTGATGATATTTCGTTAATGGCAAATATAAAAATAAATTATTCTGAAAAATTATAATGAATATTTTTAAAATGAGAAACTCTATTTAAATGTATAAAAAAATTAATTAAAAATGTAAAGCAGACGAATTAAATGATGCCCTTGTTAATTTTTCGCTTTTCGAATTCGCGCCCTACATCAGCGTTATCTCGTTTGGGAAAAAACAGATCTATAATAATTACAGTTTTAAATTTGGAAACGGACCTCTAATTAGCATTTTCTCGAATATCTCGTAAACATCTCATGATAATTTCAAAAAATGTTTATCTTAAAGGTCGATGACACAAGAAACCCAACTGAGTTAAATTTTTAGTATGTTATAATAATTTTTTTTTCTTGTTTATTGTTTTTTTAATTAATTATTCATAATTATATATCTTTTGTTTATGTTACAAAATTAACTGCAGTTGTAGGTTTTATAGAGTTTTTTTTAAAAAAAATAAGGAATTGTAAAGTTTTCTAAAAAATCTATTAAAATTTATGTTTTAAATTTTGTAAAAAAATTTATTTCGATTGGTGCAAAAATTTTGAAATTTATTAATTAGAACGTGAGATATCGTTCATTAAGCGAACGTTTCATAATTAGAATAGTCAATATTTTCAATTTCTATATCACCAAAAGTTTTTATTAGGTGTCGACAAAAAAATTATCATTTACTAATTTTATCATAGTGAATTGATTGCGCGAAAAATCTTAGTTTACAAAATTGAAAAATTTCGAGATCGTATTTAATTTATAATGTTAATCAATATTTATATATAACACCTTTGAGCCCTTTTTAAAAATAACATTCATGTAAAGATCTAATAATAATTGCAAAAGTTATTAAGGGTGTTTCATTATTTTGGTCTCTGTACATTGTTATATATATTGCTTATATTACAAGTATTGGATACTGGCTGTAATTATAACCCTGTGATTGTCACTCATTAGACTGGTGGTAAAATGCGCAGCTAACTCACAAGAAGAATCATAATCATATCCATTTGCCGTGGAAGACACTGATTTCGAAAGGGAAAGACTTGATGTGTTTATGTCAACGTGTGCAAAATGTCTATATTCGAAAGTCAGATGGAAGTTTATCGGGTTTTCACACGTACAAATTTGGGGCAATTATCCATAAAATTCTTCCCGGGAGGTAATGGCCTTTCATCTGTGAGCTGTTCATGGGAAGTGGACAACAAGATAAGTGGACATATGGACAACTATTTATATACGAACATGATACATACAGTTGCTGAACAAAAACAAAAGGCTCAGCAGTTGGGAAAAATGTCCAGTGAATGAAAATTAATATCTTCTATTGGTGGGGGATGCAGTAAATGATAAGAAAAAAAAGGATAGATTCCGGAGAGACTATAACAGAGAGTCTCGTATTAAATAACTAATAGGGATTTTAAAAATTTTCTCCAATACAGTTCAAATGCTTTGAAGTTCTCCCTGAATAATCTATCATGATATATTGCATACTGCTCGTTTTCCTCTAATGGATGACAGAAACCTTTTTGTAAAATATTACTACATGTGTATTCAATATTGAATATAGACAGTATATTCAATATTGTAAGAATTACTGTGCATTGTAATGCTGCACAAAATCTTTCTGATATATTTTACAAAAATGTATAGTATATTAGTTTTTGTAAATCAGAGAAGTAAAACTTTTTATTGTAAATACTGGGAATTTAACCCAAATTAATTCATTACTTAAATGGCAAGTATCATTACATTACGCTACTATAAGATCAGCACACTTTGGATAAGACTTTCTAGGGTGTACAATCTAAAATTGGAACATTTTACCCTTTTCTTCAAACATAAATTGCACTTTCCAGCCTATACGGACTCATCACGACCCTGACGCAGAAGTGGCAAATTTTATGCTCAAACTGTTTATACGTTTATACGCCACAAACCCGACAAATTTAATCAGCTTTTAGTGTTTGTTCACATGGCCACAGAAGTGAAGATCGAACACTCACCAACAATGGAGCCATTGTTAGGATTTCGCAGTGAATGTTCATGTACTCCGCTTTTAAATCACAATAAAATCCGGTACTGATGCGAATTGGCATGTATGGGGAGATAGCAAAACTCTTTACAGTGCTTTTGAACACTCGTTAACAGAGCATCTGTTTACAGATTTCGAAATTGTTTCCGAAATTTGAAAGATAAAAAGCCCTAACTACCAGACCTCAAAAATACCATTAAATTAGAAATAGCAATATTACTTTTCTTGAGCAATTGACATTTTAAATAGCTTGGAATATAGCTACTTGCTGTTTAAAATTGTTTGTATTACTTTAGTATCTGATGATGGTATATTCATAAAGCAATAAAACAAATTTGATTAATAAAGAAAAAAAAATTCTTCACAGACTTCTATATTAATATAATACAAAGCTTCAGAGTTTTATTTAGTTCTGAGAATTCTGGTATGTGCGCGTAGATAGTTTAACCTGGTACTGATCCGGTACTGATCATTTCAGTATTTAACCGGTAGTAAACCTCAGTATATTAACCCGGTACTGATCAGAGTTGGTACTTATATGCGCGGAGATAGCAGAACTGTTCACGCAGCTTTTGACCACACGTTACCAGAGTATCTCCTTACAGATTTCGAACTAGGTTTCCGAAATTTGAAATCCCAAATGCCCTTATTTCCAGACCTCCCTACTACCATTAAATTAGGCAGGTCTGGTAATAAAGGCATTTATGTAATAAGGGCATATTACTAATAGCAATGTTTTTTTTTGAGCAATCGATGTTTTAAATAGTATGGAATATGGCTACTTGTTGTTTAAAATTGTTTGTACTATTTGAGGATCTTATGATGGTGTATTCATAAAGCAATAAAACAAATATGATTAATAAAACAAAAGGACATTCTTCGTAGACGTATATTAATATAATACAAATCCTTAGATTTTTATTTACCACTTCTTGTTCAGAGAATTTAGCGTATGATTTATATGATATTTTTTCCCCTTTTTTTGTTGAACATATCCAGGTGGATTGACTAGGCGTACAATTCAGTATGTCAGTAACGAATACTATCATTTACTTGATTATTTTTTAATATTTATAAGTTCTTCTTATATAAACCGACTTCCTAATTGAGGACTAATTTATGGAAATAAATTCCCACAGATGACAAGATGACACTTTCGACTAATGTCCAAGAACTTGTTCTGAATTGAAACAAGTTAAATAACTGAGATATCTTACTTTTCGTGTATAATAAAGATTAATCTCTTGATGTAAAAATTTGAATCGGAATTTATAGGTAAATGCCGTTATTATTCCAAGTATAATTATGCTATTTATTAATAAAAATCATGCTGAAGGATAATAATTTGATGGAATTTCCCTTTACTTAAATTATACATAGAGGCAAATACTTTTGATGTTAAGAATGTCTCCTATAATTTATTTTATAATGACTTTAGAAATGCATGTCTTGAGCAGCAATAGTTAATTAATTCAAGTCATTCGCAATCACTGAAAAACATTAAAATACTAGTATTTTAACTACTTCTATCTACTATATTCTTTTCAGGTTTGGTTTATTTTTCTCTCTGCGGACGTTTTGTACACAGTTTAGGTTAATTAGACCGGTACCTACAGTTTAACCTAGATTCCGAACAACTAACAAATATCTATACCGTCGCCAGGATTCGAACCTGAAGCGCCAAAGGCCAGAGAGCTAGCTAATTGGCAGCTATACTCGTCAGAGAAAAGTGCAACGAATTTAATTTCCTTTTTACTCCATGGTAAACACAGCTTCCAATTCATACGCAATGCCACTAACCGTAAAAAAAGTATAAGCACAACCAAAATTTTAAAATAAATATTTTTAATTCTGGTTAACATTAGGATTTTAGCATATATTACAATGCTATTATTTTCTTTGCAATAATTACTGAGAATATTATATAAATACTATATATTACAATAATATTATTACAATTGATGTCGTTATGGATTGAGACAATCATCGACAACAATATTATTCGTATAAGACAATAAAAACAACATAAGTCTGGTAAAATCCATTTCTATATCAGAGTCAGGATATTGCTGAACTTTTCTCACAGAAGAAATAATTTTAAATATGTTCTAAAATTTGTGAATATTTACATAAATTTAAAATAAAAATAATTTGGCAAGAACTTTAAATATTCAGGTTCTTGCCAAATTAAATAATAATTAACCTTAAAATTTCAGGAGGCATGCATTATTATGTAAATTAAAGATCTTAATCAATTTGTTAACCTTCTCTTCAGACACGAAAATTTAATATGAGAACCAATATTATGTTTTGAACCATAATATTGTTCTTTATAATTTTTTGTAGAACAATTATAATTCTAAATTATTTGGATGTCACTAATTATTTTTAGTTAAGTAATAACAATTTTAAATTTCCTATAATACATCTTATTATATTAAGCATTTTGTATTGTTCATTCACTTTTATTTCTTTGTAGTTTAACTTTTTTTAAAGGGAGCATGTAAATAACAATTTGTAATATATATTTTAAACACGTATTTCAGTTGTGGGCCTGATGACCGAGTGACTAACGCTCTGGTGATTGGTGCCACAAGTTTTGGGTTCGTAGGCCTGTTTTGCAGTGTTTCGGAATTCAATTTAAACCATGGATCTTGGACTAATATGACTATAGAGCGTTGAACGTAGGGTTAACAATCTTATTCTGTAAAAAGAAACCATCCCTAGTCTCCAAATCTGGCTTCAACTCGCCATGAACTATAATACCAGTGAGTTAGTTATTTCAGTTGTAGATGTCTTTTCGTGCGCGTCTTTGTAAAAATGCGTCTTTGTAAAAATGCGTCTTTTTTTATTAAAAGACGTAGGTTCATAGAAGAACAATGGATTGTGTCACCGAAAAACCCCACAAAAAAATAAGATTCCCAACTGTCACTCATGTAATAATGTTTTATTATTTAGCACGTTAAAAAAGAGAAATATCTACAGCTTCAATAGACAATACAAACTAGAAAACATGAAAAAAAAAAGATATTTATAATCTTAATTGACTATTCATAGATTTGATTAAAAGTATTTGAAAAGTCCTTATATGCAGAATAGTTTCCTTAAGAAATATGAGAACTATATCTTTGAAGAGGTGAAATAAATCAAAAAAACTTTTTCTTGTGACCCACAACCACAAATCAAACAGTTAGTGTTCCAATGAAAGTCACAGAAAAGTTTCTCAAATAGAAGACAGCTATTCTAATTATTACTCGTATAATAATGTTTTACCTTAAAAAAAGAATCTTTTTTATTCTTGTAACACACAATGGTGAAGTGAAGAAGAACCTGCGTAAGATTGGAAGTAGCAGAAAAGTTCCCCGGACATAATTTATGAGGTACAAGAATTTCGCGTGCAAATGCCATGTTCAATCAACTTAATGTAGTAAGATACTCAGAGAGAGACACAATAAATAAGGCAAAATCTTCTTTAATTAATGACCCAGAAACAGTGACAGCACTCCAGAAATGTCGGATTCTTGTAACCGCCCAGTTGTTGACGTGGCCTTTCTGTGCGAGAAGTTCTCGTGAAAAAAAAACTCCTCGCATCGGTGGAAATTTATTAATGAACTTAAAACCAGATAATTTCTACAGAAAGGAATTGAAAGAATTCGCCACCAATGCTCATTGAATTTTTGTCAGGTCATAGATCGAAAGATGAGATATGACTCTGATAATAGTATTTCTATGTATAGTATTTTCTACTTATGCAATAATTTTTTATTATTTAGCACTTTAAAAAAGAGAACTGTCCATAACTTCAATCCACAAATACTAACTATAGAACTGAAGTGAAAATGATAAAAAAAGTGACGTACAATTGCAACTATACAAATGACTTGATTCAAAGTCATCTAGTATAGTAATCAACTATAGTCATTTGTAGACAGACTATACAGTTTGCAAAAGCACTGTGAATCACAATTGCAAAGTATACATATTATTTGACTAAAAGTCATCAGGTATATTCATCAACTATAATCAAAGGGTCATCAACTATAGTCGTCAGGTATAGTCAAACTATACAAATGTCTAATTTGTATAGTTTGCAAAAGTGCTGTGAATCACAATTGCAGACTATACAAATGACTTGATTCAAAGTATTTGCTGTGCTTATATGCAGAATAGTTTCCTTTATAGTCTAGGATGTACCAGAACTTCACTTTCAAGAGTTGAAATAAATCAAAAAACTTTTTCTTGTGACCCACAACCACAAATCAAACAGTTAGTGGTACATTGAAAGTCATAGAAATGTCTCTCAAACGGAAGACAACCATTCTAATTATTACTCGTGTAATAATGTTTTACCTCCCACTACGTAAAAAAGAACCTTTTTTATTCTTGTAACCCACAATCGCGAAGTGAAGAAGAATCAAGCGTAAGATTGGAAGTCGCAGAAAAGTTCCCCCAGACATAATTTATGAGGTACAAGAATTTCGCGTGCAAATGCCATGTTCAATCAACTTAATGTAGTAAGATACCCAGAGAGAGACACAATAAATAAGGCAAAATCTTCTTTAATTAATGACCCAGAAACAGTGACAGCACTCCAGAAATGTCGGATTCTTGTAACCGCCCAGTTGTCGACGTAGCTCTCTCTACGAGAAGTTCTCGTAAAAAAAAAAAAAAATCTTCAGATAGGTGGAAATTTATTAATGAACTTAAAACCAGATAATTGCTGCAGATGGAATTGAAAGAATTCGCCACCCATGTTCATTGATTATTTATCAAGCCATAGATCTAAAGATAAGATATGACTCTGATAAATTATCATTAGAAGAGTTCCGAAACCAATCGATTTGGCTAATGAGAAAAAAATAGGAGTGAAAATTTTCTGCACGTGCCTTCACTTGAGAAATTAAAAAATTACGTCCTAAATTATTTATTTAAGGTGAAAAGTTAAGTCAAGGGAAATCAGTTTTAAAAGAGATAACCAGCTAAGTAATCGTTTTTTGAATCGATTACCAGCCAAGTAAAGGAAAATAAATACTGATTTTTTGGAAGAAATGTTTTTTATGCTCAGTATTGAATTATGGAATATTTAATAAACAATTGAGATAACAATACTTCATCACAATAATGAAATTAGATGTTTCCTGTAAAGTATGAAATTTATTAAAGCAGCCAAATCGAAACAATTATGAAATTTTATAAACGTAAACCAACGTATTAATGTTGATTTTAAGGTAAAAATTTTAAGGTTAAAAGGTAAAATTATAAGGTAAAAATAATAAATCTTATTAATTATCCCTAAATAAGGTTTTATTTTAAAGGTAAAAATTTAAGACAAAAATTTAATTTTTTTTTACATTTCAAGCTAATTTAGTAATAATTTATTTAAATAAAAAAATTTAAGCTAAATTAATCATTACCAATTTACCTTAAAAATTGCTGTATATTATAGCTAAAATAAATTTAAGTTATTTATTTCTACTTTTCTATGAAAGCCTTTTTATTCTCAAATCTCATGGAATTTTTTTCTTATTATTGAGAATTCAGTTTTAAATGCAGCTCATTTTGCACTGCATTAAATTAAGAATTCTTATACTCCTTGCATTAAAAATGTTGATGAATGTATAGCATCATGAAGTCGAAATATCCTAGATGATGTTTATATACAGGCATATATAAATATTTGATCCCCCGTATTCTACATGGTGTATTATGAATAGTTCAGGACAGATTGAGGGCATATCCTGATTAAAACTTACCATATCTAAAAACCAATGTACTAATAAATTCCATTATATTATAAGCCAACATACCGTATATTACTGGCAGATTTCGAAACAGGTGATGTTTCTTTTTATGGGGTAGGATTGCCATCCCTACGCTCAACGTAGTACAATCATATTAGACCGGGATCTATGGTTTAAAGGGGATTCGAAATATTACAAATATGCATTGCACCACCAGGAATCGAACCTGTAGCACAGAGCGCCAGTCATTCGGCCATTAGGCCCCTATTTAAAACCTACCGTATCTAATATTTGAATACTTTTTTTTTGTTCTAATGCAGCTAGCAAACACTTAGAGAGCTTGGTCTTGGATGCCTTAAGGCAAGCGCTGCACAGACGTACTCATTTTGCATTACCCAGGGGGCGCGTGTAACTTGAAGATAAGCCACGGACGCGGAGTAACAATGTCCCCCGCAACGCTCTACGATCCTATTAGGACCGGGACCTACGGTTTAGAGTGGATTCTGAACCACTACAAATATCCATGGCACCGCCGGGACTCGAACCCGATACCTGTGGTACCGAGCGCCAGAGCGCTAGCCACTCAGCCATGCAGGCCCTATATATTTGAATACTAGTAGATCAAAAACTTCCCGACTAAATCTTACAGTATTTAAGTGTTATATATATAACGATTATCCAAGATTCTTCTTTCCGACTGTGCGTATGATACATTTATACATGTGCCATAATCGACATTGGTTTCTACTCCTCTCCAAAAGTATTAACTTTGTATTGCTTTTTTGAAAGTAGTAAGTCGGTACTTGGCTATATTTATTTTTTACACTGAAAGATTGGTACATATCATAATAACAACTAAAAAAGTGAATTTACTTGATCAAACTGAGATTCTAAGATCTAAGCAATAATTAAATATTTTTTTGTTGTTGTTGTCCTGATGCAGCTGGCAAACACTTAGACAGTTGTCTTGGATGCCTAAAGACAAGTGTTGCATCGATGTTACTCACTTAGTACTACCCAGGAGGTGCGTGTAGCTTGAAGATAAGCTACTGACGCGGAGTAACAATACTTCCTCAACGCTCTACGATCCTGTTAGATTGAGACCTACAATTTAAAATGGATTCCGAACCACTAAAAACATCCCTGACACCTCCGGGACTCGAACCCGAAACCTGTGGTGCCGAGTGCCAGAGCGCTAGTCACTGGGCCATTCAGGCCCTATAATTAAATATACCCGTATGAACTTTAAGGAATTTCTTATACATAATAACCTATATCCGGCAATCGTGGATGAGTTAAGATGACGAAATGCCATAGGTGATATTTATATAAATGCATATGTATAACATAAATAAATAATAATTTATTAAAATAAAAAATTTGATCTCCCGTATTCTATATGGTATATTATGAATAGTTCAGGACAGATTGAGGGTCAGATCCCGATTAAAACTTATGGATCTAAAGACTGTAATACCTAATATTTGAAAACTAGAAACATATCAAACACTTCCGGACTAAATCTTACCGTATTTAGATGTTATAAAGAAGAATCTCAGAAAACTTTTACCAGGCAGCCTGACTGTGCATATGAGACATTTATACATGTGCCACTATCGACATAGGTACTTGGCTATATTTACTTTTTACACTGAAAGATTCGTACATAATCTAACTCAAAACTAAAAGTTTATTTACTATTAGGTTGTGGCATAATTATCAGGCGTTTCTTTGGCGTGCTATATTTTAATAAAAATCTGCAATATTTTATACACTGAAGTGACAAAAGTCATGGGATAGCAATATGCAAATTTTCAGATGGCAGTAGCATCGCGTAGAACAGGTATAAATGCGCAGTGCTTTCGCAGAGCTTTCATTTCTGTTCAAGTTATTCATGTGAAGAGGTTTTGACGTGATGATGACCGCACGACGGGAATTAACAGACTTTGAACGCGGAATGTTAGTTGGAGCTAGACGCATGGGTCATGCCATTTCGGAAATCGTTAGGGAATTCAACATTCCCAGATCCACTGTGTCAAGAGTGTGCCGAGAGTATGAAATTTCAGGCATAACATCCCACCAGGGACAGCGCAGTGGTCGACCGCCTGCACTTAACGACCGAGACCGGCGACATCTGCAAAGAGTCGTAAATTCTAACAGACAAGCAATACTGCGTCAAATAACCGCAGAAATCAATGTGGGACGTACAAGGGACTTGTCTGTTAGAACTGTGCGGAGAAATTTGGCTTTCTTGGGCTATTCCAGCAGAAGACCGACTCGAGTGCCTTTACTGACAGAACGACATCGCTTACAGCGACTCTCGTGGGCACGTGAGCATATCGGTTCGTCCCTAGATGAATGGAAAACCGTGGCCTGGTCCGATGAGTCACGATTTCAGTTGGTAAAAGCTGATGGTAGGGTTCGAGTGTGGCGCAGACCCCACGAAGTTATGGACCCAAACTGTCAGCAAAGCACTGTTCAAGCTGGTGGTGGCTCCGTAATGGTGTGGGCTGTTTTTTCATGGCATGGACTTGGTCCTCTGGTGCGACTGGACAGAACATTGACTGGAAATGCTTATGTTCAGCTACTTGGAGATCACTTGCAGCCATTCATGGACTACATGTACCCAAACAACGATGGGATTTTTATGGATGACAATGCGCCATGTCACCGGGCCACAACTGTTCGCGATTGGTTTGAAAAACATTCTGGACATTTCCAATGAATGATCTGGCCACCTAGATCGCCCGACAGGAATCCCATCGAGCATTTATGGGACATCATCGAGAGGTCTGTTCGTGCCCAAAATCCTGCACCATCAACGCTTTCACAATTATGGACGTCTATCGAGACAGCATGGCTCAATATTCCTGCAGAAGACTTCCAACGACTTGTTGAGTCCATGCGACGTCGAGTTGCTGCACTTCGCCGGGCGAAAGGAGGGCCGACACGATATTAAGAGGTATCCCATGACTTTTGTCACTTCAGTGTAAATTTATGCATAAAAATATCCTTCTAATTTTAGGTTATAAAAATGCGTGTGTCATACTGTATTCGTCATATTATACTGTGGCACTTTGAGAAAAGATGGAAAGTAGCCCAGTCATTTCGCGATCTCAAGGAACTTTTATGTGAGGGCACAATCAGCGAAAGTCGATGCAGGGAATGGTTTGTCCGTTTCAGAACTGGTGACACTAGCTTGCAAGATAAACCAGGAAGAGGTCAACCAGACAACCAGACACTTTTGGCAGCCGTGGAATGGGACGAATGACAACTCGAAGGCTGGACCATTCAATCATCGTTCGTCGTCTCAAAAAGCATGGAAAAGTATATATATTGGCTGAATGGGTCCCCCACGAACTCAGCGACAACAATATAGCCCAACGAGTCCGAATTTTCATTTTTCGTCCGATTTGCTTCAGCGAAACGAGCGGGGTCCGTTTCTGAAGGATCTTGTCATTGGGGATGAATCATAGCTTGTCTTCAGAAACCTCAAAAGAAGAGGGTCTGAGTTTCGCCAGGAGTTTCATCAAAAGAAATAACGGAGGACGTGCACTGTAAGAAGGAAATGTGGTGTGTTTGGTGGGATAGAAGCGGAATCATCCATTGGGAAATCATCTTAAACGGGATTTGTTATTGGTGGAGTTCAACCCAAAAATGAGTATGAGAATGATTATCGACAAGCATTCTTATAACCTAAAAGTAGAAGGATATTTTCAATCATAAATTCACGAAATATTGTAAATTTTTATTAAAATATAGCACATCAAATAAACACCTCATAATTATGCACCAACCTAATAATATGTGACTAAATTGAGAATCTAAGACCTAGCCAATAATTATATATAGTTGGCCGAACTTTAGGGAATTTCTTATACATAATGAACGATATCCGGCTTTATCTGAATATCGCATATTTGTGGTTTCTCCGTGACATTGGTGCCAAATTCCACTAACCAATGAGAAATGCGATTCCCCTCTGACGTTCATTAAATGTAAAGGAAGTCACAATATCTTGTCTCAAATCTTGTATCTCATTCTACCACTCTAAATGACGAAGAAAATTAAAGAGAGAGAAAATATCTAAGAAATGAAAACATAAAAAATTAAATGTAATTGCCACATTTGTACGCTGAACTTGTTAAAAAATGTTTGTTATAGAAGTTTTTATTTACTATCCAATAAGTTTTCATACTAGTTAAGTGTAACACATAAAAACTAAAAAATCTATAGAAAAGCACATTTCAATAACTTACGGAAGACAATATTTGAAAATTTGTCAAAATGTTCGTTGTTTATAAAATTAGCTCTGTGAAAAACCAAGCAAAAACAAAATGAATTAGAGAAAATATTTTAACCTAAAAGAAAAGTTATCTAAATTATGCATTATAATGCTGGATGCTTTATTCTGATAAACAAATTAATTCTTGATTGGTTTGGTTTGGTTTGATTTGGTTTGTCTTTCTACAGACATTTTTTGCATACTTTGGGCTAATTAGACTAGGACCTACAGTTTAAAGTGGATTCCGAACCACTAACAAACATCCCTGCCACCGCCAAAATTCGAAAGGCCAGATAATTAATTATTAAATAAAAATTATTCTAAATCATTTCTGCTAAAAATGGCTTATAATTCATACAAATTAAAAAATGTAGGAAAATAAAAGATTCATTGCACATCATAGATTCAATTTAAACGTGTTTGATTAATTACATATTATTGTATTTTAGATTATATTATTCGGGTTCGAGTCCCGACTGTGCATGGATGTTTGCAGTGGTTCGGAATCCGTAGGTCATGGTCTAATATGACTGTAGAGCAGTGTCTCATTAGACCCATTGATTCAATTTAATATATATTATTGTATTAAATTGACGGTGTTTCGTCATTGGCGGTGTTTTAGATAATATTATTATTCGGGTTCGAGTCCCGCCGGTGACGTGGATGTTTGTTGTAGTTCGGAATCCACTTTAAGCCATAAGTCCCTGTCTAATTTGACTGTAGAACATTAGGCGTAGGGCTGTCAACCCTACAGGTACTCGTAAAAAGTCAGGGTAACGAAGCCAAGTCAGACTTCTACATACGGGTGCTCCATCACAACAGAAGCTGCATCCCGTTTCCCGCCTTCCATGAGACCATATGGGTTCTTGGACTGGGTCTAGATTTTGCTGTCTACCAAGTGGAATAAAACACAACAGATATTGTTTGGTTTGTCACTCTACGGTCATCTTATGCATACAATGCTAGATCGGGACCAACAGATTAAGAAAATTCCAAACCACTAACAAACATCCGTGCCACCGATAGGATTCGAATCCGAAGCCTGTGATACCAAAGGCCAGAGCACTCAGCCACTTGGTCACTAGGCCGCACAGTAAATTATATTATGAAATTATTCAGTTATATGTTTAAATAACAATTTTTTAGAATTTTCTTAGTCTTATTTAAAATATTGTTTATATTTATCAAATTTTTTTCGATTTTTATCAATTTTATCTCACGCTCTATTTTAAACATCAATTTTATATTCTAAAACTTTACATCTTTGATGCATAAATCAAATGATACAATTAAATAAATAAATTAAATTAATTCAAAAAGGAATAAAAATATTTTTAGACAAAATCCTGAACGGATTTATTAAGCAAATAAAAACGAATCGAAATTCTTCTACCCTCCAACATCGTATAAAACAAAGCCAAATGAGAAACTATTTTTATTTCGTAATAAGTATCACATTTACGATAACACTAGAGAATACGTCTCAATGGCGGTGTAGATAGTTGTTACAAAGCGTAAAGAAACACTCTTTCCGGAATAATCTGTAAAAAAATAATAATGGCAACAAAAATATTCAATGGAAGAAGAAGTAGATGCTTAGGGAGTTTTCAAAACTGGATAGGATCACAAATATTTGATCTGCTTTGTAGGGACTATAGCCTCCAATTTCAATAGAATCTCTTTCTTTTTATGGTTGCTGGAGCGATCATAATGTAAACAAAGAAGAATGGGAGATTTGAGTCTGAGGAAGGAATTGCCGCCAATTTTAATCGCCAAATAAATGGAAAGAAAGAGGTAAATGTTTTATAGAATGAATTATTTTTTTTGTTTTATAGAATTTGGGCAGAATGAAAAGAGATTGGGTGTTTTTAAGTATTTTTTAGGAATGTTTTTAATCGATAGTTTTGAAAAATTAATAGGTATTCTTTAAATCAATAGATAGTTTTGAAAAATTAATAGCATATTAATTTAAAAATTCATTTCAAAATTGTATATGGTATAATATTGTATTTATAATTTCTGATAATATCCCATCTTATTATAATTTAATATCTCATTTCTCTATAATATCCCATTTTTTAAATTGTATATTTTTAATAAATGAATATTGGAATTTGAGTAATATGAAAAGAGATCTTATGTTTTAAGTATTTTAGGTGTTTTTTTAATCGATAGTTTTGAAAAATTAATAGCATATTAGTTTTAAAAAATCTTTTCAAACTTGTAAATGATATAATATTGTATTTATAATTTCATAATATCCCATTTTCTATCATTTAATATCCCATTTCTCTATAATATCCCATTTTTTTAAATTGAATATTTTTAATAAACAATTATTTTTGAAAAGTTATTGTAAATAAATTTTAATCGCCAAATAAATGGAAAGAAACATTGATGTTGCTAAACATTGCAAGTTATCGTATAGAATGAATTATTTTTTCATTTCATGGAAATTTAGCAGAATGAAAAGAGATCGGATATATTTTTAAAGTATTTTTTAGGTATTTTTTAATCGATAGTTTTGAAAAATTAATAGCATATTAATTTTAAAAAAACTTTTCAAACTTGTAAATGATATAATATTGTATTTATAATTTCATAATATCCCATTTTCTATCATTTAATATCCCATTTCTCTATAATATCCAATTTTTTTAAATTGAATATTTTTAATAAATAATTATTTTTGAAAAGTTATTGTAAATAAATTTTAATCGCCAAATAAATGCAAAAAAACATTGATGTTGCTAAGCATTGCAAGATATCGTATAGAATGAATTATTTTTTCGTTTCATGGAAATTTAGCAGAACGAAAAGAGATCGGATATTTTAAAGTATTTTTTAGGTATTTTTTAATCGATAGTTTTGAAAAGTTAATAGCATATTAATTTTAAAAAATCATTTCAAAATTGTAAATGGTGTAATATTATATTTATAACTTTTCATAACATCCTATTTTCTGTCATTTAACATCCCATTTTTTTAAAAGCGTAAATTTTCAATAAATAATATTAAATTTAAATAAAATAAATTAAATTTAAATAATTTTAATAATAAATATATAAATATTTTTGAAAATTTATTGTAAATAAAATATTGGAGTTTGAGCAAAATGAACAAAGATCGTATGTTTTTAAGTATTTTTAGGTATTTTTGGAATCGATAGGTTTGAAAATTTAGTAGTATTTTTTTTTAAAAAATCATTGCAAAATTGTATATGATATAATATTGTATTTATAACTTCTGATAATCAATTTTAATTCCTTTCAATATTATAATTCTATGTGATTTCAATGATAGTTTGTAAATAAATTATAAATTTTACCTTTTAACTTTATTAAGTGGTTCGATATCCCATGTTTTAAATGGAATATTTTTAATAAATAATTATTTTTGAAAATTTATTGTAATTAAAATATTGGAGTTTCAGCAAAATGAAAAGTGATCGTATGATTTAAAGTAGTAGTAAAGTAGTTTTGAAAATTAATGGTATATAAAATTAAAATAATTATTTTCAAATTGTAAATGATATAATATAGTATTTATAATTTCTAATATTATCCCATTTTCTATCATTTAATATTTTATCTCTATAATATTCCAATTTTTGTAAATTGTATATTTTTAATAAATAATTAGTTTTGAAAAGTTGTTGTAAATAAAATATTGGAATTTGAGCAAAATAAAAAGAGATTGTATGTTTTTAAGTATTTTTTAGGTACTTTTTTAATCGATAGTTTTGAAAAATTAATAGCATATTAATTTTGAAAATCTTTTCAAAATTGTAAATGATATAATATTGTATTTATAGCTTCTGATAATATCCCGTTTTCTATCAATTAATATCTTATATTTTTAAATTGTATATTTTTAATAAATAATTAGTTTTGAAAAGTTATTGTAAATAAATTTTAATCGCCAAATAAATGGAAAGAAAGAGGTAAATATTTAATAGAATAAATAATTTTTTTCCTTTCATGGAATCTTAGCAGAATGAAATGAGATTGGGTGTTTTTAAGTACTTTTTAATCAATAGTTTTGAAAAAATAATAATAATATATTAATTTAAAAAAACTTTTCAAAATTGTTAATATATAGTATTGTATTTATAACTTTTGATAATATCCCATTTTCTATCATTTAAAATTCCATTTTTTTAAATTGTATATTTTTAATAAAAAAATTATTATTTTTGAAAAACTATTGTAAATCAAATATTTGACTTTGATTATTATTTTTAACTAATTAATTAATTAATTTTTAATAAAAAATTATTATTTTTGAAAAACTATTGTAAATCAAATACTTGACTTTGAGCAAAATGAAAAGAGATCGTATGTTTTTAAGTATTTTTAGAAATTTTTTTAATAGAGAGTTTTGAAAACTAATATTATATAAATTTAAAAAATCATTTCGGATTTTTATATGATATAATTATTATATTTATAACTTCTGTTTTCAATATTATGATTCTATGTAGTTTAAATGTTTGTTAACAAATACGCTAAAATTTTGCTAAAACACTTTGCTTTCTTGGGAAATCAAACCATTCAATATACTATTTTTTAAATTTGTATATTTTTAATAAATAATTATTTTTTTAAAAGTTATTGTAAATAAAATATTCAGCAAAGAGGAAAAAATTTAACAAATGTTATAAAACATGATTTATTAAGTAATCAAATAATTAATACTAGGAAAAACATGCATACATTTTACACATACACATTTTTATATGTTGTTAATTTAATTTATTTTACATTCAGCTGACAAAAAAGAGTGAATTTTTACAAAATTTCCTTTTTTCTTTACAACAGAAAAAGATAATTTAGTATCATTTTTAAAGAAAACTGATACTCATTACGGAATAAAAGAAGAACAATAAATAAATGCTATGCAGTTCGCAATTTTTTTTTAAGAAACGGTTTAACGTTAAAATTAAATCGTAGTTTAAATATTTAACTAATGATCTGTAGTTTAAGAAAAATTTCAAATGCCAGATTTTTATTTTCTTTAAAAAAGATTCATCATTAATCCTACATCAAGATTCTAAATATGTTTATTCATTTTTTTAAAAAGAGAACGAAAATCTTATTTTAAAAAAAAGCAATTGGAATTCTATTAATAAGATGCAACTTCGTTTAACTAAAAATCTAAAAATAGATTGCGGGACAATTATTTTATAAGTTACAACTATTTTTAAAAGAATGAATTTCATTAATTTTCTCATGTTTGTAAGCACAATTTCGACATGGACATATAAAGTAAGGAGTTAACAGAAATAAAAGAAGCCTAGACAATAATAAAAAATAGGAGTTTAAAAATTATTTAGGAACAAATTTTATATAAATAGTAACATGCTTTAGCTTTATTAAGCCTTGGCGTTGAATCATGTAACAAAATAATGCTTTTAACATGTATTTTGGTACATTTTTAAAACTGTTTGAGTGTTTAATTGGGAAGTTTGAAAAATGATTAAGATTTGCTTTGGAATAAAACATTCAATAATTTGATCAATATTTTAAATTATTTGCCTTATAAAACAAAATGTGTGAATTTTTATATTATAATTTTTAGTATTTTTAAGCAAAATGTTTTAAAAAACACAAAAAAAAAAAAAAAAAAAAAGAAATATATTGAAGACACACATAATTAACCTGGCAAGTCGCTGGTCTCTGTAAATGTAGAATCTCAAATCCTCTAGTTACATACATGCAAAAAATCCCAAAATTTATTTTACATAAATATACTTAGTTTTTTTCTATTCCTTCTATTAGCTCACACTCTCCCTATATATATCTTGTGCGAATTTTCAATCGTTCATAAAATACTTTTTATTCATCCACTCAAGTTCAAATATATTTTTTTGGAACTTGCAGTGGATGACACTTGATGATAATACAGTTTTTTCAAATATTAATTCAGTAATTAAAATTAATTAATTAATTTTAGTTTTTTTTAGATTTAAGTTGCATATATCTACCAATAGATGGCGCCAGATAAACTTAAAAGAATGAATGAAACTTATTTATAAAGAACTTTCTGCAATGTAGTGAAAAAAAAGTAGAAATTGACTTTAAAAAATGTTTTTTATATTACTTGTTTATAATAAAGCACGATAGAGTAAAGATCGATGCGCGATATAAAACATTTATTTAATTTCTCAGTATTTCGGTTTGATTTTTTTTTTTGTTTGACAAAGCTTTGAATCACATGTTTTTGTGGATACATTTATTTATTTTTTTGTAAAAATGTTTCTTTGCAAATATATATTGATCCGTCTTGTGCATCTTATTGCATTATTTAATAACAATGACATATATTTTTTAGTGCTATTGTAAAATGAACACCTTTTCAGGAGAGATAATACAGATTTAAAAATAACTTAGAGATGATATATTGCATCCAATTTATAATGTTACTGATAAAAAAATCTGATATTCTAGTCTGTAATAAATTAGAAAATGTTGAATAAAATATTTTATAACATTAAAATATATTTTTAATTAATTAAAGTTCGATCATATTTCCAATAATAATCTTCCATCAAAATTTGGAAATCTTTCATACATATACCAAGTATATATCAGTAAATGAATAAAGTGGATATGGTGACGTAGAAGCATATGCCCTTTGGGCCACTATCAGTGATCTACGTCGATCAGTGATCGAGACACATAATGTGGTCATGTATCTTGGTATAGATCACTGATATATAATTGGTATGATAAAAGATTTTCAGATTTTGATGGAAGATTATTATTTGAAGCAGAGATGTAGTATGTAACGGAAATATCAAATTAGCATAATTTTTAATTTAACTATATCAAAAACATTAAATAAAGGCATATTTCTACTGTCATTACAGATTAATTGTGATGTATAGTATGAGAAAGTCAAAATATTTTCCTTCAAATGTATGCAGATTATTTTATACCAAAAGTTGATACCATTGATACCAAAAGTAAGCCATTCATACCATTGATACCAAAAGTAAGTACATCCATCCAATATCATATTGCATCATGAAATTCCTCAATAAAATTTACTCTAAATAAATTTATTAAAATTTAGTGTAAAATATCTTTAAAGTAATCTACGTACATTTAAATATTAACAAAGTACAAAATATTATGTGTTTTTATTACTTCAGGGAATATTTTCTGCTTATCTTCTGCAAGTTATTGTAAGATAACATTGAATCTCTTAACCCTAACAAAATTTTTATTGCAACTGTGTAAATAACGTATAACTGTAATAAATTTCTGTGTGTAAAGGTAACTTTATTGAATTTCTTAGTCCTAACAAAATTCTTACTGATACCAAAACGAAAAATAAATCATGTGTTACAAAACATGTACAATAACATGTGTTACAAAATATGTCAATAAAATTTACTCTACATAAATTTATTAACATTTAGTGTAAAATATCTTCAAGGTAATTTGCATGCATTAAAAAGTTAAGAAAGTAGAAATTACTGTGTATTTCCGTTAGCTCAGGAAATCTTTTCTTGCAGACAACATGCGGAAAATATAACTTTATTGAATCTCTAAACCCTAACAAAATTCTTATTGCAACTGTGTAAATAACGTATAACTAACTGTAATAGATTTCTGTGTGTAAAGGTAACTTTATTGAATCTCTTAGTCCTAACAAAATTCTTAATGATACCAAAAACGAAAAATAAATCATGTGTTACAAAATATATCAGTAAAATTTACTCTACATAAATTTATTAAAATTTAATGTAAAATATCTTTAAGGTAATTTGCATGCATTAAAAAGTTAAGAAAGTAGAAATTAATGTGTATTTCTATTAGCTCAGGAAATCTTTTCTTGCAGACAACATGCGGAAAATATAACTTTATTGAATCTCTAAACCCAAACAAAATCCTTATTGCAACTGTGTAAATAACGTATAACTAACTGTAATAGATTTCTGTGTGTAAAGGTAACTTTATTGAATCTCTTAGTCCTAACAAAATTCTTAATGATACCAAAAACGAAAAATAAATCATGTGTTACAAAATATATCAGTAAAATTTACTCTACATAAATTTATTAAAATTTAATATAAAATATCTTTAAGGTAATTTGCATGCATTAAAAAGTTAAGAAAGTAGAAATTACTGTGTATTTCTATTAGCTCAGGAAATCTTTTCTTGCAGACAACATGCGGAAAATATAACTTTATTGAATCTCTAAACCCAAACAAAATCCTTATTGCAACTGTGTAAATAACGTATAACTAACTGTAATAGATTTCTGCGTGTAAAGGTAACTTTATTGAATCTCTTAGTCCTAACAAAATTCTTAATGATACCAAAAACGAAAAATAAATCATGTGTTACAAAATATATCAGTAAAATTTACTCTACATAAATTTATTAAAATTTAATGTAAAATATCTTTAAGGTAATTTGCATGCATTAAAAGTTAAGAAAGTAGAAATTAATGTGTATTTCTATTAGCTCAGGAAATCTTTTCTTGCAGACAACATGCGGAAAATATAACTTTATTGAATCTCTAAACCCAAACAAAATCCTTATTGCAACTGTGTAAATAACGTATAACTAACTGTAATAGATTTCTGTGTGTAAAGGTAACTTTATTGAATCTCTTAGTCCTAACAAAATTCTTAATGATACCAAAAACGAAAAATAAATCATGTGTTACAAAATATATCAGTAAAATTTACTCTACATAAATTTATTAAAATTTAATATAAAATATCTTTAAGGTAATTTGCATGCATTAAAAAGTTAAGAAAGTAGAAATTATTGTGTATTTCTATTAGCTCAGGAAATCTTTTCTTGCAGACAACATGCGGAAAATATAACTTTATTGAATCTCTAAACCCAAACAAAATCCTTATTGCAACTGTGTAAATAACGTATAACTAACTGTAATAGATTTCTGTGTGTAAAGGTAACTTTATTGAATCTCTTAGTCCTAACAAAATTCTTAATGATACCAAAAACGAAAAATAAATCATGTGTTACAAAATATATCAGTAAAATTTACTCTACATAAATTTATTAAAATTTAATGTAAAATATCTTTAAGGTAATTTGCATGCATTAAAAAGTTAAGAAAGTAGAAATTATTGTGTATTTCTATTAGCTCAGGAAATCTTTTCTTGCAGACAACATGCGGAAAATATAACTTTATTGAATCTCTTGACCCTAACAAAATTCTTATTGATACCAAAAACGGAAAACACATCCATCCAATATCATATATTACGAACCAATAACTAATAACCGAGAGAAACGGGCGCCTTGATGCAATGATATTTAATAAATAAATAAAAAAAGGGCACAAAGAATAAATGGGAAAAAAAGGAGAAGCCCATACACCCAAACGAATTATTTTTCCGGAAAAAACAGGATAGCTCTATTTCCCGGAGAGAAAACCTGAAAGCCTTACCAACAACATCGAAATCGCAATCAACCAAAGGATAAACTACAAAACAAATTCTACTTTCCTCTGACTCCAGGTTCTTTGGAAAAACAAATCGAGGGGTTATTGGCGCTTGAACATCTGTGGAAAAGGACATGGCTGTGCGAGGAGAGGGGGGAGGATTCGAGAAGTACCAGTATCTTGGTGGGAAGGTAGGAGGAAGAAAAGAATTGCAAAACAAAACAAACAAAAAACGAAAACTCCAGTTATTTTCCAATCGTAACATGTCAGCTAATTACTCCTTTCTCCTGACTCCTTATTCCCTTGTTTCTTGTCCTACCATCCTTTTGTTACTTCTTGTGTCCTTCTTTTCTGTATGGTCTTAGGATACGATTAAAGTAAAGGGAGCTTCCTCTCAGGATAATTGCCGGAGATGTGTCTCCGCTTCTTCCTAAGGTCGGGTTGCGATGAAAAAGTTGGGGGAAAATAGCGTTAGTGAAACTGGAGTGTGTGTGTGTAGAAAGATTTGAGAAGGAGGGGTGGGGGGACGGTTGAGTGAAGAAGCTCTCTTTTGGGGGATGAAGTTTTGGAGAAGTTAAGAAACTGTGACCGAGCGGACAAAAACTTTTTAACGAACAAACTACCGGATTAAACGTGGAGAGGCCTGAATGTTCCTGTTTTATCAAATTATTTTTAACAGAAAAAAAAAACTGTTTATAAATATATATAATAAAGTATATAATAAAATCTGCATGTGTGTACTAAATTTCCAAATTGTTTGGGCAATTTAGTGATAAATTTAAATGTTATTTCTGTTTCAAGGCTTATAGAATATAAATTAATGTTTAGAAAAAAATATAAAAATCATTTTTGTGTAATATTTACAATATCGCGCATAACTGGTACGAATTGTTATAAACTGATCATTGTGTTAAAACTAAATGAAATATAGATTCTGAATTTTCTTTTGTTCAAAATATTTTAAAAATAGTTTTTATTAGAGATGTTTTATTTTTAATTCTTTCAAACACATTTTGTATTTATAGCAAAATAATTATCAAATTGTTTTCCGTTTTTGTTTCTGTAATTTTTTCAAATATTATGAAATTTTGATAAAGCAATTGTTTACTTTTTTCTTTGAAACTATTTTGACGCTCTCATATTATATATCACAATAAATCTGTAATGATAGCATAAATTTACTATTATTTGAAGTTTATGATATATTTAAATTAAAAATTATGCTAGTTTGATATTTCAAATACATATATCTATATTTCCAATAATAATCAGCTTTACAGATCATTTTGTAATTTAAAGATTCATTCAGAATTAGAAACATCAAACAGAAAATGTTTTTTCTAATTTACTGCTTTGAAATCTCCAATTATTGTGGAAGTGAGAAATGTTGGTTTTTCATCCACACCATTATCACTTTCTGGACCAACGCCGACATCTAAAGTTAAATAATCTAATTATCACATCACCATTCACGAACAATTCATATAAACATTCATAACTAAAGATACTAAAACCCTTTTCCAAAACTTCAAGTGCCAAAATAATGATTTAATTTATAATGTTAAGGGTTGAATGGTTATATTGCTAATAACAAACCCTAGCGAATTTTTTAGAAGTTACATTTAAAATTGGGCCTGAATGGATGAGTGGCTAGCGCTCTGGCGCTCGGTACCACAGGTTTCGGGTTCGAGTCCCGGCGGTGCCATGGATGTTTGCAGTGGTTCGGAATCCACTTTAAACCGTAGGTTCCGGTTAATAATCGTAGAGCGTTGCGGGGACATTGTTATCCGCGTCCGTGGCTTATCTTCAAGTTACACGCACCCCCTGGGTAATGCTTGCCTTAAGGCATCCAAGACCAAGCTGTCTAAGTGTTTGCCAGCTGCATTAGAACAAAAAAAACATTTAAAATTGTTGGTACAGTGGATACAGGTGCAACAAAAAAATTGATTCAGCATTTAACGTTAGACTTATTTACAGGTTCAATAAAGATTAATTTGTAAGTTTGCCTACCGCAACCTTTTTAAAAATAGCTATTTTGCTTTTATCTAAAGGCAAATGCTTGTTGTATTGGTCGAATGTAATAAAGAAATTTTTGGATGAAATATAAATCACACAACTTCTAAATTGCATAAAAAGTGAGTGTTTGTGAATTCTTACGTAAACTATGAGTGTTTTCTGTAATTCTTCAAAGAAACAGTAGATCTCTCCATCAATTTCTAAATCACCATTCTGCTTTCTCGCGCAACTAATTAACGGAAAATCCACAGTTGGCAATAATTCTTCCCAGTCAGATGCCACACTGTAAAGTTATTTTCCTTAGTCAATCCTACAATCACTCACTTATTAATCATATTGTAAACAGTCACGAGGTTATCCGAGGTTTCCATATTCATTGTGATCATAATATTATAAACAGTCACTTGATCCGATTTTTGTTTTATGAAACAAACTACATTGACAGGTTGTTTTTCTTCAATTCTATATCTTACCGATACTAAAGGTTATTAGTCCAACGGTTAGTGTCCTAAGATACTAAATGAAAGCTAAGATGGACGAAAACTAAGATACTATACTAAACGGTTAGTGTCCATTTAGATTTCTTGTTCATTGTTATTGGTATGCATTACTAGCTATATCTTTGACTTGAAATTGGCAGAAATATTATAGTAATAATAATCTGAAGGAACGTATTCCTTGATAAAGCTATTCTCAGGTGAGTTTAGTTATTAGTAATCTCTTTTAAATATTTATTTCCTTTTGAGTTTATTAATTTATTTAGAGTTTACGGATTTCCTGGAGAACTTGTTTCATGTCATGTTTTTTTTTTTATATATATATATATATTATATATATATATATATATATATATATATATATAATATATTTTGTATAAATAGCGTACTTTTTTTCGCACAGCGGTCATTTTGTGCTAACTGGATTGGGATCTACAATTTAAAGTGGATTCCGTACCACTAACAAACATCCATGCTACCGCCTAGATTTTAGCCTGAAGCCTGTTGCAACAAAGTCTAACGCCTTAGCTACTTTCACATCAGGCTGCCTACTTTTTCACTGTGACAATGTAGTTCTTGTAATTCAGTCTTTTGCTATTTGTGTTTTTCTAATCATTTTCAGTTTTGATGCTGCATCTAAAAAGCACTTCTGATCTTGAATAAGCCCCTCCCCAGTTCTGTTTTTGTATGGAACCTGTGATTACCATGCTCTTCAGGATTTTTGTATTGCTATTGCTATGGTGGTTTTGTTATATAATTTGCTTGTAGTGAATGACGGTAGTGGCTTTTGTACTAGAGCATGATTGTGCTTCTACTTTACTACCTATTTCTATGGTAGTGTTATGCATTACCTGCATGATTATTTTCATATAAATATGTCGATTGAATTGCGTGGATCTATCTTGATTATAATTAAGTATACAGTTATTATTATTTGATATTAGAGAGTTTTTGCATACCATACGTTAGGTTACCGTAGGACGTCCGTTAGCTTTTTCTCCCTAGCACGCATGCTCATAGGAAACTGAGCATGCGTACTAGGGAGAAAAAGCTAACGAACGTCCTACGGTAACCTAACGTACGGTATGCAAAAACTCTCTATTACTGCAATGCTTTTCTCAAATAAAACGTTATTAAAAATAAAGAAAAATATATATATTCTACGTATTGTTTTATATCCAAATGCATATTAACCACTTTTTTAAAACTCATTCTTACAAAAATATTTATCTCCGAGTTTAATTTAGATTTTAATATGCACAGCCTAATTATTTTTACATTTAATATTTAAACACTATATATAATGAATTATTATAATGTTGGGGATTATTTTTTATAACGTTGGATAAATCATAACGAATTTTTAATAATGTTTTGAAATGGTTATTCCATAAAGTCTGTTGAAAAACTTGTAATTGCTGTTGTTTTGATAAAAAATATTTTGCAAAATCATTATTTCATTTCTTGAGATATATTTAAAATACAATAAGTGACTCCACTATTATAAATGATGAACAGTATATTTTAAATTATCATTTTTAGAAAAACTTTTGTAATTTGCCGAGTTGATTTCTAACGTTAATAAACAACTCAGTATTAATTATTAAATTCTTATATTAAATAAATTCTTTTAATAATTGTTTCTTTTTGATGAGATTCTTCTATCATTAAAAACTTTTGTGGAAAGTATTTTATTTTGAATAATTCTGATTGTATTCATTAAAATAAAAAAAATTGCATTAAATGCACAAAAAGTTCACAATTTTTAATTATTGTATATAATTCTAATTATTTATTTATTATTTTTATGTAAAAATTTATAATTCAAAGTTGATTTTGTTAAAATCTATTATGTGCAAAATGAAAAAAAAAACCAAGCATATTGTAATAAAGTTGAAGATTGTATAAATATAATTATAAATAATTGGAAATGCATTTCGTTACAATTCTATACAACTAATAGCGTTGGAAGGTGTTTTGATTTAACAATATAATTGTTTATGAGATGCATTTTATAATTAAAATTTTCTCACTCTTGTAGGTTATTTTTTTCATAAGGAAATGTAGTATTTCATTACAATTCAGCAAAGATAATAGTGTTGGAAAGGGTTTTGATATAATAATATAATTGTTTATGAGATGATTTTATAATTAAAATTTTCCCAATTTTATAGGTCATTTTTTCTTAAATCCTTAAAAGATTTTACCATACAAAAATTGATTATCTGGTGTTAAATGTTTAATTCAACAGCATGCAATGACCTAAATATCCATCACAAAATAATAAATAAAAAAAATTCAAAATTAAACCTCAACTGAAGAATAATTATTAAATAACAAAACAAGTTTCTGTGACCATAAACTCGAGCAAAATCAAACCCTGGACTGATGTCCTCTTAAAAATCCAAACTCACCCATTTCCGCGTGAATACACGATGGACATATATGGACTTTATCCGCTGAAACATCATTCCGTTCCTCATCTGCTCCAAGATGTAGAGGGTTCTAAAAATAGGTCCCTTGGAAATTAAAACGAAATTAATGATTTTAAATTTAAAAAAATGATATGATAAAAAAATAAAAATCGTTAATTTTTAAATTAACGATTCTAAAGTCTATTATATGTAAAATAAAAAGAAAACATGCATATTGTAATAAGATTGAAAAATGCTTAAATATAATTATAAGTAATTGGAAATATATTTCGTTACAATTCTACACAACTACTAATGTTGGAAAGTATTTTGATTTAATAATATAATTGTTTTATATGATGATTTTATAATTAAAATTTTCTCAATCTTGTAGGCCATTTTTTTCATAAATTCTCGATGTTTTTATGATACAAAAAATGATCATCTGGTGTTAAAGGTTTAATTCAAAAGCACGCAATGACCTATATGCCATTTGCATAATCATCAATATAAAAAAATTCAAAATTAAATATCAACTGAAGGATAATAAGGAAATAAAACAAGTTTCTGGGAACATAAACTCGAACGACAACGAACCCTGGACTGAAGAACTGTTAACAATTCGAACTCACCCAGTTCCGCGTGAATACTTGATGGACATATATGGACCTGAAACATCATTCCATTCCTCATCTGCTACAAGAACATGAAGGGTTCTAAAAATAGGTCCCTTGGCGACGAAAAAGCGTTTAAAAAGCGTGAATACTTAAGAGACCATCTACGCCCAAAACGAACAGAAACTGAGTGATAGATGTACTGGATGGAAAAGTGGACCAGTTGGAAAGTAACCCAGTGTTTAAGGATGGGTGTCAAATTGTATGCTGAAGAAATGGTGTTATAATAGTCTTTAAATTGCAACGGAGGCTTGCAATTTGACGGGAGGACCTCAGGCCATTACTTGCTAAATGCGTGAAAACGCCTGTAATTTCCCTACTCCCACAAGAATAGAGGTGAAAAATTCAAATTTGGGGCCTCGGACCATACACGCCCGTATTAAGTGGGTGGATTACAACGGATATTATAATCTTCGTACTAAGGTATCCCGAGACAGAAGGTCGTTATCTCTTTGCCAATTTTTGTTGGTGGTATACTTTTTTTTCTTCTTCTTGTGGAGGTGATCGTGTTGGAGGAAATAATTATCTGAATTTTTGTTCTTGTAGCTGAAAAAGTTATTATGATATTGGACGTGAAAGTTTATGTTCTAAGTAAGAACAAGTCAAGTTCGAAATTATGGCATTTTTAATAACTTTTTAAGTTTTAGTTTTGAACATATCTAAAAGTTCAGTTTCGCAATTATGATATAGGATTTAGTGAATTGAAAAATGTAGTTATTATGTGTAATGATTAAAAAATTTGTAGTGAAAGAAAAATTAATTGTATTGCAATTAATACGAATTGTGGAAAAAGTTATGATGTTGGATGTGCGCATACTGGGTTTCAAGTAAGAATAAGTCAAGATTCGAAATTATGGCATTTTTAATAACGTTTTAGATTTTATTTTAGTGATTCTGTATTATAAGTTTTAGTGACTTGCAAAATATAGCATTTTTGCCCAACTTGTTGGCTATACTTTTTTTTTCCTTGGGGAGGTGATCATGTAGGAGGAAATAATTATCTGAATTTTTGTTCTTGTAGCTGAAAAAGTTATTATGATATTGGATATGAAAGTTCATGTTCCAAATAAGAACAAGTCAAGATTCGAAATTATGGTTTAGTTTCATGATTCTGTATCATAAGTTTTAGTGAATTGCAAACTATAGTTATTTTGTATAATGATTAAAAAATTTGATGTGCAAAAAAAATTAATGATATTGTAATTAATATGAATAGTGGATATAGATTTTTTTCCAAATGCAGCTGGCACATTCTTAAAAAGTTATCTTTTATTCCATAAGGAAGGGCTGCACCGACGTTGCTCACTTAGGACTACTCAGGGGGTGCGTGTAGCTTGGAGATAACTAAGTAAGGGTGCTCCATCACAGCTGGGATGGAACATTCTGATGTTAGAAATCTGACTTGGCTTCGTGACGCTGAAGGAGGAGGGTAGTGACTTCCGGGAGGACATTTAGGGGGAACTACCCTGCATTTAAGTATCGTATAGTAGAAAACCCATAGAGCTCCCACCAGGTAGACCGACTAAGGAGGCAAAATTCTGAGCATCGCAAACGACCTCTAGTCTCCTCGGTTTTTGAAACAGGCATCAGCGGATTAAACCTCCAGCCTAATTCTCAACACCGGCGCGCGTTGCCACTTAACCACGAGTCGGGCGCTTTTAATTTTAATGTTAATTATGACACGTCAAGAGAAATATTTTCCATAGAAGTTGCAATACTTTTATTATGTATTTGAAAAAAAAATTAATAATCAATAGAATTACTAGTAATATAACTGAAAAAGTTTAAAATTAGTATTTCATTGATATAGAAGTTTGAAATAAAAACAATTTCTTTATTTAAAAAAAAAAAAAAAATTTTTAATTGAATTTATAACGGTTACATTAATTATTTTGCATAATTGCAGTTTAATGATTTTCAACAATTTAAAACCAAAATTAAACAATATTTTTTAGAAAAACTTTTACAACTTGTGTTATATTGTAGCCTTTTTGAATAGTAAAATGAAAAATATTTTTTTTCTCCTATGCATGCCCATTTTAATTCAATGCACTTTAATAAAATAATTTACATCAAATTGATATTCATTTTAGATAAGATCGTTCGCTGTCGATTTAAAATTTTTGTAGATCAACTACAGTGTTGCAAAACTGCAACTGAGATATTTTCAGTCTTTTAAAACCAAAATTAAATGATACCTTTTTAAAATTAAAAATAATTTAATTAATTATATTTTAAAATTAAACTTAAAATATGTTTAATTTTAAAATATAATATTGTTCTTTTTCAGAATAATAAAATAAAAAAGAACGAAATTTTTTTCTATACGCGCCGTTTTAATTCAACGCACGTTAATAAAATAATTTACATCAAATAGAAATTCATTTTAGATAAGATATATTTTCGCTGTTGGTTTAAATTTGTGTAGATCAACTATAGTGTCTAGGAGCGAGGTTTTTTATGATTTAGAGCCTTTAAAAATAAATATTTAAAATCCAGAATTCATTGGAAGCAGCTTTATTGACTACCATTTCATAACAGAAATAAATATTCCCGAATTCTGCAATACAAATCGGCTTTCCACTGACAGATATTGAAACAGTTTCAAAATTTATCCGCGGGTATACGTCAGCTCATGTCAAGGAAGGACATCAATAAAAGTACTTCTTTTGTAGAACAGTTCTTAGAAGCCCCAGTAGCAGTTTGCCACATTTAACAGTGGTATTTTAAATGTTTATTTATGTAACCTAAACGAAAAAAATGGCCTTATTTTTTTATCTTTTCGTCTTTTCCATGTTTCTTGGCTGACAACGTATTGTTAGTTTCTACAGAAAAACTCTTTCACAGTTTTTTTTTTTTTAATATTTTTTAATGTGTTCAAAAAAATAATGTTTGTTCAAAACTGTACTAAAATTTTTTTTTCGTAGTTATTTTATTTTTAAGAAAAAATAAAATAATTTATATAATGTAAAATAATTTATATAATGTAAAATAATTTATAAAACACATTCTTGTTTTAATTTTAAAGCATATTAAATTAAATACTTTTTTTGTGATTTTATTTAGGAAATAGTGACAATTATTAATTTCGATTTAAAGAAAAGTTTAGGGGATATTTAAAGATGGTGATTAATAATTTTACAAAGAAAAAGAAAACTTTGCATTTAATTTTTGATGACTAAAATCCTACAATTAACATGCGCTATATCGTTCCTTTGTGATACCGTTTTATAAAACAACGAATAATTAACAAACGCTAAAGAAGGCCCTTATTCTAATATCATAAATGTGCCGAATTTTTATTAAACATATCTATATAAATTTTAAAATGCTGTATCAATAAGAAATGCAAATAGTGAATTAATTTAATATAATTTTACAAAGAAAAAGCAAACCTTGCAATTAATTCTTTTACTGAAATCATGCAATTAACATGGGTTTTATCATTCTTTTGTAATACGGTTTTATAAAACAATGAGTAATTAACAAATGCTAAAGAAGGTCATTATTCCAAGATATCAATGTATCGAATCTAATCTACAAATGTTAAACATATCTACATAAAAAGATTTATTTATTTTAAAATGCTGTATCAATAAGAAATACAAATAGTGCAAATAAAATTTATTTTTTATTTTATTCATTAATATAATTTTTTTTAAATTTTTTAATAATTTTACAAAGAAAAAGCAAACCTTGCAATTAATTTTTGACTGAAATCCTACAATTAGCATGCGTTATATCCTTCCTTTGTAATGCGATTTATAAAACAGTGAGTAATTAACAAGCGCTAAAGAAGGCCATTATTCCAAGAAATCATCCCCGAATTTTACTTATAAATGTTAGATAAATCTTTTTATATAGAAATTTTTATTTTAAAATACTATATCAATAAGAAATACAAATAGTGTATTCATTTCGTTTAATTTTACAAAGAAAAAGCAAACCTTGCAATTCATTCTTTACGACTGAAATCCTGCAATTAACATGCGTTATATCATTCCTTTGTAATACGGTTTTATAAAACAATGAGCAATTAACAAACGCTAAGAAAGGGCATTATTCCAAGATATCATAAATGTGCCGAATCTATATTCTCCAAGGATATTATCTCTCTATCCAAACACTTCACAGATCGTTTCGAATGCTAAGCACCAAGGCGGATCCTTTCATGACGAACGTATCTCCCACGAAAGATTACTCAAAGGATTATTTTTATCACTATATAAGACCTCCCCCCAAAACCCTCCAGAGAACACACCAGAACAAAACTGCAGAACTCTTGGGTCTTATTTTGCTCGGAACGGTCTCTCTCTTTGAGATCTCAAATTAAAGCCCGATCACAGAGCAAAACTCCAATACCGACAACTTAACAGTCGGTTAATTATCTTATCTGCTTCCACGCCTAAGATTTGTGGACTTTTAGCACCTTGCAGACGTCTCCCCGCTTGTCTTTCAAATCATTGAGACATTTCACCCAGGGGAGTTTTCTCCTTCCGTGCCAGCGAGGCTTTTGTCGAGTCTTCTGGTGGTAAAGCCAGGAATCGGAAAAATGAAATCCGATTAGTTGGTCTTCAAAAGGATCGAATAATGACAAGGGGGAGAGAGGGTGGAGGAGAGGCTTCATGAAACTGGCAATTGATTTCTCCAGAGGATGGATGGATCGCGTGAATACTAATGTTTTGTTTTGAAGAGGGCGGTTGCTTTAATTCCTTGAAAGGAGGAAGACATTCGCTTGTTGAAGGTATTTTTCTGAATGTTTCTTTTTAAAAATTGAGGAAAGAGGCTTTATTTTTTTATGCACAGGAAGTCACAGTAGCATATTTACATATTTCTCGAAACCTAGACGATTTAGAATCACATAGCAACACAGGATCGGAAATGATTTCCTGTTACAGCATCGTACACTGAAAACTCGGAAATGAAAGGGCACCATGTAAGTTAAATGCGGGATATAAATTAATCTATATAATCAATATTAACAAAAACAACAATATTAACTACATATTCGGTCAATCAAGTTCAAATTGTAATGCAAGCGAATTTCATTTCTGAATCCTAACTATTTAGATAGATTTCAACTATGTATTGGACTTTCTTGCAACTTTTTAGCACTTGATATTTTTCTGTAATGCGTGGGTAATAACGACTGCAGCCAGTTCTTCAATGCTGTCAAGTGGATTTCATATATCAATGTCTTGGTATGCCGTCACAGGCAGTAATCACAGCAAGATAAGTTCGGCAGTAGAGCAGATCAATCCATCAGACCATCTTGTCTGATTCATTGTTGGCCAAATGTGATAAAAGTGGTTACAAAAGTTACAGCGGAAATGGGCAATGCAATGCAAAGAGTTTATGACTAGGTATATGCTTTACAGAATACCTTCTTCACCAAAACCAGCCACATGTTGCTTGTATGAACAAGCAGCATGTGAGAGGCACTTAGGAGTGTACTTTCAAGGATGAGGAAGCTCAATCCGTCAAGTGAAACTAAGCATTGAGCTGTCATGCTTATGCCGCGAATGGAAAAATTAAATCTGTAAGAATCCAGAAAGATTTTATGTTTTTCACAAAAATAACATAAGAGATCTCGAACCAGATATAACTCCTCGGAATATTTTTTTTCAAATTTCAATTGTGTAGTCCAGAAGGCTCCGATATTGCACCTTGCGGAATCTACTACATGACCGCCGTTGATCAAAGTCAGGTCAAGATCAAAGATGGACAGTATTTGAAAACGGCAATACAAAGGTCAATGTGCACTGAAATATAACAAAAATTTATTTACTTATTTAATACGATAAAAGTATTTCTGTTTAAAATATTTACAAAAACTGTCCGATTATTCATTAATAATAATCGTTTTTTTGTTCTCCACTCATTTTAATTCATAATTTTTAAAAGTATTCTTAAAATATTAATAAAATTATAATTTTAAACTACAAAATTGAAATTATTCTTATGTTCGAAAAGATCTTTTTTCTGCTAAAGAAGACAAAAAAAAAAAAAAAAAAAAAAAATACTTCATTTCAAAGAGGGACATTATTGAAAAAAAAAAATTCAAATTAAATAAAATTATTTTTATTACACAATCATTTTTCCTGTTAGATACATTGTATTTTATTTTTGATATGTATCTTACTCATTTAAAATTTTTTTGTTGCATAAAATTAAAATAGTTAATTTTTTCTGTCCTATACTTAAACGAAACAGTTCTTTATTTATTCATGATTAGTAACAGAAAAATTGTAAAATTTTAACCGAAGATTTCCGAATTATTCTAAATAGTAAACCTTAAAAAAACAATGTTCAGAGATAATACATAAAAAGTTTTTTGTTCCATTTAAATAAAAAACAACAGTGCTTAACAATTTAATGAAATGATTATTTTACTAGAAAAGAAACCAGGTCGAGAAAAAAAATTCCTATTCAGTACTTCATTTAGATCGCTCAAGTAAAAAAGGAAAAAAAAAATCGTCACTCTCATTAGAAACCGGAATAATTTTTCTTCTCCCAAAGATGCAACCGAAGCAATTTTTTTTTTTTTAAATTCCCAATTTTGGAAGCAAACAAAGAGTTAAAAAAAAAAAAAAAAAAAGAAAGAATCTGACGTCGAAAGTAGAGGGAGGGACGAATTCCAATTGTAGTTTTAACCTACAACTTGAAAAATACCAGAGTCCCATGCAGTTAACCGTGTTAGAATCGATTCAAAAAAAGAGGGCTAAATCCTGTTGTTTAAATTTATCGGTTTAACTCTGGAAAACTCTATCGTAAGTGAAGTTCAGAACCATCTGCCTTGGCTCAGAAGTTGCCGCGTAACATATATCAATGTCTAAATAACTTAACTCCAACAGACCAAAAGCTATTGAGAGTAGTCTAACTACTGTTTTTTAGAGTCAGGCAAATTTTATTAACAAACTTTTGTTTCTCTTATGGCTTTAGAATTCAGATAAGACAGCGTACATAAAGTTCTGTGAGAAAATGCAAAGGGAACAAAGATACACAATATAATAAGAAACTGAACGAATATGAAACGAACTTTTTGCTTTCTGGTTTGATTGTTGGAAAATATTTAATATTTTTAAGTATTTTTTTATTTGTTTCTAATATTTACTCATGATATATAACATCGTTTTTCAGTGAAACTGTTTAATGTGATAATCTACTAATTTCGTTAGTTAAAGATTTAACCATATCGAAAGAACATGTTGTTGTTGTAATGCAGCTGGCAATGCAGATACAGTTAATCTTTATGCCATAAGCAAAGACTGCACCCATAAATAGCTTAATTCCAATAGACCAAAAGCTATTGAGAGTAGTCTAACTACTGTTTTTTAGAGTCAGGCAAATTTTATTAACATACTTTTGTTTCTCTTATGGCTTTAGAATTCAGATAAGACAGCGTACATAAAGTTCTGTGAGAAAATGCATAGGGAACAAAGATAATACGAAAGATATACAATATAATAAGAAACCTCTTCGTTTCTCTTTCTTGTTGTTCACTGTGCTGATATGTTCACTATGAAAAATAATAAATGTCACTCGGGAAATTTATATGTGTATGTTTGTGTGTGGTGTAATACACACACACACACATTATATATATATATATATATATAATATAAAATATAAAATATAAAATAATATAAAATATAAAATAATATAAAATATAAAATAATATAAAATAATACCAATAAGAAACATTAAAATTGGTCAAGGAAACGAAACACTATAGCATAGGGACCATGAAAACAAGCGATATATATATATATATATATATATTATATGCTCACTATGAAGAATAACGAATGTCGCTCGTTTAACAATATATATATGATGATATATATATGATTATATAGTATATATATATATGATGAAATTTAAAAAAAATAATACCAGTAAGAAACATTAAAATTGGTCAAGGAAAATTAACACTGATCAAAGAAACGAAAATCCCTGTCCCCAAAACAATACCCATACTTTGTAGTTAATAGTTTACGTAATGTTGCGTTTTTGCAATGTCAATCTGAAGTTAACGTCTTAAGTTAAAAGTTTGCCATAACTTGAGCTGCAGTAATCCTTCTTTGTTATCACATGCCTGGAGGCAATGAAAACAAACAATATATATATGATGACATTCTCATTATGAAAAATATGTAATGAATTTATTTGTGTATATAAATGGTAGCTGAATTTTTAATGGAATTAAATTAAAATAAAATAGAGAATTTAAAAGTAAAATATATAGTTTTAATAAACAAAATTATAAATAAAGAGCTTATTTAAGATTGTCGATTAAATAAAATAAGCCAAAAGGATCATTACTATTAGTGATTATAATTAAATTAGTATTTGATTGTGTACTTCTTTAAACTATCCCGATCTTTTTGTATTTAATTTATCGAAATTTATTTATTAAGAAAAACTGTTTTTACACATTTAGAATACTAAAATAGTTATTGACTAAAATTATAATCAATTAATTACCATTTTTTGTGTTCTTTTTAAAACTATTTTAATTTTATATAAGTCATTTATTGAATTTAAACTGTAAAGAAAAACTATGTTTACTTAGTTAAAAAAACTAAAATAATTAGCGTGGTTTTTATGAAGTTTTAAATAAATAAGAAATTGGATTAATTTCTCTTTATGATATTCTTTAAAATAATTATTGACTAAAATATTAAAAATATATCATAGTACCATTTTTTATTGTATGCCTTTTAAAACTATTTCAACTTTATATAATTAATTTAATGAATTTAAACTACAAAGAAAAACTGTTTTTACTTAGTTAAGAAACTAAAATAATTACCGGGGTTTTATGAGTTTAAAAAAAAAGAAAGTATTTTTCTTTATGATGCCCGTTAAATATACATACTTGCTATAGCCCCAAGATATTTGACATTAAAAATACCATTAGACGCAAAATAACTTAACAAAGCAATCTACAAACATTAATAAACTTCGTATTATCAATAAAGATCTTCATTTACATGTTAATGGTCAGCTGATTAAAAGTATAAGATAATTTTGTTATAATATTAGTTATCCATTTTCTACATTGTTATGAAAATTTAAATTTTCTGCTAAACTAATTTTGTAAATGCAGCATAATTTTATATTGGATGTAGGTTTTGTTAGTTTCATGAATATCTTTATTCAAAAATATTTATTACAAATTTTAATGAAATATGTATATTATGTCATTTAGTGATATATATGTTAAAAAAAGTTTTGAATTTTAACTATAATACTCAATATATATCAAATGTATCGATCTTTGTCATTAAAAAATAAGATAATTGAATAACATCAGAAATAGAAATAAGTAATAATAATAAATTTCATTTTGATGAATTTTCTCAAAATCTAGATATATTTATGGAAATCCAATATTTGTTCATTCTCTTTTTAAAATTCTAAATATTTGCAAATATTTTTTTTATAATTTATGGGCTATTCATGTCGCATGTTATTTTTATATTTCGTGACATAAATAGCTAGACGATAAATTATTAAAAAACAAATATTTGCAATATTTAGAATTTTGAGAAACGAGTGATGACATGGTGGTTATTTAAATATGAGATTTATTAAATAAAGGATTTATTAAATAAATCATGCGACTGAAAGATGAAGTTAAACAATATAAAAGAATAATCTCATAATTATCACATTTAATATACATTAAGAAAGGGAAATGTTCAATATCAAGTAGTTTGATGTCATGAATTATGAATAGTTACAAGCAATTAAATTTTACAAGTAACATTTTATAGAATTCCTTGCAAAGTTGAATTAACGTCTTTAAGTGTACTGCAATTTTCCCAATTTGGTACCGTAAGATGCAGCTTTATTCTTTTTCAATATTAAGAGGTAATATTAGATAAATTACAAATTTTAGTTTATTGTCTATCGTACATTCCAACAACTGATTGATAAAACCGATGGATAAGATAAACAATCCATTAGGTATTTTTGAAACAATTTTAATATTATGGAATGCTGTATACAATAATAATCTATCAGGAAATGGGAAAATGTATTGTCAAAACTCAGCAAAGATGTGTGCACAAGAAAATCCATTGTTGATTTTGATGAAATTGTCAAGCCAACTGATGAAACAAGATTGGATAATACATAAGGGAATGCTGGTTTTGTTTTTGATATCTCTGGAAATATTTAAAGAAATGTTAATATGTGTTCTGATGGATGCATTAAAAGATGAAGAAAATTGCAAAACCTAATACAACAGTTTAAAATTTATAATAAATGCTAAAGGGACATTATTTAAAAAAAAACATTATTTATCAACGCAAATAATTTAAATCTACATGGTTCTATAGAATGGACGCTTTAAAACAAATTATAAATCCTTTTTCAAGACTTGAAAATCTATTTATGCATCTATAATAAGATATTGAACAATTATTACAATGACAAGTAATTTAAGTCTTTCCAAAGAAGATCTTATAAAATTAATAGAACGAAGATGACGAAGATTAAAATGTAATCGAAATTATGGATCAGTTTATACAGTATGATTTAAATTTTGATAGAAATTCTAATGCAAGACCAAGTGACATTAATAGGATGTCATGTCGTTGAAACCTCTTGCTGAAAGAAACAGGAAATGATAAACGACATTAGATGGCATCTTCACAAAAAAAAAAAAATTGATATGAGGAAGATCACAACATTATTCTTTATCAGAAACATTTATTTATTTCAATTCCTTTTTATCTTCCTGGTTTTTTTTTCTTGAATAAAAATCAATATTAGTAATAAACACGTATGAAAATAATGTCTTAAAGTTTTTTACAGTTTCAAATTTATAAATTAAAATACAATTTACAGTAGAGTTTAAAATTTATAATAAATGATAAAGGACCCAAAAGAAGAAAAAAAAACACTTAATTAAAACACAAACCATTGAAATCTGCATAAATCTTTAGAATGGTTGTTTTTAAAACAAATTATAAATCCTTTTTTAAGACCTGCAAATCTTTTTATGCATACCAGGCATTTACTCAAATTGGATTGCATCCCCATAATGAAACGCTTGGAGTCGAACAAAGAGTTTTTGGAAAGTGATGATTGCATCAACTTTTTCACCACAACACCACACAAAAAAACTAAGTTGATTTCAACAGTAGTCTTTTCACCCCCAACCCCCTTCATTACCTTTAGCCATACCATAATTGCAACCATGAATGGCAGGTTTGCTATTCGGTCTTGACGCCTCTGCAGCACAATTAAGGTGAAGATCCCAGCATGGGTTCCATACAGTTGATGGAACAACGCAGAAAAACGCGAATAACTCGCACTTTTCTGCAGTCCAATTCATCAAGAACGGGCGGTACAAATTGCTGAGGTTCATTAGCAAGGTTACTGCACGATGTAATGATTAAACCAGACCAAATGAAGTCTCACTTAATGAAAATCTTCCAGCTTGTTTCTGGTGGAGATTGATGAAAAAGGCTGGACCGGGGTGTTTTGCCACTCATGATGAACGCTCCATCAACAATCCCACATTTTGACGCAAACGGAAATTAATCGTGGTAATTCAGAAATTGCCTTGTTGAAAGCAAAGTCATTTAATAATCGTAATCACCCTGGAAAAGAATTCGGTTCTGTAGTAGAAGTCTTTGGGTTCAAAAGGGGCGTTTTGAGACATTTGTCCCATTATGATGGAAAAGGAAATTATGATGTCAAGATATACCTACCCAATTAAAGCTTCTGGAAAAAAGAGGATGGAATTTTCAGTAATTTAATATTTATGGCATATTCATGAGAGGTAAACACTGTTATTTAGCTGCATTTAAAATGCCATTGGGATATTGTTTAAGGTTTTAAGTAAAATACATTCGCATTTTTCAGGCAATGAATGGTGTTATGCATATTAAGCATGTTATAATTCATTTCCTCATTTTATACTAAAATAAATAACAAATGGCATGAATGTGGGATTAACAAATATTTCATTACAGAAGGAGTTATCACAATTTACAAAAATAATGGAAATTATAACTCCCTCTGTAATGAAATATTTATTAATCCCACATTCATGTCATTTGGTATAGTTATTTATTTTAGTATAAAATGAGGAAATGCATTATTACTGACATAACCATCATCATTATTTACTGACATAATTTTTAGTTTGTAAATTGTTATGTCAGTAAATAATGATGATTGTGATATCAATAATAATTCATTTCCTTATTTTACACTAAAATAAATAAATATAATATTTGACAGTAATGTGAAATTAATAAATATTTTCTTAAAGATGCAGGTTATAATTTTTATTGTGTCTGTAAATTGTGATGTCAGTAAATAATGATTGTGATGTCTGTAATAATTCATTGCCTCCTTTTATACTAGAAAAATAATTATAACAACGTGGGATTAATAAGTATTTTATTACAGATGCACTTATAATTTTTATTATGTTTGTAAATTGTGATGTCAGTAAATACATTGCCGCATGTATTTGATTTGGTTTGGTTAGTCGTTCTATGGTCATTTTATGCACACTTTAGGCTAATTAGACCGAGACCTGCAGTTTAAAATGGATTCCGAACCACTAACAAACATCCATACTACAGAAAGAATTTGTAGGGGCTCAGAATCCACTTTAAACCGTAGATTCTCGTCTAATATGAATATTGGGCATAGGGCTGACAACCTTATCCGGTAAAAAAAGAAAACATCTCCAGTTTTGAAATCTGCAAGTTGGTAAATTGCCTTGACCCAATATGCGCCAATGAAAAATTAATATAATTAATTCGCATTAAAATGTTTCAAAAGCAATATTTTAGTCAAATATTAAAAAGATATTGACTACTTAAAAAGATTAAGTACTAAAAAATTCATTTATTACCACAGAAAATATTAGATGGTTTTAAATAAAATATATCCTTAACAAAAATAATGTATCATTATTTTTACATAAAACAGAGTCATGGATTGCAAATGTTGCTAAAGAGTAAATTTTAATTATCTGAAAATTTCAATTGCCGTTGTTTAATTTCAGATGCATTTACTAATGAATAAATAAGAATGTATTATTTAAATTAACTCATTTTGTGAATCCTTATTGAACAATTCTACAAGTGAATAAAGATATAAATTTTCTGATATAGGAAAAATATATTAATTGACTTATAAAATATTTAAAGACATAATTTTAAAAACGGTATGCATTTTGAAGGAAGAAAATATTTCATATATTTCAAGCTTCATATAATATTTATAAACATATATAAAATCTCGCTTATTTGATTCGAAATCCGCACGCTGTTTTTCGATTTTATTTGGTAATTTTTTTTTCTGTTTTATATCGCAATATTTACTTTATCTTTATTTCTTCAATGCATTATTCATAACATATCGTGATAACGATTCTTCTTAGCAGTTACGGTTAGAAGGAAAATTTATTCAAATATTTTCATCGCAGCAAATAGCAGGTGCATGCGAAAATTGGAAGCAAAAATTCCGAAAGCCTTATATTAAAGCTTCGTAAAATTTAAGAATTCGTAAAATAGGTTTTCCACTAGAGAATTTAATAAATACTCCTTCCCGAAAATGTCGAATGCCAAAATTCTAAACGCGAATTTAGACTTTGTTAAAAAAAAAAAAAGTAAATTATAATATTGAGCTTTTCAGTCGTGCTTGTGGCTTGCGCGTGATTAGTGAACCATTTTGTAAAAGGTGGAAAAATTTCAGCAATCACGAAATTATTTACTGAGATTAAGATTTTAAATCCCAAGATTCATCAAGATTCAACTAATTCTTCTTTTATTTCTGTTTTAAGTATGATTCACTAATTTCAATTTGAATAACATTATGCTCTGAAATTATTTATTCAATGATTTTAATTTCAATGATTCGCCGGTTCTTCTAATCTTACTTTAAATAAAATTAACTGAATCTGCATTTGATCCAGAAAATTAATTTGAATTGCATGCCCAAATTTTAGTTGATTTATTTTAACCTGTATAGTATTTATTATTAATTAAAATTATTACAAATATGTAATTAGAATCAACGCAATATTATACTATCACTGAAGTAATAATTAATAATAATTACTATACGTATCGGACAAAATATATTTTTAGTTTTTTTCAATTTTTTTTTCTGCAGTATGGAAACATTAAAACTTAGTAAACGTTAATTAAAAAATAAATCTATTACCTAAATATATTAAACTAATAATTATTTTAAACATCGTGTTAAGTTTTCTTTCGCTTTCATAAGATGAATGTTGTTTGAATATCTGCATACTTGAATTAAAATAACACGTTATTCAGTTAAAAAAATGAAATTTTTGTGAAGAATATATAGGGCCTGATGGCCGAGTCACTAACGCTCTGGTGCTCGGTGCCAAAGATTAGTCCCGGCGGTGGCATGGATATTTGTAGCGATTCGGAATCCGCTTTTAACAGTAGGTCCTTGTTTCAACGCCCTATTGCGCGTAGGGCTGACAAGCCTACCCCGTAAAAGGAAAACATTTTCTTTTTGGAAATCTGCCAGTAGGCAAATGGCCTTGGCCCACGGTTTTGGCTGTTTGGGCCTATGAAAAAAAAATAAATGTAATTAATTAGCATTAAAATGTATCAAAAGCAATATTTTAATTTATTGACTACTTAAAAAGATTAACTACTAAAAAATCATTCATTAGCACAAAAATTATTAGAGTGTTTTTAATAATAATATACACTGAAAATAAATAATTTATTAATTTTAAATAAAATAGAACCATGGATTACAAATGTTGCTAAAGAATAAATTTTAATTATCTAAAAATTCAATTGCCTTGTTTAATTTCAGATGCATTTACTAACGAATAAATAAAAATTTATTATTTAAATTAACTCATTTCGTGAATCGTTTTAATATTGAACAATGCTACAAGTGAGTAAAGATATAAACTTTCTGATATAGAAGAAATATATTAATTGACTTATAAAATATTTAAGGACATAATCTTAAAATGGTATGCATTTTGAAGGAATAAAATATTTCATATTTTTCAAAGCGTCATATAATATTTATAAATATATATAAAATCTCGCTTATTTGATTCGCAATCCGTACGCTGATTTTATTCGGTATTTTTTTCTCTTTTATATCGCAATATTTACTTCGTCTTTATTTCTTCAATGCATTATTCATAACATATCGTGATAACGATTCTTCTTAGCAGTTACGGTTAGAGAGAAAATTTATTCAAATATTTTCATCGCAGCAAATAGCAGGTGCATACGAAAATTGGAAGCAAAAATTCCGAAAGCCTTATATTAAAGCTTCGTAAAATTTAAGAATTCGTAAAATAGGTTTTCCACTAGAGAATTTAATAAATACTCCTTCCCGAAAATGTCGAATGCCAAAATTCTGAACGCGAATTTAGACTTTGTGAAAAAAAGAAAATTATAATATAGAGCATTTCAGTCATGCATGTGGCCTGTGCGTGATTAGTTAACAATTTTGTAAAAGATGAAAGAATTTCAGTGATCACGAAATTATTTACTGAGATTAAGGATTTAATTCCCAAGATTCATCAAGATTCAACTAATTCTTCTTTTATTTCTGTTTTAAGTATGATTCACTAATTTCAATTTGAGTAACATCATGTTCTGAAATTATTTATTCAATGATTTTAATTTCAATGATTCGCCGGTTCTTCTAATCTTACTTTAAATAAAATTAACTGAATCTGCATTTGATCCTAGAAAATGAATTTGAATTGCATGCCATAATTTTAGTTGATTTATTTTAACCTGTATAATATACATTATTAATTTAAAATGTTATAGATATGTAATTAGAATCGAAGCAATATCATATTCTCACGCACAGAATACTTGACAATAATATAATACTATGCATACAGGACAAAATATTTTTATAAGTTTTCTAAATTTCATTTTTCTTCAGTATTCAAACAGTAAAGTTTAGTAGAAGTTAGTTAAAAATATAATATATATGTATATTAAACTACGAAATATTTTACACGTCGTATTAAATTTTCTTTCGCTTTCATAATATGAATGTTGCTTGAAGATCTCAATACTTGAATTAAAATTACACGTTATTTTTTAAAAAAAGAAAATTTTTGTAAAGAATTTGGGGCTTGATGGTCGAGTGACTTGCGCTGTGGTGCTCGGTGCCACAGTTTAGTCCCGGCGGTGCCATGGATATTTGTAGTGGTTCGGAATCCACTTTAAACCGTAGGTACTGTTCTACTATTTCTATTAGGCGTAGGGCTGACAAGACTACCCTGTAAAAAGAAAACATCTCCGGTCTCGAAGTCTGCCAGTAAGCAGACGGGAACTATTACTTTCATCTCACTTGGAAAATGTTCCTTAAAACAAAAAATATAATAATTACTGTTTTAAAATTATTTCCTAAATATTATGGTTTTTTATATTACAACTGAATCTCTCATTAAATTGCTATGCTTATGTTACACATAGACACAATACAATGAATTCCTTTCGTAACTTTTAAGGAAAAGTAAATTTTATGTTCTGTAATAACTTAAACTCTACAATTGACGTAGTACATGATTTTATCCATTAAAGTGTTAATGCAAAAAGAATGGTTGTTGTATAAAATAGGTTTGATCATACAATTAAATATGCCAGTAGGCAGACTGCCTTGACCCATCATGGGACTGTTGCGCCAATGAAGAAAAAACTCAAAAATTGTTTTAATGCATGTAGTAGAAATAATTATTATCGGCATTCTTATTTTAATATTTAAAGAGACAGTTGCATTGTCGACAATTAAGAAGTTAGTTGTTTTTAATAATTTTACCATTCACAATTCGATTATTTATTATGGAATGCTAATGAAATTTTATCAGATTATTGTACAGAATTCTATTGACTAAAAAAATTTTCGGTGAAAGAAGATTGGTTGTCTTGTTTGATAGATTTGATCATAACAATAAAAAATTGTTGATCAACTGAACTAAAAATTCTTTTAACTAAATATATGTTTTAATGCATTTAATAGAAATGATTATTATTTAGCCACTGTACCACAAAGCCCACATACATGATTATCATTGGCATACCTCAAATTTTTAAACACTACAGATTTTTCTGAATAACCTGTTGTATGTACTTGCCATCTGACGTTCCAAAATCCGAGACGTCGCCATCACTTGCATTATTGAAATTCCTGAAGAAAATCACTTTAGTACAATCATGAGAAACCCTTCCATGCAAATACAAATTGCTTGAATGACAACCACTGGCGAAACAAACGTACGGTGGGACCCCCTTTCGTAACAAAGGTCAAGGGGTCCCAAATCCAGAAAAAAAGAAAAATTGCATAAATGAAAAATAAAGGAATAGTATCCATAAATGCCGTCTAAGAAAAGAAGAGCTAGAAATAAAGGATAAAAATGTTGACGATGTTTCTTGATGTTCAGCGTCATTAGTGCTATGGAGGTAACAGCTGTCTGATGTCCAGGCTGACAGGTGGGGCAAAAGAACCGGCTTCAGAAAAGACCTTTTTTTTTGTTTTCTTTCAGTCTGGTCTCTTATTAGAAAATGTTTCATTAGAGTGCGTTTGTTTCTTTTGATTGTTGCTTTCGTCATTTGAGAGTTTGCACGTGAAAAGAAAAAGGTGTTTTGTTGTGGCAAAATCCTCGTTGAAAAAAGGTTCCTTTTGTGCTGTTGAAGGTTGGCAATGATTATTCGAGAAAATTAGTGTACGCACGCATTTGAATAAATTGGAAAGTCATTGGAATTTTGAAAAATTGGATAGTCATTGAAGATTCAAAAATATCATATTATTATAGAATATATAGGTTTTCATTATGATCTTATCCAGAGATATTCAATACATTATTGCAAAAACTAATTATGCTAAATGGAAAGACTTTTTCATTAGACAAACAAAAAACATACAAAAATTATGTTCATATTAAAAATAAATAATCATAATTAAATTTTTATGTACTAATGTATGATTTTTTCCTAATTTTAATGCTAATTATTACTTTTTTAAGTAAAAGCCTTTTCGATTGAAATGATTGTTCAAAGCTTTGGTAGTAATTTGATTTTTTAAACTAAGTAAATATAACATGGTGTTAGTTATATTTTGAGATATTGTTCATATTGCATAGATAATTTAAATACAATAATTTTGCAGCGCAACAGAATTTAGTAGTCAAAAATGCATAGTGATATTTTAACACGTATTGTAACGTCTCCGCCTATACTAGACCAATAATATCTTCAAGAAGAGGGCCACTTTTAGGTTCATGGGAACACTTTGATTTTTATTTACAAGCATTTTATATGTTATACAGACATTTATTTAATACAAATTATTATTTACAAAAAAATTATAAATAAAGAATTAAATTTAATTTGCAAGTGCAGTTCAGTCCAAGGACGGAGATTTCTCTAGTCAACGACTAATTTAATTGCCTAGTCTGCAGCGGACCTTAATTATCACACGGCGTGATACACAAAACTACAAGGGGCTCACTTTATAAACAGGAGGAAACTTCAGCTTGTTCAGTCACTTCAAAGAAAAAAAGAAAAACAACACTTCTCATATGCTCGTCGCAGAACTTTCCTCTTTCTACTCCAAAATTCTTCTTTAAAAAAATCGTCAGCAGGGGTGTGAGCTGCCCTGATTTCTCATTGAATTAAACATTTTCTCAGCATATGCTCTATCACCAATCACGATGCAACAACTCATGGTGTACTATAGTCCATATTCCATCTACTATTGTTTTGTCCTGTAAAGACTCACATACAATCGCTAATTTCATGAAGTCTCATTATCCATAGCACTGCTTATCTGCTATCAGATTTGAGTGACAGGTTGTTCTCATTAGTACAAAACACTAATTGCACATAATGTAACTACCCACAATACTTCTTATCTGCTGTTAAATTTGAGCGGTAGGTTGTTATTATGTACTTTTCGAAGAATATACATTCCTCTCTCCTGGGAAAGAAATACCACAACTCTTCCCATGTGAAAAATGCTACAATATTAATAAAATAAAATTCATAAATGCATTAGTAATAAACTCTAAATAGATGATTTTAATTTTAAATAAACTTTTTCAAATATATCAATTTATATTTATTAGATAATTTTTTTTTGTAAAACCAAATTAAATGAAATTTTTCCTTCCCTAACCAAAAAAGCACAAACTAAATAAAAAAAAATTTCACGAAAATACTAAGACTCAAGAGATTTTGTTTATTTACTTTAGTTCGAGAAAAAAGGTATATTTCGATAAAGTGTAAAGATAAGAAATTGGACGTCTTCATAAACAAGTATTGTCAACACTTTTATCAACAGAAATGCTACAAAGACAGCGGATTAAAGATATTTCGATACGTTTTGACTTATATTAAAAGATTCAATCACTTCTTGAAGATAATAACGCCGACTAAATCTTCTGGTTCGTTTTACCCTATTCATCCGTCCAAAAGAAATACGAAACAGTAAAAAAGAAAGAAAAAAAAAGAACACTTGAGCCATTGGAATCGATTGCAATTCATTGTCCCTCACCCCCGATGTTTTGTGTTTGTATGTTTTTACGAAATGGACTTTGTTCTCCGAGATTTTGTTTTGGTTTTTCCCTGGAGCCTAATACTTAGAATTCCAAGTTTCACTTTGGAAAACCGGATACGTAGACTGGTATGAAGAAAAAGTAAATACACAGGGTACGAAATTTTTCCAGCTGTATTAAACGTTGTTTCAAAAGGGGCATTTTCAAGCTGGGTTGTTTAAACTGTCGGAATTTGTTTCCGTCCAGGGCTCTGCATTTCAACTTAACAATGGCAGAAAAATCAATCTTCTGAAATATCATTTCAGTGTGCCTCTTCGTCTTTATCTATTCTTTTATAGGCTATTTCATATAAAAGAATATTGATGTTAATAATTCATCTATTGCTGTAAATTAGTCATCGATTGCTTAAGCTATTGCTGTAAATAATTCATCCATTGCTTAATCTATTGCTGTAAATAATTCATCCATTGCTTAAGTTATTGCTGTAAATAATTTCTCCATTGCTTAAGCTATTGCTGTAAATAATTCATCTATTACTTAAGCTATTGCTGTAAATACACAGGGTACGAACTTTTTCCAGCTGCAGTAAACGTTATTTCAAAGGGGTATTTTTTTGTCCAGGGGTCTACATTTTAACTTAACAATGACAGAAAAATCAATCTTCTAAAATACCATTTGAGTGTTCCTTTATATGCTATTGCATATAAAAAGAATAGCTGTTGATAATTCATCTATTGCTTAAACTATTGCTCTAAATAATTCATCTATTACTTATGCTATTGCTGTAAATAATTATTCTATTGCTTAAGCTATTCTTGTACAAAATCTATCTATTGCTTAAGCCATTACTGTAAATAATTCTTCTATTGCTTAAGCCATTACTGTAATTCTTCCATTGCTTAAGCCATTACTGTAAATAATTCTTCTATTGCTTAAGCCATTACTGTAAATAATTCTTCTATTGCTTAAGCCATTACTGTAAATTAAGCCATTACTGTAAATATTTCCTCTATTGCTTAAGCCATTACTGTAAATAATTCTTCTATTGCTTAAGCTATTACTGTAAATAATTCTTCCATTGCTTAAGCCATTACTGTAAATAATTCTTCCATTGTAAATAATTCTTCTATTGCTTAAGCCATTACTGTAAATAATTCTTCTATTGCTTAAGCCATTACTGTAAATAATTCTTCTATTGCTTAAGCCATTACTGTAAATAATTCTTCTATTGCTTAAGCTATTTTTGAAAAAATCCATCTATTGCTTAAGCTATTACTGTAAATAATTCATTCTATTGCTTAAGCTATTACTGTAAATAATTCATCTATTGCTTAAGCTATTGCTGTAAATACAGAGGGTACGAACTTTTTCCAGCTGTATTAAACATTGTTTCAAAAGGATATTTTCAAACTGGGTTGTTTAAACTGTTCGAATTTATTTCTGTCCAGGGCACTACATTTCAACTTAACAATGGCAGAAAAATCAATCTTCTGAAATATCATTTGAGTGCATTATTGCGTCTTCTTTTATATGCTATTTCATGTAAAAGAATATTGATATTAATATTTCATCTAGTCCTTAAGTTATTGCTGTAATTAATTAATATACTTCTTAAGCTATTGCTGTAAATAATTCATTTATTACTTATAGTTATATTCTAGATTTCGAAGATTGGACACAATATACCAGAGATTAGTATCATGTGACATTTCTATACATTCAATGGTAATTAAAGTGCAAAAAAAAAATGATTCATAAAATAAAATTGAAAAAAAAAGAATGGATTGATGTTAGAGCTGTAAAGTTCAATTTCTCTTGGTGATGTTAATTTTTTTTTATAATTTTCTTTACTTGTTTTGGCTAAAATAACCATTTTTCAGTGAATTTAGTAAGACTGCACAAAAAACACAGTGATATTTTATCAAAGTCATAAAGATAACTAAATAGGATGACGGATTAAAACTGTTTCATATTAACAAAGTATAAATATTCACAAAGTATACTAACCCCATTCTTTGTCAAAATTAGATCTATAGTATTAGTTTTTATATCTTTCATCTTCAATGCTTTGGAGTTATTTAGGGATATAGTCTAATTCGATTGAAATCTTTATAGCTAAAAATAACAGAACTTCTAAAAAGTTATATTTAATTATAATTGCAAATAAAACAACTTTGTAACCTAATAGAAGTTCAGAAAATGGCCTTATTGTATACATGGTTTCTATGTCAATAGAAATACATAGCTTTTGCACATTCTGGCAGTAGTCCATATAATGGACCACTAATAGTCCACATAATGGACAAGGAAGAAATTCTAAAGGTGTACAAGTTCTAAAGGTATTCTAGTCAAGAGGTATTTTACATGCCCATTTGAAATATGATTTAACTTAAAACATTTTTTACAATTACAAAATATCATCTTTATTTAAACATATTAATACCAATAAATGTAATTATTATTTGTATTGTTTAAACAATACGTTAAACAATTAAGTGATGATTAATTAAGGTTTTCTTAATCAATTAAAGTTTTCTTTATTCAATTAAGGTTTTTCTTATTGCCCCATAATTACATAAGATTTATATGAATAGCAAAGGTTAATTGCAACTAAACCTCAAAAGAATAAATAAATATATTTTATTAATTTTTTAATATGATATTAAAATGTAATTCATTAACTTTTTAATATGATATCAAAAGATAATTTATTAACTTTTGATAAATAATTATTATATAAAATAAAAAAATTAAATTAATAAAATAACATTCAGAAACGAACTTTGCTTTTACAATTTAAAATCAAACTTTCATCATTAATTTCTGAAAATATTTCCTTAAAATAACATGTATTGTATTTTTATTATCTGGTCTTACAAAGTGTAACTGAATTTTGATTTATCAGTGTCTGCATAAATATTTTTCGTTTGAAGTGAATTATTCCAATATCTCGTAAAATAATATCCATATCACATTCAATAAGCTTTCAAAATTGTTTCTAAAGAATTAACAAAACTAAATAAAGAAGCTGTTTATCAGAAGTAGTGAATTTTCAAACATTATGAAAATAATTTCTTGGTAAACTTTGGAGAATAGTTTATTTTCTTGAATAATCATTGAAATTTTTCCACTTTTCAATGTTTTTATTTCTAACAGATAGCATTAAGTGCTCTTTGATCTATGATTTTCAAATTGCTATTGACATTATCTTGAAATTCTTATTTCAAATAAAGTTTTCAAGAATTTTAAAAGAAATTTGGATACAATTTAAAAGTACTTGAATAAAATGATTTTAATCATATTTTTATCTATCTGTCTATCTATATATACCCAATAAATTTTTGAAAGGGATCAATTTAAAAACGTTTTATATCCAATATATTTAAGTAATTTTATGATATTTTAAATAATATATAAATATTGTAGCATGAAGAGTTGTAGCGTTTCGTTTCCAGGAGAGAGGAATGTATAATTTTTAATAAGTGCATAATAAAAACCAATCATTCAAATTTGATAGCAGATATTCAGTGTCATGGATAATGAGACCTCTTGAAATTAGCGATTGTCTGTTCGATCTTCACAGGTCGAAACAATTACAGATGGAATATGGATTACACCATTAATTTTTGCATCGTGATTGGTGATAAGCGATGGGATCAGAAAGTGTCTAATCGAAAGAGAAGTGAGAGAAGCTGACCCCTCTCTAGGTGGATATTTTTTAAGGGATGTTTTTGAAGAAGGAGAAGAGAGTTCTTCGACGAATCGATAAGAAGTGTTATTTTCCTCTTTTTCTGAAAGTGATTGAACAGGCCGGAATTTCTGCCTGCTTTCAAAATGTGCCCCTTGTGGTTTCGTGTATCACGCCATGTGGTAATTTAAGGTCTGTCTCAGACCTGGTTTAATAGGTTCGTCGTAGACTCGAGAACTCAATCTCCATCCTTGGAGTGAAGGGCACTTATGAATCAAATTATCTTTAGTTTTAATTTTTTTTGTAAATAGAGTTATATATAGGTAGGGTCTAGTATAGATCCAGATGTTACAATATATATGAAGTTGCATTTAAACATTTTTGTATACTTAATTTAATTTATTACAATGCGCAATATTAAGTTGAAATAATATTGTGTTAAGAATATATAAAAATAAGAATTCGATATATTGATAGTGATTCAAGAAGATAATATGTTGATAGAATTATGAAAAGTATTGATCAAAGATAACTTAATATTGTCTATTGAATAAAAAATACAGAAATAGCAAGCAACAAACAACAATAATATATTAATTACCATAAAATATAATATATAATTATCAATAAATCATATAAAAAAGCTTATAAGTCAAACATAAGTGCAGATCCAAATTTTCCTGTATCCAAATTTTTATTCAAATGCTCTTGCGCCATGTTATTCCCACTTTTTTAAACATTCACTCTATGTCTTGTCGTCCCTTGGATATTTCTCAGTAAGATCTGGTTTTTGAAATTATTTTCCATCTCCAATAAAAATATTCTCGTAGAATAAATACGAGAATATATAACTCTGAAGAAAGAAGCGCGGTATATATCACGAAGTGTCCAGTGTCCAGGTTTAAGCAAAGATAAGCTTGTCAGCTTTGGGGCGTCCCCATGAAAAATGTTGTGGAGGCTTAAGCCCTGAAATATAATTTACAATGAGCCCCTGCTTAAAGAATGTGCCAGATCGACTACTCTCCATCATTATACCTCCGCACGAAATGTTGTGATTTTGAAAATATTGGCTGTGAATAAGAATGATATATTATTGATTTGGTTATCACTGAATCCGGACGCATTGCTATTGATATAGTTCGACTAGTCTTCAAGAATGGGTGTCAAATATGAAAACTATTGTATAAATATTTAATAAGTATGTTTAAAATGATAATATTCATATATATAATTTTATTGCTAATATTTAAACGACATTTTTTAAGCATTTGTTATTTATATTGCTGACTTTAACTTGTATATTTCAAAAGTATTGGAGAGTATGCAACTCAATAGTTTAATGGACAAAGAACTAATATTTGAAACCAACGTAATAAATCAGCAGTATATATCAGATAAAAAGGCCTGATAGTGATACACATATCTGCCTGCTGTCGACCATGTGGGTTTTGGTTTTGTTTTGTTTGTCGCTCTACGGTCAATTTGTGTTAATTAGACCAGGACCTACAGTTCAACGGAAATTCTAAATTACTAACAAACATCCATGTCGGATTAGAACCTGAATCCTGTGGTGCCACCAAAGATCAGAGCGCTAGCCAATTGGTCATCAGGCCGCTGTAGACTAAGTGGTATAAGAAACATCAACAACAAGTCTGATTATTTAGATTATATTCGAGGTTATCTTTAAATGAAAATAGAGTTTTTGCATACCTTTCGTTAGTTACCGTAGGACGTCCGTTAGCTTTCTCCCTAGCGCGCATGCTCATAGGAAACATAATTTTCTATGAGCATGCGCGCTAGGGAGAAAAAGCTAACGGACGTCCTACGGTAACTGACGTACGGTATGCAAAAACTCTCTAATATAAACCCACCAACTTTTACCCACCCACATAAACACATATTTTTTTATAAATCCATATATGTATGTTGTTGTTGTTGTTGTTGTTTCTTATCCCACTTGGCTGGCCAAGCCCACAAGCCCATATGGACTCATGATTGAAGGGGAAGGAAGCAGCTTCTGTTGTGATGGAGCACCCGTAGGTAGAAGCCTGACTTTTGCTCCGTGACGCTCTTACAGTCATAGGAGACCGGGACCTACGGCTTAAAGTGGATTCCGAACCACTACAAACATCCATGGCACCGCCGGGATTCGAACCCGAAACCTGTGGCACCGAGCGCCAGAGCGCTAGACACTCGGCCATTCAGGTTCCAAATTTGCCAACGGCACGCAGTGTTCCCAGGTGGTCACCCACCCAAGTACTGACCGCGCCCAATGATGCTTAACTTCGGTGATCTAACGAGAACCGGTATATTCAGCATGGTACGGCCGTTGGCATCCATATATGTATAAAAGACATATATTAAAATTTTTGTATTAATGTGTATATAAACACTAAACGCTATCGGTTTTCTTTTGATAATAGAGAGTTTTTGCATACCGTACGTTAGTTACCGTAGGACGTCCGTTAGCTTTTTCTCCCTAGCGCGCATGCTCATAGGAAACATTATTACAGATACGCATGCGCGCTAGGGAAAAAAAGCTAACGGCCGTCCTACGGTAACTAACGTACGGTACGCAAAAACTCTCTAATATTACAAAAATCTATTACATCGATTTATTCAATTTAAAAACTGCAATGTTAAATGACTAATATTAGACATTAACGCAGACCAACTAGGTGGAATTATTTAAATTGCATTTCAGGTATAATTCTACACATAAACTTAAACATCATTTGCATATGTAAAGAAAAACACTTGAACTTATGTAATATTCAAAAAGGAATGCATTAAGTATCATGCACTCCAAATCTTTAATATAACAATTTTTTTTCTAAAATATTATTACACATCTTCAACAAGCGTTACGTGATAGAGATGTACATGATGATTGAGGGTTTCTTTTTTTTTACTTCTCAACCTAATTCCAAATAATTTATCAAACAAAATTGATGCTTTTAAATCCATTAGTTTACTTTCTTCACAAAAGCGGTTTATTGGCGATACACCCAAACCTATTGTCGACGAATAAATATTTATAAGCCTATTATAACAATCTTCTTTGTACAGAATTCTGTTTTAAATTTTCTGTTTATTTTCTGAGAGACAAAATATATAATTTGTTTCCTTTTATAAAGCGATTAATTTTCAAGAATCCTCTTTATTCCTGAAGCCTTATATACCTACATAGGTTTGTTTAGACCAGCAGCCATGTTAATTTATTATATTTTCGTAAAAGAACCACCAAAAGTTTATTATTAAATATAAATAAAGCTAATGTATATCAAACATCGTTATAATGAAATAAACTATAAGTAATTAATACGTTCCATTACATTGATTTAACAATCGTTTTAAAACTTGGATCGATTTCTGTAATAGAAAAGTTCAAAATTGATTTTAAATTTCCTCGTTAAATTAAGCCGTTATTATTATTATTTTTTTTGCTGGTTAACAACTATTATGATAAAAGAATTTCGTAGATTTATATTAATTAAAAACGTTAAACTTTAATTATTTTCGCCGGAAATTTTTAAAAAATATTATCATGGGATTTCATAAAAGCATGAGTGGGAGGTAAATAAATAAATAAATAAATAAAATATATATTTCATTCATTTTTATATATATTTAATTTCATTTAAGAACATTTTCATTTTCAAATCAGTTAAAAGTAATAATTGTTATTTAGTTATCGAATTACTATTCGACTACTTAAAAACATTTTTAACTTCAAATTTTAATAATAAATCTTCTGTTAAAAATTATTCGCATAAAATATTAGATAACCAAATATCTATAAGAAATATATACTTAAAAACATTTAATCAAATAACAAGATTATAAATATCTAAATTAATATCAAGTTTCAGAAATTAAGGGAAATCAATAATGATGCATATAAATAGGATGGTTTTTATATTATCATACAATAACATTTTCAGATATGAAAATAATTTCGTAACTTCTGTAATATTAGTTTATATTTAAGATTAAATAAATCCTCATATTTGTCTTTCTTCAACTGATTTCAATGCAGCATTAGATAATTGCTCTTTATAGAATATAACAAAAGCTTTCACAAAAAATTCTCATAAAATATTACGTAACTAAATATCTATCAGCAATATACACTTAAAAACATGTAATCAATTAACAATAATACAAGTATCTAAATTAATATCAACTTTCAGAAATTAAGGGAATATATAATGATGCAAATAAATAGGATGGTTTTTATATTTTCATGCAATAACATTTTCAGATATTAAAATAATTACGTAACTTTTTTAATATTACTTTATATTTGAGAATAAATAAATCCTTATATTCGTCTTTCTTCAACTGATTTCACAGGTTCAAATCCTAGCGGTGTCATTTAATGTTTGTTAATGGTTCGGAATCCACTTTAAACTGTAGGTCCCGGTCTAACTAGCCTAAAGTGAGCAAAAAAATTATCGTAGAGCTGCAGACCAAACCAACCAAATCAACTGATTTTAACATAGTAGATAATTGAACTTTATAAACCATGCATAGTTAAAATATTAAATTACATAACAAATATGCAGATTTTTTAACTAATTATGTTATAAAAGTCCTTATAGTTGCCTTTTTTCAACTGATTTCAATACGGCGTTATATAATAGGACTGTATAAGCCATGCATAGTTAAAATATTTTATATAACAAATATGTAGAGATTATAATAATTATGATATGTAAATTTTATTCGAGGTATATATATATATATATATCTCGATGCATAAACGATGCATTTTCGTCTTTTTATGCTTTATCAATTTTAAGAACTAAAAAATGATTTTCCTCACTGAATCCATTGTTGTATTACATTTAAACCCAACATATCCCCATATCCGTTTCCCCAAAATTGCTTCTCAAGTAGATCGCATCTTTTAAATTACCTAGAACCACCGGACAAAACCAGACAAAAATCTTCCCATTTCTGCAAATTCGCTTAACTTTAAACAACCCGTCAGAATCCCTACGTTAATCGAAACGCCGTAACTCCATCGGAAAAACCCTAGATGATCTCCGGAAATTCAATTTAAAATTTAAGAAGTGGAGTAAATAACCTTCGCCTCCAAATCAACGCACACCATTAAAACAAGAGAGACCCAAATGGAAAGCAAAAGGATTGACGCTTGAAACGAACTTTCAACAACAACAACAGCAAAAGTAAAAAAAAAAGTTGGACCAAATTACTTGCATCTTTTAGTGGAAAGCGGCATTAAGAGATGAAGAACAACGGCTTCAATGCAGCAAAAGCGTCAAAGTTTAACTCCAATTAATGTGTTTTGAAACTGTAAACGGTCCATGTGACCATTTCGGGATCTTTTGAGAAAATCCGGAATTTTTCCCCCAGAAGAATTTACCGTGAGTATATATTGTTATGGCTATGGTTTAAATTACAGGCCATTACACTCCGGGCTCTCTCTGTTGTGCTGGTCATTAAAGGCATTAAGTAGACTGTTCCCCCGTAGAACTGTTAGGAAAGCACATCTGATGACAATGAGAATTTTGGCCCTTCTGTTTGTCAAACGTGCCATTATTTGGGGAAGGTTTTCCAAAGCTTTTCGGTGCCTTTAATACTGGAAGAATCGTGGGATTAGTTTGAAACTGGATTAAGTCTCTTCCATCTTATTGGAGGAAGGAATGAAGGAATTTTTCTGGATTGTTTTCACCACAAAACTTCTTCAGCAGAGGAAATGATAAATTCTGTTTTCATTTTAAATTTTATTATGAACCATGTTTAAAATAATTATATGATAATATAGGATTAATCAAGGATTAGATTGAAACTGGATTAAGTCTTTTCCATCTTATTACGGTTTTGTTTGTCGCTCTACGGTTATGTTGTGCACTTTTTTGACCGATTAGACCAAGACCAACCAAATGACCAGTTTAACGTGGATCTTATTGGAGGAGAGAATAATGTAATTTTTCTGGATTGTTTTCACCACAAAACTTCTTCAGGAGAGCAAATAACTAATTGTGTTTTAATTTAAATTTTGGAAATTTTATTATGAACCATGGTTAAAATAATTATACTATTAATCATGGGATCAGATTAGAACTGGATTAAGTCTTTTCCATCTTATTGGAGAAGACAATGAAGAAATTTTTCTAGATTGTTTTCACCACAAAATGTCTTCAGGAGAGTAAATGATTAATTCTGCTTTATTTTAAATTTTGAAAATGTTATTATTGACCAGGATTAAAATAATTATATGATATTTTAAAAATTAAATGCAATTCTTCATTTCAGTTAGTAAAAAATATACGCGTTACGTTAATATTCATATACTTTAAACTGGTTTAAATCTTTTCCATTTGATTAGTAAAATATTTACATTAATTTTTGTAATCTGTTTGTATCTCCATGAATTCTGTCTTTATGTTAAGTTAGATTATATTATTATGGCCATGAAATTTAAATAATTGTGAAATATATATTTATAGATATACCATTTATATATCTATAGTTTGTTCAAATTCTGAAAAGATTATTTAAAGTAATTCAAATGATGAATGTGTAAAGCATTACTTAAATGAGTCATGTCCTTGCTTAATTCAGTATTCATCGCATTTCTTGATGTGTGAAAGGATTGGATTTGAAAGTATATATCTTATTGTAATTAACTTAAATGTGATTTTCCCTCATTCTGGTAAATATATCTTAGAAAAACAAAGTTACAAGTGTAGTCTCTCTTAATTACAGTGTGAATATATTTTTATTTTATTTACAGTAATTTATTTAAACCCGAAGTAATTCTTTTTTCGAAGTAATTTATATACTTTAGTAGGATTAAATAATAAAAACAAAAATAAAAGTTATAATGACTTAGTTAAATGGTAAAAGAATTTTTAAAAAATTATGAAAATAAAAATTAAAAAGCAATTTAATCGTAAATAAAATTCTAGTTTATTTTCAAATTACAAAAAAAGTTTTTAATGATAAATGAAGTGAACATACATTAAGATGTAGTTTTCCTGAAGACAGTATTTCTATTTCTGTCAAAATGCTTTTGATTAAGTAGGGAAAAAAGTCATTTTTCAAATCAAGTCAGTTTAAATAATTTTTATTGCATTTTGAAAAAAAAAAAGGAATTTTTTTACGTCTTGGAAAATCTTGTAAAATAAAATAGCAGAAATGCTGAGGCATTTTCATTAAATTAAATGCTGAAAAAGTTTACAATTAAAATTAAATTTAAATACTAAATAATCAAAAATTCATAAAAATTATACAGAAACATAATAATTATAATGAAATGATACTAAAGCAATTAAATTATTTCTAAAAACAAACTCCACTTCTCAAATGTTTATTTATCTAATGTAGTATGAAAACTTGCATATTTATTGACAAATTTTCTGAGAATTCTAAAATTAAATTTTTATATAAAAATATCATTTTTTCAAGTGCATCTTAGGAAACTATTTGTATATATATATATATATAATCTTTTCTAAAATTATTTTTAAAATTTTAATAAAAAGAATAAAAAAATAAACTTATTTCAAGATACATAAAATTTTAATATTTTTATTTATTTATTTGGAAACATGATCAAAGAGAAAATATGTAAACTCTCACGTAATAATAAAAAAAAATTTCAAGATTTATTTACAAAAATTATAACATCTTTATTGATTATGCAGTTTGAAAACGTTTTTTCTCGCATCTTTAGCATATTAATATTTCAGTTATAGATATTTTTACGATATATTTTCTGCTAAATATATTATTAAAGTATTTATTTTTAAAAAAATGTTGCAATGCCATTTAGGAGCAAAGCGTCATACATCTTGAAAATACTTATCTACTAATTGAATCTTTCAATAAAAATTATTATCATTTTGTATCGTATAAAAGATTAAAAAATTAGAGCTTTGAACTTTTGTTCATTTATAAACTCATTTTTCTCTTTCAAATTAATGAAGGAAAAAAAAAAACGACACACGAATGAATTTCTTTCAAAATAAATTAAATAATTCATTTCTGTATATTTGCCGAGAGAAAATTTAATGCATTTTCGAAATTAAATTATCTGTTTCTTTAAAGATAATGCAAGAAAAAAATCATCCTAAAGGTAGTCTCGATTCTTCAAAGTTTAAAGAAATACTTATAAATTAAATGCAGAAATGGATTCATTTGATTAAATTGAAAGTTTAAATGGTTTTTGAGTTTTTTTTTTTCATACTTGTTTTTTAAAACCTTTTGATTTTGTTTGACAAGTATATACCTTTCAAGAAGATAACTAAATCTTTCCTTTTTTTAAATCTTTCTTCACTCCGAAGATTGAGAGTGCTTAAAAAATTGTCCAGAGTAATTATTTTCATTTAGGTTTTTAAGTCATTCGCGACCTTTTTATTTTGTACTTATGAAATAGTGAATTTTTATATTCTTTATTCTGAAAATAGGAACGAATATTAGAAATTGTGTTTTTAAATAATTTTTAAAGAGTGGAGAGGTCTTCTGTTGAGATCTTATCAAAAACTATTTAAATACCAACACACGAATCTATGGTGTATACAGTATAAGTAGATAATCGAAAAATTGCACCATAAAATTTGAAAGGTTAACTCTTGGCAACTGGCGCACAGATTACGAAGTACCAATTGGGATATACCCTTTAACCTCCTCATCTTAATTCATATATAAATTTACGATTTTAATTGGCTGCTTAAGGTAGTATAAAAAATGTTAGATAAAGTTTCAAAAAATTAAATTAGTGGTACTCTAAACAATAAAAAATACTAAAAATAAATAAAAGTAAAATTAAAAATTAAAATAATTTAAATTTAAATTCTATATAATTAGGGACTAAAAAAGAGTTAATGTGCACATCCTAACTGTACAGCGTATGGTGCTGGGCTTTGATTCGAACCTTGGACCTTGCCGTCAGAGATCCGTTTCTTTACCACTGCACTAGTTAATCTTGGGATAACTCTTCAAATTCTAACATTCCTTCCAGAGGCTAGTTCATGCGGGGACTGTAGGAAATAATATTAGCCCATTCAAGTGGTATTTCCATCAAAAGGTGTTTAACAATATCACGATTCAAGTTTAAACGTGTACTTTTATATGTACGATATGTTTAAATGCTTTACTTTTATATGTATAACTTTTTATATATGCGAAAATCAAAAATTGTGTTTTTAAATAATTTTTAAAATCTGGAAAGGTCTTGTGTTGAGATCTTAACAAAAAATATCTAAATACCAACACGCTAATCTATGGTGTGTATGAACAATTTATAAACTAAAAATACTTGTCGAAACAATTGAAAACAAAACAAAATAACTTTTAAATGGCAAACAGAAGCAAAACAAAAACATGAAATTCACAAAATCTTGCCAAAAAATTAGCAAAAACAATGATGTCTAGTTTACTGCAAGACAGCTGAAACTCGACAAATTACGGAATAGAATTATAATAACCTTTCATAGGGAGAATGGAAAGATGTACAAATTTTGAAGAGAGTCTCTTAATTTTTAATATACATTTTTCGTAAAATCCTAGTTATTTTCAGAAGGATCCTCAAATACCTACGCTAACAGATATTTTCCCAAATTTTTTACGAAGATCGTCAAATTATCTTCAACCTAGCAATATTTTTAGCTTTTGTACAATATACACTAAGCAAATTTTTCTAAAACAAAAACAGGTTTCACAATAAAATGTTAATTTAATCAATGATTGATACAAAAAGCTACTTATTATCTTAAAATCAGCAAATACTAACATATATTAAAAGAAATTTTCGTTAAAAATATATAGATCTTGTGCTGAAATCTATTTCACTATAACTCATTTCAAAGTACAGAAAGCATTTCATTCATCGCAAACTTTCACATTCATTTTACATTTACATTTTACAAAAATAATAAATAAGCACTTATTGCCTATTTTTACATATTGTCGTACCGTACCGTATACCGTATACTTATTGCCTAATAAGCATCATTGCAATAAGTATACGGTCAATCTCAGATATAAACCGCCCTACTTAGTATCTAAAAATCAGGAACTATTCGTACTACCGTATCTAAAAGAAATTTTCTTAAAAATATATAGATCTTGTAATGAAATCTATTTCCTTACAACTCCTTTCAAAGTACAGAGAGCATTACATTCATTGCAAATTTTCACAAGAAAACAATAATTTTACAATAAACATAATAAATAAGCCCTTATTATCTAGTTTTACATTTTTATACGATGAATTCTAGACATAAAAAAATTAATTTGACTCATTAGTTGCATCATCAATTCTCTCTCAATTGTATTTCATCATTTACATTTGTTAATACTCGTCATCGCAATAACTATACGACCCCTTTGAGAAATACCCCCCTCCCTTCTCTTTGATATAGGAAACTTAAAAGCCCAGCAACTGTTTAGAACCTCCTAAGTTAACTGCATTTTCAGCTTTTATGTGTTTGCATGTGTCAACATTGGTAATGGATACAGTTTAACATATCGGCAGTTGCGAAAGACAAATCCGTTATTGGGGAAACCGGCCGCATCTTTCCAAATCTCTGCTTCCTTTTCTTAAACGCTTCCCTGCTGTAGCGGGATGATTAATTTGGCCTTTTAAAAATATCTACCAGATGAAACGAGCCGTGGTAGGGAAATATCGGTGATGAGATAAAACGGTACGCTTTGAGCCTGTAACAGAATTAATGTGTTGCCGCCTGCCATGAAAAATGTTGGGAACATAGGAAATGTAATGATAAAACGATATGGAAGTCTTTTTAGGATTATGACATGAATCATATTTTTTAATGCCTTTATGCATGTAGTATTTTAATGCACGTCGCTGATTAATCTGGTAGGTTTTAATGTGCTTGATATCAGAATTCATTGCATAGTTATAAATATACAATTGTAACATGAAATGCAAGATATCTGGAAATTTTAATTTATTTTTACTATCATAAATGAAGAAGATAACATTCAACATGCGAGAAAATTTGCGTAGTATATGTTTGTGGCAAATACATTATGCTGTTAAAATCTCGGGTTTATATATGATTATAGACTATATGACTATATAACCATATATGGTTATACATACGAGTCTGATACGATTTTAAATGTGCATTTCACATAATCATTTTTAAATAATCATCTTAAAAATGATGATTATGTGAAATTCATATTTAAAATCGTATTGTATACATTTGTCTAATAGATTTATAATAATGTTAAGTCTATATTAAAGCATATACAGAACACAGAAGCGTTTACAGTGATCTAATAGCTTGTACGCTATCGATTCTACAGTATATGTTTTTTTCAAATTGTATATATTTGTCTAGTAGATTTATAATAATATTAAGTTTATATTAAAACATATTAGATTACTGTAAATGTATTTGTGCTCTGTATAACTTGTTGTTTATAGATTCTACGGTATTTTTTTCGTATTGTATACATTATATAAAAAATTATGTATGTGTGTATATATATATATATATATATATATATATAATGTATACATTTAATGTATATAAAAATAAATAAGCAGTTAGTTGGCTATTTGTTACATTTTTATAGTATGAATTCCAGACTATGAATCATTTGAGTTTGTTAATAAGCGCCATCGCGATAAGTATACGACCCCTCTCAGAAATAAATCCCCCTTCTCTTTGACACTGGAAACTTAAAAGCCCGCCAATCGTTTAGACCTTCCCAAGTTAACTGCATTTTCAGCTTTTACGTGTTTGCATGTGTCAACATTGGTAACGGATACAGTTTAACATGTCGGGCCGTTATCTATTGCGAAAGACAAATCCGTTATTGGGGAAACCGGCCGCATCTTTCCAAATCTCCGCTTCCTTTTCTTAAACGCTTCCCTGCTGTAGCGGGATGATTAATTTGGCCTTTTAAAAATATCTACCAGATGAAACGAGCCGTGGTAGGGAAATATCGGTGATGAGATAAAACGGTATGCTTTGCGCCTGTAACAGAATTAATGTGTTGCCGCCTGCCATGAAAAATGTTGGGAACATAGGAAATGTAATGATAAAACGACATGAAAGTCTTTTTAGTATTATGACGTGAAGCATATTTTTTAGTACCTTTATGCATGTAGTATTTTAATGCACGTCGCTGATTAATCTGGTAGGTTTTAATGTGCTTGATACCAGAATTCATTGCATAGTTATAAATATACAATTGTAACATGAAATGCAAGATATCTGGAAATTTTAATTTATTTTTACTATCATAAATGAAGAAGATAACATTAAACATGCGAGAAAATTTGCGTACTATATGTTTGTGGCAAATTCATTATGCTGTTAAAATCTCGGGTTTATATATGATATATAAATCTGAGACTATAATTATGACTATATAACCATATATGGTTATACATACGAGTATGATACGATTTTAAATGTGCATTTCACATAATCATTTTTAAATAATCATCTTAAAAATGATGATTATGTGAAATTCACATTTAAAATCGTATTGTATACATTTGTCTAATAGATTTATAATAATGTTAAGTCTATATTAAAGCATATACAGAACACAGAAACGTTTACAGTGATCTAATAGCTTGTACGCTATCGATTCTACAGTATATGTTTTTTTCAAATTGTATATATTTGTCTAGTAGATTTATAATAATATTAAGTTTATATTAAAACATATTAGGTTACTGTAAATGTATTTGTGCTCTGTATAACTTGTTGTTTATAGATTCTACGGTATTTTTTTCGTATTGTATACATTATATAAGAAATTATGTATGTGTATATATATATATATATATATATATATATACATTTAATGTATATAAAAATAATAAATAAGCAGTTAGTTGGCTATTTTTTACATTTTTATAGTATGAATTCCTGACTATGAATCATTTGAGTTTGTTAATAAGCGCCATCGCGATAAGTATACGACCCCTCTCAGAAATAAATCCCCCTTCTCTCTGACAGTGAAAACTTAAAAGCCCGCCAATCGTTTAGACCTTCCCAAGTTAACTGCATTTTCAGCTTTTACGTGTTTGCATGTGTCAACATTGGTAATGGATACAGTTTAACATATCGGGCTGTTATCTGTTGCGAAAGACAAATCCGTTATTGGAGAAAGCGACCGCATCTTTCCAAATCTCCGCTTCCTTTTCTTAAACGCTTCCCTGCTGCAGCGGGATGATTAATTTGGCCTTTTAAAAATATCTACCACATTAAACGAGCCATGCTAGGGAAATATTGGCGATGAGATAAAACGGTACGCTTGTCGCCTGCAACAGAATTAATGTGTTGCCGCCTGCTGTGAAAAATGTTAGGAACGTAGGAAATGTAATGATAAAACGATATGGAAGTCTTTTTAGGATTATGACATGAATCATATTTTTTAATGCCTTTATGTAGTATTTTAATGCATTTAACATCAGAATCCGATGCATAGTTATAAATATACAATTGTAACACGAAATGGAAGATGTCTGGCAATTTTGCAATATTTTTTTATTATCATTAATGAAAATGGTAACATTAAACCTGCAAGTACATTTGCGTGATATATGTTTGTGGCAAATTCATGATGTGAAAGTCTCGGATTGTTTTAAAGATGTTTATATGAAATTCGCATTTAAAACCGGATTGTATTCATTTGTCTAGTAGATAAAAATAATCGTATTGTATACAATTGTCTAGTAGATAAAAATAATCGTATTGTATACAATTGTCTAGTAGGAAAAAATAATTGTATTGTATACAATTGTCTAGTAGATAAAAATAATTGTATTGTATACAATTGTCTAGTAGATAAAAATAATTGTAGATAACTAGTAGATAAAAATAATTGTATTGTATACAATTGTCTAGTAGATAAAAATAAATACAATTGTAGATAAAAATACAATTGTATAGTATTTGTCTAGTAGATAAAAGAATTGTATTGTATACAATTGTCTAGTAGAAAAAAAAATTGTATTATATACAATTGTATAGTAGATAAAAATAATCGTATTGTATACAATTGTATAGTTGATACAGTAATTTTAAATATATGTTAATACTTATTAGATCACTGTAAACGTATTAATATAGTTTTTTTGCTCAAAATTATGATTTTTTAAAATATAATAAAATATTTTGATAATAAACATTTATCTGGAAGTCTGAGTGATCCTGAAACTTTAACCATTAAGTCACTCATCAATAAGAGAAATAGTTGTCTTTCTTTACATCGCCATTTGTTTTTTAACTTGTTGTAATTGAACTTTTAAATTAATTTTTGTATTGAATAATAAATTTTTAATGAAATATAAATAAATATTAATATATTAGGACCATTTAAGAACTAAGGTCAAAACTATTGCATCAATGAATTAAATCTGCAAAATCAATGTGAGCATAGAAATGAAAGCACAATCCTTACTTCATAATGATATATCACTACTTCAGTGATAATTCATATGACACCGTGGTCTTCAGACTTTTCTATTTCAGACATCTAAATTATGAATGCAATGCAAATTTATCAACAGCTATAAAAATGCCTTTTATGAACCTAATTGCACTGCAAGAGTTTAGAATATCAAACAGTATTATCAAATGAAAATTTATTCAAACAATATTAAAAAACAAAACATTTCAAACAAACCAGAAAAAAAAAAAAAAAAAATTATAAATAAATTTGAAGTATAATTATTTTATTGTAATGCAGACAAACAATTATTAATTGCTTTCATCCTGAATTATATTATTCCTTATTGAAGAATTGCTTTATCTTAATTATTCTTCAATTCTGCCCACATACCGAATTCAAAAATTGTCTTCCTGTAGGCAGTAACAAATAAAAATCAGACAAATAAAAATCTTAAATCAGACAAATAAAAAATCTTAGTTCTTCTAATTTGTTAAAACCTAAGCAATTTAATAAATATTTATAAGAACTTATTATAATAAACTTTTATTAACAACTCTTTTAATCACCAGTTATCTGTTTTACCTTCTAATTAAATTGCTTTGAATATTCCAAACAAAATTTTCTTCGGCATTTAGCGAATCTTATTTTCCTTCAACAAATTACAATATTCATGGCAGAAAAAAAAGTATATAAATTGAACCATAAACATTTCTAATCAATTTCTAACTCTTCAAATTAGCATTAACGTTAACACTCAATAATTTGGGATTCATTTTTCATTCTCCGTGGTTGAAAATGAATTATTTTAATTTGAGTTACGTTCTACTTCCCTTTTTATCGGTTTTAGCAATCAATTTATTGCATTTTGCTCTATACCCAACAGAGTCGTAAAGTCGAGACATTGAGTTATGATAAAAAGTGCTGAATATATCAGGAGTTGCATTTTTCAGTCGACAAAATATATTTCAGAAAGTCTCTGAATAATTCATGATAAGATGCAAAGGACTACTGATAATTAATGACAGGCATTTTGATGAAAACCGTGTATTATTATCATTTTACTCATACAATGTAATTATTTACAAGACATATTATCATAAATATAGTTTAAAAAGTGTAATTTTTTTGTATAAAATATTTAAGGGGAAATGAAATTTGCAATTACGAACAATATGTATTACACTAGTATTCCAAATTAAATCAATTTTCAGATTTGGCCCAGTATCTTCAAAACTACTGGAGTTGTGTAGCATTTTTTTCTTACAGGTAGAGTTTGGCATTTCATTCCTAGGAGAGAAGCAATGTATGTTATTTGACAAGTATATAATAATAACCCATTATTCAAATTTGACAGCAGATAGGCAGTATTGTGGGCATATTACATGCAATTAGTGTTTTGTACTAACAAGAACAACCTGTCACTCAAAACTGATAGCAGATATTCGGTGTTAAAGATAATGAGACTCAGAAATTAGTGAATTTCCGTGCGACCTTCACAGATTGAAACAACTACAGATTGAATATGCACTATACCATGAGTTGTTTCATCGTGATTGGTGATAGACCACGAGCTGAGAAATTTCTATTCAAATGAGGAGTGAGGGAAGCTGATAATCCAGATTGATTGATTGTCTTAAAAGGTGGGTTTTTATTTTTTTTTTATTTTGATGAAGAATAGACGGAATTCTGCTACGAGTCGACTAGAAATGTTGTTTTTCTTTTTTTTTTTCCTGAAGTGAGTGAATAGGCCGGATCCTCCTTTTAAAAGTGAATCTTTTGTGGTTTCACGCCATGTGATAGTTAAGGTCTGTCGCAGACCAGGTAATCAGATTCGACGTATATTCGAGAACTTGAAAATCACCGGTCTTGGAGTGAACTTATTTAAGTGATTTAATTGTGCACTTGTGATCAAATTTTTTTTTAATTTTTAATTTTTTGTATAATAACCCAGAATGCATTATTTGTATGTATATATTTATAGTGCTTGTAAATAAAAATTAAAGTGTTCCCATGAACCTGAAAGTGGCCCTCTTCTTGAAGCCGTTATAGATCTAATATAGGCCGAGACGTTACTAGGGAAAAGCTTCATGAAGCAGATCATTTTAATTTATTAGGCTATATTTATAAAAACTGTTACGTATAATCGTAATCATCTGTGTGAAATTTTAAATTTCTTCTACACAATCTTTAGCTGCAATCTGTTACAGAAATCTACCTCCGTAAATTTTTTATATAGTTTTTCGTTTGTTTTCTGTGTATAAACAAGCTAAAATTCATCATGGTGTAATTTATACGCATTATTATATCGTAATAATTAACTCTTAGTACTTTGTACTAAGAGTTAACGTCATAAGACCTCATTTCAACCATCATTTGAAACTTTAATTTAGTATCTCATATTTGATTAATGCAGTTCTTGATCATTTGTATCCATCTATCGCTTGTTTCCCCATACGGCAGATATTGCTTCGGTAATTCATTTGATGTAGCGCTAACTACTTGTAAATGGTATGAAGATCTTAAAATGTCAATTTCAGCAGTCATCATCTTAAATTCGTTTTCAGAAATAAATGTTTTAAGTGGTAAATCAGTAAGCGTAACAGAATGGCAGTCAATTAGATGAAATTTTCTGATTTGAAATGTATCGTAAGAATCTTAAATTCACGAACATTTTATTTGCTTACATTTTAAAATTCTGTTCATTTTACGGGGAAAAAGTTGGGGAGATATTATTGATATGCACTAAGTTCACCAACAAAAACATTCATGGACAAAATAATTTCCACCTTTTCAAAGGTTATTACAAAGTTTATCGTTTCGAAAGATTCTTTCTTCCTATTTATCTATTGCACTTTGGTCCAATAGTTTTTTCATCCAGATGTACACACAAACAAACCATTGCAATGGTTTTCTTGCAATCAAACCATAGAAAGCTCAAGTTGTGTTATAATATAAATTTTAGGACTTGTATGGGTACAATCAATTTTAGTCAGTCAATCAATAGTTTGTCAATTTTAGGACTTGTTTTAGGCTTGTATTGTACTTGTATCAATTTTAGGATTTTAGGACTTTAGAACCCTTGTTACATCTCACACCCAAACCTGCAGTTTTCTCTAAAAAAATTAATATGCTTTTTTAGTAAGAGAACTGTCAGTTACAGAGCCAAGATTTGTATAGGAACTAATTCCGAAAATTGAATCACATTCTCTTTCCTTAACTGAGTTAAAGTCTCATCTTTTTAACTCTCAAAATACATCCCAGGTTCGTCTAAATCCAGGCAGGTCACTGTTGAAAATTATTTATAAATAAAAAACGTTTAAAAAGGAAAACGTAAAAAAGCCTGTATAATAGAATGTTTGAAACAAACAAAAAATATATTAAAAGAAAAGTGTGTCGCATAAACTTCAAAAATGGAAAATTTGAGACAATTAACTTAAATAAAAACAATTAATTTTCATTAATTTTTTCAAACAATTAACTTTAATTTATATATCGCCACCAGGTATTCCAAACAGATGCAAGTGGCAGAAAATGATTTTTGTTTAATTAAAAAAAAAGAACTAATTAGGATTTGTGCGTTATTTTATTTTTTTTGGCTAGACATAAGGTTAAAGAATAAGAAAGAGAAAAAAATTAGAACACTCTAAGTATGCCACGTTTCTATAAGTCTCGACGCATGAGGGGTCAGTTCTGAATGGGAGTAAGAAGATGTCTTTTCCAAACCAGAAAAAAAAAAAAAAGAAAAGAAAAAGCAAGAAAGGGGAAGTGGTTGAGAAATGAAAAAAAATTTCTTCAGCTGCGAAATAAACTTCAGCTGAGACAGAGGTCCAGTTGTCACTACGTATTTGAAAAAAAAAAAAAAAAAAAAAAAGAGACGAGTAAATCAGTTGAGTTTCATGTAGTTTTATGACAAAACTTTATTAATTGCTTAATTATATACTATGAGGAAGGATCATAATTTCATAACTACTTTTATTGTACACATTTGTAAATTAAGAAGCGGTATATAAATGTATATATATAATACCCTACAAAGCCTAGAGGTGATTATTTGTGGAACTACATCACCATTACAACTAAGTGTTAGTTTTATAAGTTACAAGGGAATACCATATATACAAACATTAACTCAAATATATATATATATATATTTCAGGTAATGCTTGTATGTACAGTCTGAGTAAAAACTTAAAGGCCAGTAAAAATTTTTGAGAAAATGTAAAATGAAATAAAAGGGATTCAAATAATATTAATTATTAAAGTTCATTGATAAGAAATAAATGCTATAAACACAATTTGTAAATACATAATTATGAGAAACATGTGGTTATTTACAAAGTTAGTATTTCTGCTTGAGTAAAAACTTTAAGGCCACCAGTCATTTTTTAAAAATAAATATAATATAATCGTGTAAATTACCATTGCAACTACTAGCTTGTGACAACGCTGCAATTTTCATATTTGTCATACGTTTCTTCGAAGTATTGGTGAACTTTGTGAAGATGGCGAAGGGTAAGAAATTAATTGATCATGAAAGAGGAGAGATCGAAACTTTGTCTTCAACAGGAATGAGTAGTCGTGTTATTGCGATAAAGATAGGAAGATCAAAGACTGTAGTCAACAATTTTTTAAAATTGAAAGACAATTATGGTAAAAAGAATACTGGGGGAAGACCTAAAGCTTTGTCCTCGCGTGATGAAAGAAGAGTTTGCCAACTTGCATCTACTGGAAAGTACTCAACCAGGAAACTGATTCCGACGACAGGTTTAAAAGTTTGTCAAAAAACGATTTATAACACAATTAGAAGGTCTGGAAGGTACACTTATACAGCAAAATTGACTAAGCCTCAGTTACTGCAGAGACACAAAATAGAGCGTTTGAACTTTGGACAGAAAGTCATGACGTGGGACAACCAATGGATAGAAATTATTTTTTCTGACGAAAAAAAAATGGAATTTGGATGAACCAGATGGCTGGAATTTCTACTGGCATGATATAAGAAATGAAAAAGAAATATTCTCCAAGCGCCAATTAGGTGGAGGATCTGTCATGACTTGGGGCTGTTTTTCTTACAATGGTGTGGGCTCAATTGCATTCGTTTCAGGTAGAATGAATTCATAAGGATACCAAAATGTCCTAACAAATCATCTTTTGCCAAATGCTGAATGTCTTGCTGGAGAAAATTGGAAATATCAGCAAGACAATGCACCGATCCATTCGAGTAACAGCACAAAAAATTGGTTCCAAGTCAACAATGTTGAAACTGTGAAATGGCCAGCTAGATCACCTGACCTCAACCCAATCGAGAACCTTTGGGCTGACTTAGCAAGAAGAGTTTATGCAAATGGGAGACATTTTACATCAACAACAGAGCTGAAATCTACTATCGAAGATGAATGGTATAAAACCGACCCCACCCTTTGTCAAAAACTCGTTTCATCCATGAAAACAAGAATATTTGAAGTAATTTGAAGTAATGGCTCCTACACAACCTTCTAAGAATTTGTAATTTTTTCTTATATGTTATTTTCTATGTTGGCCTTAAAGTTTTTACTCAGGCTCAAATATTCATCTGTGTGTTCTGTAATATTTTCTAATAATAAAATATTTGCAAATTAATTTTTCTACTTTTTTTACTTTTATTTAAGCTCAATAATTATCAATCAAATGGTATTTTAATTCCTCAGTTTAAATGTTTCCATTTTCTCAAAAATGTCTACTGGCCTTAAAGTTTTGTTGACAAATTGGCTAGCGCTCTGACCTTTGGTACCACAGGCTTCAGTTCGAATCCTGGAAATGGCATGGATGTTTTTTAATGGTTTGGAATCCGCGTTAAATTCTAGGTCTAATTAGTCTAAAGTGTGCACAAAATGACCGTAGAGCGACAAACCAAACTATGATTTTAAATAGAAAAATTACCAATAAAAAACATAACAAACAACAATTATTTTGAAAAAAACTGTAATTAAGTATTTGGTTCATGAAACTTGACAAACATAAAATACGTTTTGCATTTCTCCAATAGTGTTTTTATACGAATTTCGTGAGCTATACTTAATAAATTTTTTCGTTTAGTGGAAACTTCTTTGGAAAAATAAGTAAAGTCTTATCTCTTGTCAAATATCTCTTTCGAAATTGTTGAAATATAATATTTAAAACCAGATGATTCAAATCCTTAATTTAATAAAAAAATTAATTAAATGTTAATTTAATGAAAAAAGATTCTTAAAACACAAAGTCACGCATTTAAATGAACAATAATTTTTAAGGTCACATCTAATTTACATTTAGTGTGACATTTAAAATTAATGAGTTTGGACTTTATAGTATGAGTAGTGAGTAAGGACATTATAGTTATTGCCAAGTATAACAAAAAGGTTCTTAAACAAAAATTCACTTTTCAAATTGTTGAAATATTTAAAACCGGATATTATTTTCAAATCCTTTAATTTAATAATAAAAAAAGATGTACTTAAAGACAAAGCCATGCATTTAAATGAACACGAATTTTTAAGGTCACATCTAATTTACATTTAGCGTGGCATTTAAAATTAATGAGTTTGGACTTTATAGTAGTAAAGTTATTTATGGAATGTTTGAAGATAAGTTACTACGGAATTGGATACTATCTCAGTGTATTGAGATAGATAACGCACTTCCCCATTACCTCAGTCCGCCCATGTTAAGTAACTACCACGCCCAAGTCTCGTGGGATAAAAGTAACTGAATGCAAACTTTAGGGAATAATTTCAAAACCTGAATTAAATACAACATTTTGACACTAATTGTTCCCGAAGTTACTGGTGTTTCTTTTTTTTTTCCTTGTGTGTGTTATCGTGTGATTTTGATAATTTTGCTTAACTGATATAGATGGTTGGATATTGGCCAAGTGTTAAAATCAAGTTTTGAGCAATGTTTGCGCAATCTTTGCTTTTAACATCAAGGATATTGTCACGTATGTGAGCATTATATTTATTAATTAATGTAACGGAAAAGGATTAAAAATCTTTTTGAAACCTATTTAACAGAAAAAAGCCCTCAAAAATAAATACCAGAAACTTATCATACATTAGGCCACTGGTAAAGATTTAAAATCTATTCGAAATCTATTTAAAAGAAAAGAGCCCAAAAGATGAATACCAGATACTTATCATACATTAGACCGCTGGTTCCTAAAATGAGTGATACCTCCCGCTAGGTGCCAGTGCAACGATTAAGGGGTGAAAACAGCCTTGGATATAATTAAGTGTAATAAAAATAAGGGGCAGAGCAATAAAAAAGAAGGGGCAGTGAAAGCATAAAGAGAAGAAAATAAAATTTTAAAAAAAATATGCATACATGTTTCAACTGTTATGTAAAAGGTTGGTTCAGTATGTCTTGTCGTTTGTTACTTATTTGAATTCTTACTAACTTGCTATTCAGGTGCTAGATTCTTTATATTATATTGAAATCATGAATCTTTATACCGAAAATCAAATGAGACTTAGATGGAAAGCATTACTCACTGCTCATATCTTCTCGAAGAGTTGGACAGCCTGATGACCAATTGGCTAGTGCTCTGGTCATTGGAACCACCGACTACATGCTTGAATCCTAGCAGTGGTATAGATGTTTATTAGTAGTTCGGAATCCACGTTAAGCTATAGGTCCTAGTCTAATTAGCCCAAAGTGTGCAAAAAATGACCGTAGAACGACAAACTAAACCAAACCTCGAGGAGTTGGAGGAACATTTTGGTACAGGGTATTCGGACAAACCTCGTGAAAAAGCTGTCGATGAATTTAGACTTGCGGTAGGCCATGACTGTTTGACGAGCCATCTGCACCCATTGGCATTTTTGATTGCACAAGTTGCCCGCTCTGTGGGAAACACGAGATCATGGACAGGCACCATATAACAGGATGCCCGGCCGTGTGTGAGGACTCAGAGGTGAAAAGATATTGGAGTGCTAGAACTTTGCTGATGAGACACTGACTTTTTTCTCTTATTGTTGTCTTTTTTTATTGCGTGTGTTTTACACTGCTTTGATCTCGTAGGAGTTTATCATATTCTCTTTCCATGGGAAATAAATATGTCATTTGTATTCTATCATCATCAGAATCAATTTAGTTTTTTACATTTACATCTCGCAGAAAATTGTTCTCCTTTTTTTATAGTCTGCTATTTTGTAATTAAATTCATTATGAATAATTTATATTTATAAAATAACTATTTAAATAATAACGCTTTTGATGTTAATATTAAATATGCCAATTATTTTTTACATAATTTTAGAAAATTTTTATAAAATTTTTTATAGATGCAGCAAATGAAAACCTTCCTTACACTCTTTTAAAATTAAAAATCTGAATTTATCTTAAATTTTTAAAATTGAAATTACTTTAAAATATCTTACATTTTTTTTGCTTTATATATTCTTGCACTTTTTCTAGTATTACAGATTTTATTTAATGGCAAAAATTAAATAATTTTTATTATTTATTTAAATAGTAATTTATTTATTTCGTTATTAATAATTTTTAATGCAAGGTATAATTGCAATATTATTATTTAATTAAAAATTAATTTATTGATAAAAATATATCCTGTTAAATTAAAATAAAAGTTTTTTTATTAATTATTAGGTTTGCAAGAAATTTATTTCGTTTTTCATCATTTAAAAACATTACGAAAACCGAAAGAACATTCTTGCCCAATAGTTATTTATTACCATTCTTAATAGTTATCTACAACATTCCTTATAAGTATTAATTTATTCATCAAAAAATTATATTGCCCTTCATGAATCAAAATTTAATCACTGATGAATAAATCAGGTATAACTTTACGGTTTTATCTAGGATAGCATATTATCGTTATATATAAATATATTGCTGAAATAATTTTTTTCTATTATCTATCTTTTATACCTTTCATTTTTTAAAAAAAAATTATCTTAAATATCTAATTCCATTAGTCTATAATTCACTTCATTAACGTACAATTCATGATAAGAATATATACTATTTTTCAATTAAAATATGACGCACGAAGACTTACACGTTTTGCATTATAATGGTTAATCATCTCAAATATATATATATTATTCTAATCACATCAGGCCTAATTAGTTAAAACTTCACCTGTTAAATTTAAAAAAGTATAAAAAACTTGTATTAACTGAAGATGTTATAAAAGATATGACGGCGAAAGCATGATATAGATGAAAGTTGTGATGTTATCATATTAATAAGACTTTATTGTTGGGAACTTTACTTAAGTCAAATAATACTAAAACGATAAAGTTATAATACATTTAACTTATTCAGGTTATACCACCTTCGATGCTGTACTAGACCCATATACTGCATCACAATTTTGAACCAATACTTCGAGGTATGGCATCTGGTGTGGTCTCACGTTTCTTTCTTCTTTTGGAACTTAAAGAAAAGATGTCTTGATGCACAGATTTAACGTGCCCATTTTCATCATCGATATTTAATCTCGAACTAAAAACCGTTGGTTAGGAAAATTAACGCGTTATCCATCAGGCCGCTGTCTGTGTCAAAATTTCTAAATATCACCCTTCTTCTAAAGGGTTTCGTATCGAAAACTTTTTGCCAACTATTTCGCTCAGGATTAAATACAAATATTTTGATTTAACGTTTTATTTTAACATATTTGTATTAATTAGATTTCATACAAACATTTTCTTGACATAATTTCTAATTGAACATCGAAACGTTAAATAATCTCTTCATCAATTAAATCTCCCCATTCGTGTGGCTTTGGAATTAAATGAAATTGCAGATTTTTTGGCGAAGAATGCCAGAAGTATGGATCAAATTGCCATTGCTACTTCTCTTGCAGATGCAAATGTCTTATAATTCCTTCTAAGATTAAAACTAAATGCTAGTTTACAGAAATAAATGTCGATAGAAAACAATCACTACTCACACAAGATTAAGGATGAAGCACCACAAAAATATGAACATTTCTGCTGATGGCCTTAATACCAAAAATTTGGCAACTTCCTTGATGCCGAGCTTACTTCTCATCATGTCTTTGATTGTCCAACTGTTGTAGTCGCGCTGCATTGTCTGGACCATCCATCGGAAGAGGATTTATACTAAGAGATGGCAATTAACATAGCCAATATTATTCAACAGCACCCCGATATTTTACTCCCTTGTATTCTTCAGGGCATACAACAACAACCAATTAAATCTTGAATTCAACAAATTCATGAGTTCTTTTTTTAAATTCCTCTCTAGTTATACTTCACAGCGAACGTCTGAAAAAATGTCGCACAAAACTTCAGTGGCCAAAAACTTTAAACATTTGATTCAATTTCTGATCTTGTCAAGTACATTGACATGTTTGATACTTTTTGTGTTTTTTTTTTGTTTGTCTGTATTTATATGAAGTAATATTTCTATTCTATGCTTGTTTTATACTAATAATGTTTTGTAAATAATTATTCTTATTGTACAAATGAATCATTATTATTATTATTTGCAATGATTTTATTTTAGCTTACAATTTTTAAGCTTCATACAATACTTTGTGGAATATAGGATTTTTAGTTTGAAGTTTAAATAAAAAGAAATATAAGAAAATTAACTCGTTTTCTTTTTCTGCTCATAAACACATCGGCTTACTTTTTTGAATCCTATGCACAATAACACATTGATCAGATACGATTCTCTGCTGAGACTATACCTAGATCTTCTAGAGATAGACCCATACTACCAGAGTAGCTTACGAGGCTATACTTAGTTACACTTTGTAAGCCTCATAGAATACTTTGCAGTACGCAAGATGTTTATTTTGAGTTTCAAATAAAATGAAATATAAGAAAATTAACGCTTTTCTTTCTGCTCATAAACATATCGTCTTAATTTTATGAATCCTATACACAAAGACACACTGGTTGGATATGATTAACTGCTAGACACTATACATTGGTTTTCTAGAGATTATACCTATCTATGTCTATACTTACTAGTATATGTATACAGAGTCTATACCTATACTGTCATCTATCTTATAGACATAAACCCGTAATACCAGATTAGCCTACCAGATTAGACTTAGCTTACACTTTATAAGGCTCATGGATTACTTTGTGGAATGCAAAATGCTTATTTTGAAGTTTAATGAAAAGGAAATATAGGAAAGTTAACGCTTTTTTTTTTGCTCATAAGTATATTGTCTTACTTTTATGAATCCTATACACAATGACACACTGGTCGGATACGATTATTTGCCAGAGACTATACCTAGACCTTCTAGAGATAGACCTATACTGCTAGACAAACCTCAAAAAGACAGGCCTGAGAAGAAAACAGAAAACTCCACTTTAAATATTGTAAAAAAAGTGAAAAAAAAAAGAAAAACGAAAGATCAGAAAAAAATGGAAGGAAAATAAAATTAAATAAAAACTTTCATCAGAAATTTCCTCAGCTGAGTGAAACTTCATTTAACGGCGCTCGAATTACAAAGACTTTACTGTCCTCATTAATAAATTTATTTCGCAAATTAGCGAGTTTCATGGTAAAATACTATGTGGACTTGTGAAATATTTTTTATTACTTACATTATCACTATTGCCATTATTTAAACTAAAATTAATTATTATTTCAATAACAAAAATCTAAACATAATTTCAAGTATCAGCAATCACAATTACGCTCTATCAGCAATTGCAATTACTCTCAAAAGTTCAACGTATGGTTAATAGAAAAACGCCATTAAATGCATGTTGCCACAATATTAATGACACAAGAGCAAACAGCGAATTGTCACGCTACTTGGCTGAGACACAGGAGAGATTTACGAACTTTCTTATCTAGTGAGATATACATTGTAATAAGAATCATGAATTCTGATTGCAAATTCTATTGCCTCGATTATAAGATAGTATTATTATTATGGAGAATTAAGCCGAATGTTTTGTTTATTTGAACTTGACAAAGTAAATGATTTTATACAGCATTTACAGACATTTTTTTTATCTGAATTCAATAATAGCGTGACCCACAAAATATGATAAATGCATATAATTGTAATTTATTCATATTTGTTTATGCATCATTATTGGCTATTTACAACAAATATAGGTTCTTTGGTTTGCCCTACAAGTCAAAATAGTTGGTAATTTAATTGTGAGTTCAACCAAATGCAAATCATTGTAAAGTGCTAAAAGCCTTCATTTTAAAATGATTATTTTGCATATTTTATTTTATTTTTTATTTTAAGTAAAAAAAAATTGTTTAACCGGCGAAAATCGTTATAAAAAATGGCATGAATTATTAATATGAATAATAAAAATCTACCTTTGAAGTTTTAAATAATATCCATAATTGATTTATGTAATGATAAACTAATTGCATTAACCAAATTAGTAAATAAATAAAAAGGTTTCTACCTTTGGTTAATGCAATTAATTAATTTGGTTTATGCGATTAATCTGGTCATGCAATTAGTTAAGAGTTGGATAAAACATAAAAAAATGTATGGAAATTATATTTTTTGTCTATAATTCAAATATCTACGTTTGGTTTAATGGCATGAATTATACATTTCTTAATATAATTCAATAATTTAGTGCGAGATAGGATATGTTTTCTTTTTACCGGATTGGTTGTCAGCTTTACGCCCAACACTCTACAGTCATATTACACCGAGACCTACGGTTTAAAGTGGATTCCGAACCACTATAAACATCATTAACACCACCGGGACTCAAACCCGAAACCTATAGCACCAAATGCCAGAGCTCGGAAATCGGCCTCGACAATCAAATCCCCATTATAATGGTGATTTTTTTGTTGTTGTAATAAACGATTTTTCGACGAAATAATTAAAAATCTAATATATATTATAATTAATGTCATTTACAACATAAGCGTAGTCTAAACCTTTGAGGCAACACTATATTTAAACACTGTTAAATATTCTATTGCTAACTAATTTAACGTTTAAATATTCATTAAAATTGCTTTTTATAAAAAAAGAAAACAACTTGTTTCAGCAATAATTATATTATAAAGATTATTAACATCTAAATATGAAACACTTAATTAACAAACTCATATAAACTTTTATACAATGTTAAATAATCTAATCGTATTACTTAGTACATACTAATTAGTATATAATAGAAAAACCAGTGAACAATTCTAATAATCTGTAGATAAGATTCATGATAACGATTTAAAAAAAAAAAAAACTTATGCCATTTTCAACTGAATCATTATCAACGACATTAATAATTTATGTTTATTGACAAAGCTAACATATTTTTTGTTACAATGCCATAATCGAAAAACACTCATTTAAATATGTGTTGCAGCTGTTTCATTTGCTAAATTACTTATCCAAATAATCGATTCAATTCAGATTGTTTAGAATTCATGGTCAATTGAGTTTTCAGAGTTATTAGCTCCGCAATTCAAACAGAGAGAGAAAGAGATGATGAACATACAAGATACTAACAAATAGGAATGCCATTGTTCAAAGGGACAATGGCATTATGCCATCATTATAGAAACTATTCGCTATTCAATGTATTTAATGCAGATCATAGGTTCCGGGTATAAGAAATGATGAACATTGAAAAGGTGAATTCATTTTAATGATGTAGTAATCATTTTTTTCCAGTTTGTTTATGAATATATCTTGGATAATTCTATCGCTTACAAGTTGCAATTTAGTTTTCAGTCACGTATTGTGCTATTTGTAATTTGTATGTCTTTATCACAATTGATTATTTTGAGTTATAATTATTCATTTCAAAAGACTTAGTAACTTATACAAGTATGTAGTGATTTAATATAATTCATACAAAATCTGTTTGTTTACAAAATTGTAACAATCTGTTGTTGTTTACAAAATTCATACGAAATTTAATTAATATATTTTTTTATTATGTCCTTATGAAAAACCCTTACTTAATTCAAAAGTTTCAAGTATCTTATGAAAATAGAGATATATTTAATAAATTTTAATTATAAATGATTCGCAGTTGTCGCAATTTTTTAAATTGTTTTAAATGTAATTATTTTTTTTTATTATACCTTTATCAAAAATTATTATTTAACTCAAAAGCTTTAAGTATCTTATGGAAATAACTATAATAATAATATAAATATTTTTAACAGTAATAATAGTAAACATTTTTTTTTTTTTAGTTTGCTCATGAATATCATCTTTATCACAATTGATTATTTTGAGTTATAATTATTCATTTCAAAAGACTGAGCAACATCGCAACTTAGCAACTATTTCAAGTATAGTTATTTAATATAAATGAAAGTAGATTCATACAAAATATGTTTACAAAATTGTAACAAACAGATAGTTGATATACAAATAGATATAACAGATTGTTGTTTACAAAATTCGTACGAAATCTTGTTTTTTAATGTAATTAATATTTTTTTATTATGTTCTTATCGAAAATTATTATTTAATTGAAAAGTTTCAAGTATTTTATGAAAAATAAATATAGATTTAATAAATTTTAAGTATAAGTAATTCACAATTGTCGCAAATTATTAATTGTTTTTAATGTAATGTAACTTTTTTATTACGCCCTTATCAAAAATTATTATTTAACTCAAAGTTTAAAGTATCTTATGAAAATAAATACAGATCTAATAAATTTTAATTATAAATAATTTACAATTGTCTCAATTTCTTAATTGTTTTTCTAAAATTGAATTAATAATTTTTTAATGCCCTTATCGAAAATTATTATTTAACTCAAAAGTTTTAAGTAACTTATGAAAATAATTATAATAATACTATAAACATTATTAATAAAATTATTAATTTGAGTTATAATTATTCATTTCAAAAGACTTAGTAACTTATAAAAGTATAGTGATTTAATATAATTTAACGTAGCTTCATACAAAATCTTTTCTAAATATTTCACAATTGTAGCAATTTTTTAAGTTGTTTTTTATAATTAATTAGTATTTTTTATGTTCTTATCAAAAATTATTATTTAACTCAAAAGTTTCAAGTATCTTATAAAAATAAATATAGATTTAATGTATTTGAATTATAATTTTATGTTGATACATTAAAAATTCTTTTGTGAATAATAGTAATAAACTATAGCTATAGTTATATTTTAATAATTTTTTAATTTATTTAAAATAACTATAGTTATATTTTAACTAGCATTTTTCAGTTGTATCAACATTTAATTATTTTTCAACTTATTTTTCAACATTTAATTATTTTCAACAATTTAAAATCAGTAATTAATAGTAACATTTAAAATTTTAATTTTACAAAATTATATCTCATTGAGTTTAAGTAATAATAAATATTTGTTTTAAATTTTTAACGTAGTTTCAACGTAGTACTCATAAGTAGTTGTTAAATTGTAAGCAAATGAATGTGTAATTTAATTTTTCCCTAACATTGTAAACAGTTTAAATACATATTTCGATTTGCTTACTGAAATTTAAAAAAAAATAAATCACAAATAAATAAATGAACAATCGATATTGGTCAAATAAATTATTAAAATGAATAAACAATATTGAAGAAATATGAAAGTACGTTAACTATAAGTTGATGAATAATTTGAAATTATCCAATATATATGTTGCAATTATATATTCTATAAGAAAAAATGTGAAAGTAGAAATAAAAATTTATCCTTTCAAAATATTACAAAAAAGTTAATGGCTTGATATCTTTTTTGTAGTATCCAACACATATAATTGATGCTAATAAGATTTCACATTCATTAAATTTAATAAATGAAGTTTAAACATTGTTCAATGTTTAAATAAACTTTTCATTAAATTTTTCAATGTTTACATCAACAAATATCTAATACAATTTATGTGTTTAAATACTTTAAATATATTCTACAAATTTAAAAGTTACATTGAATTAAAAAAAGCAAATTTATTCTAAAAACTAAATATTTTTTTTCTGTCAAAATTTTTAATTGCATTTAAATAATAATTTTAATGTGCCTATTATTTTAAGATTTATATTAAGTTTTATCATTTAAAAAAGAATTGTTTAAACTGATAAATATAACGATTTTTAATTGTATTTAAATAATATCTTTGATGTGCCTACCCTATTAAAAGTTATATTAATTAAGTTTTATCAATTAAAAAAACACTATTTAAACTAAATAAAAATCTTTAATTAAATAAATCATATTTCCTACATCGAAATTTATAAAAAAAATGTTTCGCAATCAAAAGTAAAGTTTTTACATTACTTATGAAGGTACCCAAATTTTTTCCCATACAAAAACTGAAGATTTTTTTTCCCAAATTTTCGAAATCTTCAAAGTCCGAACATGCAGTTTTTATGCTGACATAAACAACAACAACAACTACGAAAAATAAAAATAAAAAATACACGCACACGAATAACCAATTCGCAAAAAAAGAAGAAAAAAAGCCTTTTCCTCAAGATGGTAAAAAAAAATGAATAAATGGCAGGCTAAAACGAGAAAAAAAGTACTACTCATTCCAAATCAAAATTTCCAACGCCGGGGTTATTTTATTCATTTTTTGCAGCAAAAAAAGTGAAATCCGGAGAAAAAGATAGAGGATCCATTTGTAAAAGGAATACAAACTTGTTTGCTTTTCGCATTTCCAGCAATGCTTTCTCCTTCAACAACTTTTTCTTTCAAAAAAAAAAAAGGGAAAAAAAATCCCCAGCCATACATATAAGGAAAGCATTTAAGATCCAAACGGTACCAATTTCCACCAACCATTTAATCTCTCATACAACGACGAAATTCCACGCTAAAGCACGCTATTAGTTTGATAGTCACGTATAGCAAGACTGTTTATTTATTTATTTGTTATCATTATTTTTCCCTACTTTGTCACCCATATCAATCGTCACCTTGCAGATGTGATGAAGAAAATAAGATGGGGATTCAAAAACAGAGAATGAAAGATCTGGAAGGGAAAAAAGGGATAAAAAAAGGGAAACTTTTAGGAAGCATTTAGCACAAGTTTTCTTGTTTTCTGGTATTGCAGTAATCCCAGTTTGATGCATCTAACGTTTCAGCCATACCACCTAGTATTAGATGCCCGAATATTTTTGATATTTCTTTTTTTTTTTTTTTTTTCTTCTTAATTTCCGAGTCAAGAACCAAAAATTGGACAGAAAGCTCGGAAAAAATGGAGAAGGAAATTAAAGTTAGATGACTGTATTGTTTTGAAGAATTTTTCTGCATAATAAATTACGAAAAAAAAATCTATTCAGGAAAGGTTGAATTCGGTCTGATGTATAGAATATTTCTAATTAAAATTTTTTTATAGGCAGAAAACTAATTTTGATTCTAAAAAAATGCTAAAAATATTTTTTAAAGGAAAATAATTTGCATAATAACATAAAATTAAAGCGTTCTTTAGCTCATTGCGCAGTATTTCTTGTCATTTACAGTCATATTTGCCACATTAATTAAGAAATTAAGATGGGGATTCAAAAACAGAGAATGGAAGATCTGGAAGGGAAAAACGGAATAAAAAAAGGGAAAAAGATATAAGTTTTAGGAAGCATTTAGCACAAGTTTTCTGGTATTGCAGTAATCCCAGTTTGATGCATCTAACGTTTCAGCCATACCGCGGAGTATTAGACGCCCGAATATGTATGATATTTCTTTTTTTTTTTCCTTTAACTTCCGAATAAAATTGGACAGAAAAAATGGAGAAGGAAATTAAAGTTAGATGAAAGTATTGTTTTGAAGAATATTTTTGCATAATAAATTAGGGAAAAAATTAGAAAAAAAAATAAAAAATACTATTCAGGAACGGCTGAATTCAGACCGATGTATCGAATACTTCAAAAAAAAATTTTTAATTTTTTAAAGCAGAAAACTAATTTTGATTTTAAAAAGAGTCCTATCTTTTTTTTCTTTTTTTTTTTTTAATTAATTTTCATTAAAGTTAGGTATTGTTTTGAAGAATAATTCTGCATAATAAATTAGGCATAACATTTTTAAAATAACTGTATGATTGGTTGAATTCAGCCTGATGTATCGAAAACATCTAATTAGAAAATTTTAGAACAAAAAACTAATTTCGTTTCTAAAAAAATAATTTTTATGGAATCATATTTGCCATATTAATGAAGAAAACAAGATGGGGATTCAAAAACAGAGAATGAAAGATCTGGAAGGGAAAAAAAGGGATAAAAAAAGGGAAAAAGGAAGTATTTAGCACAAGTTTTCTTGTTTTCTGGTATTGCAGTAATCCCAGTTTGATGCATCTACAATTTCAGCCATACCGCCGAGTATTAGATGTCCGAATATGTAAAAAATTAAAGAAAATAAAAAGAAATATCAGAGTCAAAAAATCAAAAATTAGACAAATAACTCCGGAAAAATGGAGAAGGAAATTAAAGTTAGATGAACGTATTGTTTTGAAGAATATTTTTGCATAATAAATTAGGAAAAAAAATTATAAAAAAACCTGTATGCTTGGTTGAATTCAGACTGATGTATCGAAAACTTCTAATTAAAATTTTTTTAAACAGAAAACTAATTTTGCAACTAAAAAAATACCAAATTTTTTTTGTGGAAAATAATTTGCATAAGAACAAATAAATTAAAGTGTTCTTTAGCGCATTGCACATTATTTCTTATCATTTACTGTCATATTTGCCACATTAATGACTTTGGTAACACTATACAGATAAATGACAAATTTATTTTTACAAAAACCTTAGATTAATAAAGCCGTTTTATAAATTTATTTGCGTTTAAAGAATTTATGAGGAGTTTATCGTTGATCTTCGTTTATTTTTATGGTAAACGCTGTCAAATATTGCCTGTTTCAGTGATTTCTCATTTAATTTAATAGAAATTAAACCGTAACCATAAACTAAAATTCACAAGTAAATGCTAAATATTATTTCTAAATTTACTTGAATTCTTTAATCTTTTTTTAATTTTAAATTATTTGTATCCGTTATTTAAGCCTACTGGATGTAGAATTATTTAATGCTGCAAAAATATTTATGTGAATTCTATTTATATATCTTGACTTTGAAAATGAAGAGATGGAAAACAACTTTTTCGACTAACTTAATACTAACTAACTAATTTAACTTTTAAAACTAATTTATTACACATAGGAATACAACACTTTAACAATAATCTCACAATAAAAACCTAAATTAAAAGTTGACATTACTGATTTTGTAAATTAAAAAATGTTTAAATTTAACATATGCAAAAAGTATCATCTCAGCAATGCGTTTCTTTAATTTACTCATAACATTAAAAAGATAATGCAATGGAACCATGCATTTTATATATCAAGTATTAAATAAAATATATCTACTTGCTTTTAAGACATGTATATGTATAAATAATTGGAACATAATTTCACAATATAAATAAATTTTCTTCATTTCCAATCTAATTTCCCTTGAGCTATTTTTAAATTAAGATTTTATATAAGATTTCAATATAACAAGCAACTCCACAATATTTTATTGTCTGTTATATTCAAATAGCCGTAATTACAGTTTTAGAATAACTATGGCAATATCGACCAACTCAAGAAAATTTTGGATGTCTGAATTTTATTCTTGTTTTAAATTAGAATATAAAATATCAATTTTTTTCATGAAATCTTTACTTAATCATTTCATTTTTTAATCATTGTATTACAATAAAGCTAAAAATAATAAATATCATTAAAAATTTTGGGGAATATAATCCAAAATATAAAGTGTGTATATCATTTACAGACCTTTAAAATTTAAAATTGTTTTAAACCTCACTTGGAACTTTTTATCCCTTAATTATAACATCAAAGCTTACAGATAAAAATAAAATTTAATTCATTTTTCTTAGACGCTTTAACTAGTCACAGACTAAATTATTTTACGGTCATTTTTTTTTTGTTAGATGACAAAATTATTTTTACAAATTCTAAACTGCTTAAAAGGTTTTTAAGGCATCCATTTTAAGGTTATCCTTTTCTTCTATTAAAAAAAAAAATTAACTCAACTTACTCGCATTTATCTTGGATTTAATAAGGTGAATTAATGTGATTGGGTTTGCTTATTTTATTAAAGTTTACTAAAAGTCCTAGTGTACCAATAAATCATCACAAGGTTTGGTTTGTCGCTTTGCGGTCATTTTTTGCACACTTTGGACTAACTGGACCGGGACTCGCAATTTAACATGGATTCCAAACCACTATCAAACATCCATGCTACGTGTGTGCTCCCAAAGACCAGATTGCTAGACAGTTGATCATTAGGCCCTCGAAATATCACAAGAGGCTGACAGTAACAAACAATACAGTGACAAAATATTAAAAACATCAAATAAATGGTGAATATTATATTTAGTAGATCTTACTTCATGGTACGCCGCTAAATATCCTGGTATGTCCATACAGTGCTCCTGTCCTAGACCTGCTCAGACGGTTTTAGCTAGACTAAGGACTGGCCACATTAAGAGTTTGACCTTCAATGGAGACGAGAAGACATATGCCCTTTGTCATTGTTCGACCATCGCATCTCCCTCTCATCTCATAGATTGTATTGGTGCCTCTGTGAGGCAACTGTTGAATGAGGGCAGGACAGTTTACGATCTATTGATGCAGCATGATCTACTGGACTTGGTTTAGGAATCTAAATCAAGGGGATAAACAACAACAACAACAACAGATCTTACTTATTTGTACAATCCATTATTATAGCGAATCATCTATGTAATTCTCATTTAATCCTAATCCGCCAATTCGTAATAATAATTTAACTCCTCAAAATATTTAAACAACTATTGGATTAAATAAATCCATCTTCATTATTATATATGTCCACCATCAGTATAAACATGGGAGATTTTGTTTCAGATTAGTTTGTTTATTTTTCAACACTATTCTTGTTTAGATACAAACAAGCTATTGGTGAAGCCCCAACACTGCAAAGTTGCAGTGTTACTGCAGCCACAACACTGCCATAATAATAATACCCTTCAAAATATTAGAGCAACTATTAGATTAAATAGTCCATCCTCACCATTATATATGTCCACCATCTATATAAAAATGAGAGATTTTAGTTCAGATTAGTTTGTTTGGTTTCGAACTCAGCTCCCCTTGTTATGAAACCAACAAGCTATCTGTTAAGTCACAACCATAATAATAATACCCTTCAAAACATTGAAGCAACTATTGGATTAAATAGTTCTTCCTCTTTATTATATATATCCACTATCAGTATAAACATGGGTCTTTTGGTTCAGATTAGCTTGTTTGGTTCGAACCCCTTGTTTAGAAACTAGCAAGCAATCAGTCAAGCCACAACACTGTAATTGACTCATGAAATTTACGAATTAGTTTCATCAATAGTATCCCACGGCCAACAATAAATCTAGATTTAACAAATTCTGCTTCTGTTCGAGTTTAAACCTTCGGAATTCCACTATTATCTCGTCCGATTTTTCAGGTTGGCACAAATCCCAATGCAAAAATCCTACCGGATCTGCAAACAGCAGCATTTTCCAGTGCCAACGCACCCTTCTCCAAGTCTAAAAGAAGAGAAGCAGATCAGAGGGAACGAAATCCGGATAGTGAGATTTCAACACCCAGGAGTAATAATGCCGGATTTATTTTTTGACATCCTATTTTCGAATCCCGGAGGACTAGGAAGAACTTTTTTATTTCCATTTCTATTCTTTTACCGAGTCAAAGAAGAAAAAGGATTTTTGGAAGACATATGGAGAAGAGATAGCGCGTAGATTAGACCGAAGTGGGGCGTTATTACACAAACGTTCTAGAGTTCTTGGCGAGGCTTAGCAGGGCACTCACTCCTCCCATTTGCCCACCCCCTACAAGAAATGAAGCTTCCTTATTGTTTAGTTGTAGCTTTGCAAGGGGCTGTTTATAAAAATTATGTTGTTAGAGTTTCTTCTAATAATATGATTTCCAATTAGAACTGAATACTTTGATTCTAGACGTTTTTGATTAATTTGTTTAGCATTTTTAGTTTCATTAGTTTTGATTATTCCATCCATTGTTTTGGTTTTGAGTTTAGGATTAACTCATGCATTATTTTTGTTTTGAATTTCTGATTACATCATTCATTGTGTCCGTTTTCAGTTTCTGATTATTTAATTCATTGTTTTGCTTATTTCATTTTGTCTGCTTATTTCATTTATTGTTTTGGTTTTAAGTTTTTGATTATATTCATTAATGGTTATTTTCATTAATGTTTTGGTTTTCAGAATCTGATTATTGTCATCATTGTTTGGTTTTTAGTTTCTGATTATTTCATTCATTCATTGTTTTTTGGTTTTCCGTTTTTGATTATTTAATTAATGGTTCATTGCTTTGGTTTTCAGTTTCTGATTGTTTTGTTTTAGGTTTCATTGTTTTATATTTCAATTTCTTGTTATTTCATTCATCGTTTTGATTTTCAGTTTCTGATTATTAAATTTATCATTTTGGTTTTCAGTATCTGATTATTAAATTCATCGTTTTGGTTTTCAGTATCTGATTATTTCATTCATTGCTTTGGTTTCAATTTCTAATTATTTCATTGATTGTTTTGGTTTTCAATTTCTGATTATTTCAATTATTGTTTTGATTTTCAATTTCTGATTATTTCCATCATTGTTTTTGTTTTCAGATTCTGATTATTTCTTCATTTCGATTTTCAGTTTCTGGTTATTTTCATTAATGTTTTGGTTATCAGTTTCTGATTATTTCATTCATAGTTTTGGTTTTCATTATTTCATTATTGTTTTGGTTTTCAATTTCTGATTTCATTCATTGTTTTGGTTTTCAGTTTCTGATTATTGCATGTATTGCTTTGATTTTTAGTTTTTGATTATTTTCATTAATGGTTTGGATTTCAGTTTCTGATTATTTTCATCATTGTTTTGGTTTTTAGTTTCTGATTATGTCATTCATTCATTGTTTTCAGGTTTTTCTGATTATTTCATTCATTGTTTTGGTTTTCTGTTTCTGATTATTTCATTTATTATTTTGGTTTTCAATTTCTGATTATTTCATTCATTGTTTTGGTTTTCAGTTTCTGATTATTGCATGCATTGCTTTGATTTTTAGGTTTTGATTATTTTCATTAATGGTTTGGATTTCAGTTTCTGATTATTTTCATCATTGTTTTGGTTTTTAGTTTCTGATTATGTCATTCATTCATTGTTTTCGGTTTTCAGTCTCTGATTATTTCATTCATTGTTTTGGTTTTCTGTTTCTGATTATTTCATTTATTATTTTGGTTTTCAATTTCTGATTATTTCATGCCTTGTTTTGGTTTTCAGTTTCTGATTATTTCATGCCTTGTTTGGATTTTTCAATATCTGATTATTTCATTTATTATTTAGGTTTTCAATTTTTGATTATTTCATTCGTTGATTTAGTTTTCAGTTTCTTTCATTCATAATAAGTTGTAATTTTAGTAGTTTTAATTTGTTTTTTAATTCAGTGAATTTTATTATTTCATTCAATATTTCTCCAAAAATAAGTGATTCTGTCTATCTTAGCAAGACTATCCTCCAAATTTCTTCAGTCTTCAAATAAGGTCATATTATGACTTACACATTATTTGAAATTAGAATTATTTATCTAAATTTTATGAAACATATTTAACATTTTAATTTGAATTATTAACATAATATAGTGTTTCAAATGAACTTTTTGATTATTTCACTCAGTAGTTTTGATTATTCCATTCATTGTTTTGGTTTTTAGTTTCTGATTATTTCGTTCATTGCTTTTGGTTTTAAATTTCTGATTATTTTCCTCATTGTTTAGGTTTTCAGTTGCTGATTATTTCATTCATTGTTTGGGTTTTTGAAAATTTTAGTAACATTTAGCAAGTTTTAGTAATATTTTGTAATTCTCATTTTCTTTCTTTCTTTTTCCTTCGGAAGATTTTCCATTGTATTTTTGATTAAAACACTTTTTTTTAATATTTATTTAACAGTAAAAAATGTAAACCAAAAACTATATGAAAGTCACGTATTATCTAAAAATTGCTATTGTGATAACAATGGCAATTTTAGATACTTAAAAAATTAAAATTAAAATACATAATTAAAATTTTTTTTCTAAATCTACATTTACACACTTTCTGATAATTGGCACAAAGTATATTAATATAAAATAATTATGTCTTTTTTTAAAAATATATGCAGTTTCAATGCTACAAAAAATATTTCACTGGAACCATTAGCAACATCATTAGCTATTATCAAATTGAAATCATTTAAGTAATTATTACTATTAATTACATCTTTAAAAGAAAATGCAGTCAATTATGAGAAAAAAATGAGGACAAAAAAAATCTTATCTTAAAATCACTAACATTAGTTCATTATTCTTATTAATACTATTCTTACTTACTTATTAATTATAATTGTTCTTATAACATAAAAAGTATTTTCACAGACTAGAAAAATTTCACGTTGTCTATAAAAAAAGTTTTAAAAAAGAATTAGTTGTTTCTTTTGCTTACAAAATAAAATAAAAAAGAAAAACAACTTCCATGATATAAAAAAAAGGAAGGGAAGTAAAAAAAAATCTTAACAAAAGTATAAAAAAATTAAAATTTACCTCCAGGAGATTAGGATCTAAAACATATATAGAACAGTTTGAACGAATGTTCTTTTAATAAATCAGGCGTTGAACAACCTAGCTAGCGCAGTGAAAAAAAAAATGGCGAGTATTTTTGTGTGAGAAAACAAATTTATTTGTAGTGAGATTGGATTTGTTCTAAGAAAAATATATTTTCTTTGACCGCAGGCGACGCAGAATAAGTATTAATGAAAATGCAGCAAAAATCAGAGTTTTTTTTTGTTTGGGCCATTTCAATTCCTTTTTAATTAAATGCGCCAAACATTTACTGAAAAAAATTGAATTGTGGCGAATATTTCGAATAATATAAATTGGGAAGTTGATATTTAATATAATAATATTACATTTGAATTGAGGCTAATATTTCGATAATATAAATATATTAACTTTATAAAAATATTAACCTTTTTGTTAATAACGTTAATATTTCAATAATATAAATATATTAACTTTATAAAAATATTAACCTTTTTGTTAATAACGTTAACTTTTTTTTTTATTCTAAAAACTAATTTTCGTTATTGATTTAATTTTACATTTGAATTGAGGCTAATATTTCGAATAATATAAATTGTAAACTTCGTATTTAATATTACATTAAACATAAAACTTGACTATACATATTTTATAAAACTTGATATTACATTTGAATTGAGGCTAATATTTCGAATAATATAAATTGCAAATTTGATATTTAATATATCATTTGATACTGAGGCGAATATTTCGAATAATATAAATTATAAAGTTGATATTTAGCATTACATTTGAATTGAGGAGAATATTTTGAATAATATAAATTGTAAATCTGATATTTAATATTGCATTTGAATTTAGGCGAATATTTCGAATAATGTAAATTGTAAAGTTGATATTTAGTATTGCATTTGAATTGAGGCGAATAATATAAATTGTAAACGGTATTTAATATTATATTTGAATTGAGGCGAATATTTCAAATAAAATAAATTGTAAAGTTGATATTAAATATTACATTTGAATTGAGGCTAATATTTCGAATAATATAAATTGTAAACATGATATTTTATATTATATTTGAATTGATAACATATACCAAATAAAGAATTTTTATCAATGAAATTTATTAAGAAATAATGTTAACTGTTTTTGATTCTAAAAATAAATTTTCATTATTGATTTTAACTAATTCTTATAAGAGAAAAAAGGGTATCTAAACAGGACATCAAAAAATATTTTAAAGGATAAATAATATTTAAATGAAAAGTTAATAAGATTAAAGTGAATATTGCATTTACATAGTATGATTTATATAATATACATTTAAATTATTATGTTGATATTTGTGTTTGTTTATTTTACTTTAAATAGTTAACAATTTATAATACTTAGTATAATAATAATTTATAATAAATTTATTTGAATTCGTAACATATATATCAAATAAAGAATTTTTAACAATGAAATGTTTTAAGAAATAATGTTAAATTTATTTTTATTCTATAAATAATTTTTATTACTGATTATGAATTATCTTTTTAAAAGGAAAAAAAGTATATCTTTAGGGGACTTCAAAAAATATTTTAAAGAATAAATAATATTTAAATGAAAAATTAAAGTGACTATATACATTTATGTAATATGATTACTTATATAATATAAATTTAAATTATTATGTTGATATTTGCGTTTGTTTCTTTTATTTTAAATGGTTTGCAATTTATAATATTTAAATCAAAAATTTAAATTTTTTTTTTTAATAAAATGTGTTAATTTGACATGCACGTTGCGTATAATTAAAAATTCTCATTTAATTAATCCTAATTTAATATGCATAATTCCAAAACTACTAGTTATTAAAACTAATTTGCATAACAAATGAAATTAATATAATTTTATTCCTTCTTACATTAATGCCAATTGATGCTTTTCTAAATTATAGTGAATTTATAATATATTTAAATAAATATTACTAGGAATAATATATATTCTTTAATGAAAAACTGATTTCATAATTTCCATTTCTGAGTCTAATTAATATTTAATTCATTTTTAACTTTAAAATATATAATTTTCATCAGATTTTATATGCTTGGTATTTATTTAAAAATTAAACCATATTTAATGTCATCCGCTCTTTTATAAAGAAACCGTTCCAACTCAGGGCTTAATTTGTGCATAAAAAGTGTGTTTCTTCAATTTCATTAAAACAACTTCTTAATTAAAAATGTAATTAATTCATGAGTTTACAAAATTTGTATATTTGTTTAATTCCCATGTAATTTGAAATACTTGATTTTGTAAATAAAGATGAATAACATTATAAAAATGGATCGAACTAATAAATATTACTTAAATTTGAAGAATTTTGAGTCTAGATATTTTTAATTAATTAGTTATTAAAATTACATTCCATTTTATAGTTATAGGCTCATTAATTATTAAATATGATCTATTGCATTATAATTTTTTCTGAAAAGACTCAGTTATAGCCGCAATGTCAAGAATTCAATTATATCAAATTTGAATATTAAAATAAAAAATACTTCATTAATATAGATGACATTTAAATTATTAAAAAGATTGTTTTTAATTTAATTTTATTTTTTTTAATATTTTAATAGTCATTTTTATTATTTGCAACATCATTAATTTTAATTTGATTTTTTGTGAATCCTAAACAAAATTTGAGCTGACTTCCTATAAAATTAAAACATTGATTATTAATTAAAATGCAGTATATGAATCCAAAACAACTGGTTTATAAATCTAAATTTATTTTAGTTTTTTTTAAACTACCTACACTATAGAATAAATATATTTTTTTGGCATTGACCATTATCAAGTTAAATTTAAATTATTGACAAATAGAAAAAAAAATATATATTCAATAAAGCAATAAAAATTGCACAAAACAAAAAATATTATTATTGACACAATATTATAAATTATTGTGCCATTTAAAACAATAAATAGTTTTTTAATATTTTAATAGACATTTTCATTATTTGTAACATCATTATTTTTAATTTGATTTTTGGTGAATCCTAAACAAAATTTCATCAATCTAACAGACTTGTTGTAATATTAAAACAATGGTTATTAATTAAAATGCAACACGTGAATCCAAAAGAACTGGTTTATAGATCTTAATTTATTTTATGTTTTCTTAAACTACCTACACTATTGAATAAATAACATTTTTTGGCATTGACCTTTATCAAGTTAAATTACATAAATTAGTTTCAAAATAGAAAAAAATCTAATTATATTCAATAAAGCAATAAAAATTGCATCAAATACAAAAAAAAAGTTTTGAAAAGTGCGATTTGAAGCAATACATAGTTTTTTAATATTTTTAAACAAAAATTTTGTTTAGGATTCACCAAAAATCAAATTACAGACTAAATTAAAACACTGATCTAACAGACTAAATTAAAACATTGTTTATTAATTAAAATGCAGCATAGGAAGCCAAAAGAACTGGTTTATAAATCTAAATTTATTTTAAGTTTTTTTTTTTTTTTTTTAACTACCTACACAATTGAATAAATATCATTTTTTGGCATTGACCTTTATCAAGTTAAATTACATAAATTAGATTCAAGATAGAAAAAAAATCTAATTATATTCAATGAAGCAATAAAAGCTGCATCAAACAAAAAAAAACTTGGAAGTGTCATTTGAAACAAAGACCAACTAAAGCTCGGAATTAAGAGAACAATAAAGCAATTGAAGGTCGTCACAAAAGTCATTGTTGGCGAGTGATTCCTTTGCTATCAAGCTATAGCAAGTAGGTGAGTTGAAACGTGAACGGAATTGCACTGAAAAACGATGTAAATTCCTGAAAACATTGTCGAAAATCAGTTTTTCTATCATCGGGTGTGGATAACCTTGCCTCGGGCAGTTCTTCGCCTTAGGGTGTGCTTGAGAAGGGGTCAGTTACAAATTTACAAATGCACTGTTGGTAACTGAAAATGCGTATAAATATTCAAATGCATTACTTGATATCGCTTGATTGTTTGTTCATATTTAGCAGACGTATAAAAAACTTAAAATACAACTAAGCTGCGTTTCATTATTACATATTTTTAGATTTTAAAATTAAATCCAAAATAAAATTTTTCATTTGCATTAAATATTTCCTTGCAAAACTCTATGCAAGTGATTCTTAGGTTCGTTATTGCACAGTCTAGTAAACAAGCAATCATGCATATTTTGATGTAAAGCAATTAATCATTTTTTTCCGAACATTAAAATATGGATGACTGAAAACTAGGTTTTTTTTTCTCAAATTATCGTCATAATCATCATTGGCACAACAGCCCCATAGTGGGACAAGGTCGTTTGCCTACTGGTAAATTTTTTGACAATAGGTGTTTTCTTTTTACGATGAACTTTTTACCTTTTCTTTCTCAAATGAATATAAACAAATTATCTTCATGCCAATTACCATTGTCCTCTCAATAAACTTGTTTAGTTGTTCTTTATTAGACAATTTTTTTTTTCCTAGCAACAAATTCATACTATTTTATTAGTGCCTTGATTAATGGAAATGTTTTTTTTTTCTTTCGCATTTTTGTTTCTTTGGTTCTAAATGTATATCAATAAAGGTCATAAGAAATATTGACATCTTTCTTATGACCTCAGATCTATTGACATCTTTCTTATGACCTTCGATATATTGACATCTTTTTTTATGAAAGATTGACATCTTTATACCTTATACCGACTTTCACAAATTTCAAAACACAGTTAGATATCAAATCACCAAAACTCTTTGACCGAAGTAGAAATCTATCATCAATTCAAGACAGTTGAATCACGTATTATTAAAATCCATCCCACAGATTTTTAAAATGGACAAAACGCTTGACAAGTATTTATGGTGCACAAGTTTACCCAACTAAAGCTTCCTGTAGACGATGTAAAATGCTAAATATTCATCTACTATCAAATACCAAAATCACCAAAACTCTTTATCCGAAGAAAAAATCTATTATCAATTATCACAAGACAGTTGAACTTTGCATTATTAAAATCCATTTTCAAATTTTTAAAAGGAACAAAACGCTTGGAAAATATTTGTGGTGCACAAATTGATCTAGCTAAAACTTCCTGTTGACGACAAGTGGTGTGAAATGCTAAGTATTCCTCTACCATCAAATACTATAATCACCAAAACTCCTTAACCGAAGAATAAATCTGTCATCAATTCCCACAAGACAGTTGAATTATGTATTATTAAAATCCAACACAACATCGCACAAGTTTTTAAAATGGACACATTCTTGACAAGGATTTGTGGTGTACAAATTTACCTAACTAAAACTTCCTGTTGACGACAAGCGACGTGAAATGCTAAGTATTCATCTGCCATCAAATACCATAATCACTAAAATTCTTTACCAGAAGAGGAAATCTATCACCAATTCCCACAAGACAATTAAACCACGTATTATTAAAATCCATCCAACAAGTTTTAAAATGGACAAAACTCTTGGCAAGTATTTGTGGTGCACAAATTTACCAAACTAAAACTTCCTATAGACGACAAGCGATGTGAAATGCTAAGTATTCATCTACCATCTCCAATTCAATCTTTAGAAAGTACAAGCGACTTAAAATTCGGTAACATTTTAATGCACTTAAGTTGTTACTGCCAGTGAAATGGCGGTGTTTGTCAGTTGTATCTCAAGTTAGATTTTTGGTTAAAAGACGTTTTATTTGCGAGTTTGCCCAAGAGATTATGTGGAGATTAATTGCTTAGTGCCACGCTGAATACTTCATCCTCACCAGCAATTCAAATAGACACAACTTCCTGTCTAAATAAGTGAGAAAACGATTGGAGCGAGTAATAGTAATTAAATAAAACTAACTTTTCGGGCGTTTTAAAGTCTTTGATGGAGTTCATTTAATTGGCGACACTGAAGAAAATTTGGGTTTTTAATTGTGACACTTGAAGTTGCACTGCAGACTGTGATTTCGTGTAATCTAAGTCAAGACGACTTTGAAATCGGAAATTTGAATTCAAAAATTTTTTGTGTGTTTCAAGTGCTGAATTGAGATCAAAGATTCCTAATTTAATGCCATGGAATTTAAATGAAATATGCTTAAAAATTGATACAAATTAAATAACCCAGGTTTTATTTAAATTAAGGAATTTTAATTTATCTTTGATTATTTTAATTTATCTTTGATTATTTTAATTTATCTTTGATTATTTTAATTTATCTTTATTTAATTATTCACCATTTGATTTGATAATAATAAATTGTCCTGAAAGTATATATTATTAAATTCCAAGATAGTAATGATTTAAAGTTTTAGTGATAAAATCGTTTACAGAAATTCCTTAATTAAGAAAATTAATTTTATTTATGAATTTTTCCAATTATCCTTAATAAGGCACCGTTATTATTAGATAAAAATCATTATTACGAAATGATTACACAATGATAATTAAGTGGGTTTTTGGCGTTTAGACTTGCCAAATTAATAGCACTTTAAAAGAAATCTACATTTAGATTAATATAAAAAAGATTTACTTTTTCTTATATGGATTAATCGAAATAAATTAATTGTTACTGAAGTTTCTTTTCTAATGCGGGTTGATTAAGTTTGTTATTATACGGTTATTTTTTGCACACTTTATGCTACTTAGACCGGGACTGACAGCTTAATGTGGATTTCGAACCATTAACAAGCATCCATGCCATCGCCAGGATTCATACCTGAAGCCTGTGGTACCAAAGGCCAGAGCGCTAGCCAATCGGCCAGTAACCTGCTGCTTTCTAATGTGGGAACATTATACAGTGTTTTTTTCTTCACCTCGTTTTAGCTACTTATTCCTTGATGTCACCACAAATTAGAACTATATATCTAATTCTATTATGTCTGAGGAACTTGTCCATCATAATTAATCTGATTGCTTAGCAATTTTACATTTTACATGCCATCGAATCTCGATTCAAAGAGGATTCGAACCTGAATCCATCTGCTCACTAGCACTCACATTATCACTGGGCCACGACTCGGGCATGATAGATTTTAACCTTTGAAGTAATTTTAAAGTTATACATTTCGTAATATTGATTTAATGAAATATATATAGAATAGAATTGATTTGTCAATATTTAATAATCTAAAATATTATTTGATTCTAGTTTTATTGAATATTTTATAACTTAGTCAAATTAGCACAAGTATTATAATCTCCACATGTTTACTAGCATTTATTACATTGAAAAAAAATGAATTAAATTTCGATAGTGAACCAATTTAGATAGATTAACCCATTTCACGGTTACTTTGTTTACCGATTACCACACTCAAATGATTATCCTCTTCCATTTAAATTGGAGTGCGGTCGAAATTCTTCTCTTGCATACATATCCCGGAACAATCGGAAGGGGGGAAAGCTGTTATTCTGTCTCACGCCGGGTGTTCTCATTTTTATGAATTTTATAAGGCTGAAAAAAATTAGTGAATACAAATGAGAAGTTTGCAGTTATAAATTATGAAAGTGTTTAAAAGTTGTAAAGACTCTATTATTTACAATACAAATAAAAAGAAATTAATAGATAAACAAACTTTTAGCTTGTTAGTTACTTTCTTTGCCAGACTACCCATATCGGGGTGAGGCATTGGCAATTGGGTCGCTTCCTTTAAAAAAATAAAGCATGTCTTGTCGCAAAAGAAAGGTTTTCTTAAATGTCAGTGGTTCAACACGACCATTTTTGTCTCATAACAGTGAGACCGTCTAAATAGATTAACAATTGACAGTTAACGTGAACAATATTAATTCAGTTTTAAATAGATTAAATTAAAATTGCTCCTTTCATGCATCAACTAAATATGATTCTTAAAAAAAATTAAATCTTAATTAAAATATTAAATCTTGATATGTGGATCCTGTACTTTCAAAAATCTCTAATTATTAAGAAACCTTCATTCTGTGTTATTCTGTTAATTAATTTTAACTAAATCAATCCACGTTCTTGCATATTAATATGGAGAAAAATTCAGATAAAAATAATTTAGATATTTTTCAATTTAAAAATCTCTGCACTATAATTTTCAAAATAATTTAGATAAAATTTGATAACTTTTATTATTAGAAAATAACTATAAATAAATTCTTAAATCAAGATAATACCTGTGCATTTAATAGGGGTAACGCCTTGATAGGTGGTAATTAACGCTTGTGTTCATCCAAAAACAATTTTAGACAATTTTTTAAAAAGTTTTTGATTGATTTCAGGAGAGTAAATTTTTAATTGGTAGAAAATACGTCTCATCCACTCATTAAATCCCTCTGAAGGTCTCATCCGCGATTTAGGAACCATCATCTTAAAAAAATAATAAGTTCACCTACAGAATTCATTCATTTACTTCAGATCACCAAATATTTATAATTACGCGCAAATTATTTTAAAACTCATTAAGAAATCTTATTAATGGTTTATTTTAATAAACCCAAATCCACACGAAAAGAAAAAAAAAATACATTAAATGTAATCCTCCGCACAAAAAAAAAGTCCCGAAAATTTTGGACTTTAGTTTGGTCCTCATCGTCTTGTTTCACGTACTAACCTCAACCAATTAAAAATTTCTTCACTTTTAAGTCCAGTTAATCCAATTTGGTTACACTGCAGACCGTTACGCGCAAATGCGATTAATGACATTCGTACGGGGGTGGGCGTGGGAAGGAAGGTATCAGTATCGTGCTGAAACTCTTTGAGACCCCATATCCTTCTAACCACCCCGCTGAAAGAACGTTTAACTTCGTTATCGAAGACGTTCCAGAAAATGGCATTTAATTAATAAGAATGATGCGTGAGAAAACGGAGGGCAGACGACTTCTTACGCTTTTTCGCGGTTCCTCGCGCACCCCAAGACCCCCTAAATTCGATTAATTACTCCTAGGAAGAAGAAGGAGGATGATAGTGTAATCAATAATTTCTCTTTTAGTAATCTTCTTCACTAGATTCATGATTTTTTCCGTCCGCTCTCTCTCTCTCAGGGATTTTTTTTTCTTTCTTTTGGGGATTTTTTTTTATGTGAGTAGGGATTTTTTTCATCGTTCTTCTTCAACTTTTCCGTGGAATCGTGCTTTTTTTTTTTCTATCTTCCCAAACCTTCGAGTAACGCACAAAGCGTATTTTTCTTGGAAGGAGTGTGAAAAGTTGTGAACCTCTTGATCTCTTCCTTAGTTTAAAAAGGGGAGGGTATCCTAAATAAATTATTAGAATCAAGATGCAAATCTAATAGGATGAGTAAGATTGATGCATTCTTGTATTCATTTTTTTTCTTTTCAAAATCACTATGAATCATCACTTTTTCTGAAAAATGCTGATCTATGAAACGCCCATCATATTTTCTACGGTTGCAAAAATTTATTTTTATAGTTAAAACATTTTACTTGGATTTCAGCTATGAAATATAATGATTTTTCTGAAAACATGATTACCAATTATTATGAATGCATATAAATGTATAAATGATTTTGTCTGTTTATTGGAAATTACAGATTTTTTTTTTATTTACTATTTCATTGTAACTAAATATAACCTTCTTCTTCTTCATTGGTGCAGCAACCCCATGGTGGGCCAAGACTGTCTTCTGCTGGGAGATTCCGAGATATGAGATGTTTTATTTTTATTGGGTAGGTTGTCAGTCTTGCACCCAACAGTCATATTAGACTGGGACATACGGTTTAAAGTCGGTTCCAAACTACTACAAACATCTATGGCACCGAGCGCCAGAAAGCTAACCCCTTTGCCATCAAGCCCCAAATATGACCTTACACCGAATAAATCAAATTTCACTACATATTTTTTTACGCAGAGAAAGATATTTGGATTTGTAGATACCGTTCGACGTTATCTATTGTTGGCAAAGTTTTATATTATGCTAATACAGTGCTATGAAATTTGAAAGGAATTCTTAAAGAAGAAGAATCAGGAAACATCCTTGTCTAAAACCCAATGGATTTTTCGATCTAATTATAGACAATCTCACGATTATATTATGTATTGTGCTGTATATAGGCAATCTCACGATTATATTATGTATTGTGCTGGATATAGACAATATCACGATTAGGCATTCCTTTTTTAACATAAAACCAAATTTCTGTGTTTCAGAAACCCATGTTCTGAAGTAGTATTATGCTTACTAGTTCATGATCATGAGTATTTATGTTTTACCAGTCCATTATCATAAGTATTTATGTTTTACCAGTCCATGATCATGAGTATTTATGTTTTACCAGTCCATGATCATGAGTATTTATGTTTTACCAGTCCATGATAATGAGTATTTATGTTTTACCAGTCCATGATCATGAGTATTTATGTTTTACCAGTCCATGATCATGAGTATTTATGTTTTACCAGTCCATGATCATGAGTATTTATGTTTTACCAGTCCATGATCATGAGTATTTATGTTTTACCAGTCCATGATCATGAGTATTTATGTTTTATCAGTCCATGATCATGAGTATTTATGTTTTACCAGTCCATGATAATGAGTATTTATGTTTTACCAGTCCATGATCATGAGTATTTATGTTTTACCAGTCCATGATCATGAGTATTTATGTTTTACCAGTCCATGATCATGAGTATTTATGTTTTACCAGTCCATGATCATGAGTATTTATGTTTTACCAGTCCATGATAATGAGTATTTATGTTTTACCAGTCCATGATCATGAGTATTTATGTTTTACCAGTCCATGATCATGAGTATTTATGTTTTATCAGTCCATGATCATGAGTATTTATGTTTTACCAGTCCATGATCACGATGCTGCTAACTATGACTACGTTGCTAGCCTTTCCAAATTACGTCTATTACTTATGGTATACATAAAGGTTAGAAAATCCTTTTTTTCTACATAAACGTATTCATAGTTCAAAACATCCATTTATCCAAAAACATAGTTAAAAACACCAACATGTTCATTTTATATTAAAAAGTCATGGATATTTCGGAATGAAGTCTTTTATTATCGGAAATAGAAGACTAAAACATCCACTGCATTATTCGACATCCTGAAATAGTTTGGAGATTTTAAAGTTAATCTCAACCCAAATAAAGTCGAGATACCGGTATCACACATTATATACATTTTCTTCTTTTTGTATCCCATAAATTTTGTACAAATTTTCAAAATTTTTAAAATGGGCACATCTGTAATTTTAAACATACATCGAATGGAGTCTTATTTAGTGAAATAAACGAAAATAACAAATTTGGCCTGCTTTGAGCACTTTTGAACAAAACGCAAAGCCAATCAAGAAGTTCCAATGGATACACTGGGAAGGAATTTGATAAATCTGTTCATCAGAAAAGTCTGTGTTATCTATGAACACTCTGGAGGCGGCTGGGATTATGATGACTTTTTTAAATTATGGTAGTAAAATATGTGACGGTACAATATAGACGAAAAATAACAAATTTGCCCTGGTTGAGGGCTTCTGAACAAAAAGCAAAGCCAATCAGGAGTTCAAGGATATACACTGGGAAGGAATTTGATAAATCTGTTCCTCAGAATAGTCTATGAAAGTAATGGTACACTATTTGGCCGTACAATATAATAGAAAATTTGTCCTGGTATGTGGGCTTCTTAACAACAATCAAAGCCAACCAAAAGGTTCCAGGGGATTAATTCGATATAACTGTTCACCAGAAAAGTCTGTGTAACCTGTGAACCCAATGTGAACTCTTTAGAACCAAAGGCTGAAGTTCTGGTGTACGTCTTAAATTGTGATATTGTAAGAATTGATGGAAACCATGATTTTTGAAATACAAAGTTTGGAGACCATGTTAAACTCTAGGTTCTTGTCTAATTAGCCTCAATTGTAAAAAGAAATGACCGTAGAGCCGCACCAAACTAAACAAGTTGATAGTACAATATACCAACAACAACTGGAGCAATGGTATCAAAATCCATAATCAACAAATGTTATTACAAACTCACATTTATACATGAAGAAGGACATTATCTATATCAGAAGTAGACTAAACTATTTGATAAGTCTATTTCTGGCAATCCATTATTATATCACAATTGAAAAATTAAAATCTGAAATATGCCATCAAAACAAATCAACTCGCATTACTGACATCACACATTTTAGGCCACCAACTCTCTCATCGAGAACGCGCGTGTGTAGATCTCTTCTTTCCATTTATCCGAAGCGATAGTCCCACAAAGCCTTCGCCCATCATCTTCGTCCCCTCGGAGGCCTGGAGTAATTACCGGTCATCGGAGCGTGGACAATTGTCTCGGACAGATCCCCCGAATAACGAACCCCCGAGAAGAATATCAAGAGAAGAAGGCACAATGTGTAAATCTGATGTCTTCCTCCCAAGTAATGTCTTTGACACTCCACCAGCAGAAAATTATCTCTATCGTTATACAGGAGACCGTCTCTGATCAGCTCTCGCTGCTGTCTTCGGCCAGATAGACTGCGAGACGTCCTTTTTTTTTTGTCTTCTTTTTTGTCTTCAATGTCTTTGTCTTTTTTTTGTGTGTCTCGAATTTTGTATCGAGGTTCAGTTAGTTGTCTCATTGGCTTAGTTTCAAATTGGAAGAATGAAAAAGACATGTGGATGTTCCCAATGATTTTATTTATGTTATGTCTGGAAGAATTCTTTTTGGGACTTCATAAGTTAAAGATTTATTCTCCAAATAGTGTTTTAAAGAAATATAGTGATTTTTAATTGATATTATTTACTGTTAGGATGTTTTTTATTATAATACTGTATGTATGCGTTTGAGAAATAAATATTCCATAGCTATTCCAACAAGATGTAATTCCGACAAGAAACACTTTCTTTTTTTTTTACTTATATTCACCACACAATTTTTTGTCTTAATTTTTGTATTAAAATAAATTAGCTGCCTCGTCTGCTTATTTCAAAATAAAAAATGAAATATAATATATAGCAGTTTTGGAGATTTTATTTATATTATGTCTGAAGGGACTCTTTTAAAGCTAAATAAAAACTTATTTTAATTTAAATTTAAAGTTAAGTTATTTTCATTAGTAATAATCAATTATTTTATGGGATACGTATGATATTTTAATAACAAATAGTTTTGTATGTTTTTGTCCATTTGTTGTTGTGTATTTTTGTCCATTTATTTTTAAATAAAATTTGAGGAATAATTTTCGTGCACAATTCAGTTGTATTGTTTGATGCACAAAATGGAATGTGAGATGTTTTAAACTTTTTTTAACACATATTTTTCTTATATTGGCTTTTCCATCGAGTTCAATTATTGATATATAATTATGAAAAGATAAAAATTTCAGTGATTTTATTTATCCAATACAGAGAATATTCTATTTAGAGATTATAAGTAAAATTTTTATCCTTCTAATTTAAAACAACTTAATGATTTTCTGTTAATCGCCAATTATTCATTTAATCCATTTGGTATTTTACTGGTATATTTAACTCGTATAGTTATTATATGAATTATTTTAAAAAAGGACTGGAAAATTTATAATTTGATAACAACGATGAGCCTTTTTTCTTTATCATCGTCTCGTGATTTTTTTTCTTTCTACTCTTCTGTCTAGGTCTTTGCTTCAACAACTAATGTCTATTTTGCTTATGAAATCCATAGACTAGCAATTTTTCTAAAGATAAATAAGATGTATAGAAAATTTCAAGAAATTTATTTATAGCATTATGTCTCAGAAAACTAGTTCAAATATTTATTCTCGCAATTTGACACAAATATATTGATTTAAAGGTGTTTCTAATTATTTGCTTAATAATAGTATTTTATGGGTTTATAGATAACAGCTAGTTGTCTGTCAAATTATAGAGTTTAAAACTTACTCTTAAAGTGATACAGACTTCTTAAGTTATATTTGCTAATTTGATTTGCTTAGTTAGAAACAAGATTTATTTAATATGAGCATCTCTATGCAAACATTTCTTATTGACTTAATTTAAAAATATGTAATACTTTAAAAAGATTTATTTATATTATAACCCTCCAGAAAAAATGTTAATTTTTTAAAATCTTAAAATTCGTTATTTATTTCATAGTGGTATTTTATCTATAAGTGGAACATTTGGGTACTACTCTCATTATTTTTTTTATACAGCAAAGAAAGGAAATTCATAGTATAATTAATATGTACAATATTTAAAATTATTCTATTATTGTAATAACAACACGGCAAAAATACTTTTAGTTAAGGAATGTTAGTTCCATTATCATTTTCCCATAAGGCTGGGTACGCTTAATTTTTCTTCTTGAATTTGTTTCGATAAAAATATTTACCAAAATTGAGAGATTGTCTTATTTTACATAAAATTTGTTCTAATTCTGTATTGTGCAAAACTTATGCAACTACTGTATTTTCGTTTTACCATGACACCACATGAAATGATCTGGGAGACATGAAATGCAGAATGCAGAGTTAATGTTTCGTACTGGAAAATTGGGGGAAGTTTACTTACATAATAATAAATCAAAAGCACAGAATATGGAATAAAATAAAAAAATTCTTCATCGAAACAATAGTAATTGTATGGCTTATATGTCCAAAAAGAAGAACACCAAACTGATGCACTCATTTTAAGGGATATGACTTTCCTTAACTGCAATGGTTACTTAAAATTGCCTCACGATACTCAATACCATATTATTTAGCAAGTTGTTGAGGTAACAGTACATATTCCTAAATGAGCATTTGTTTCACTTGTAGGGCGTTTTCTTGCAGATATAATCATGTCAAAAGGCAACTTCACAAAGCATCTCACACATGTTCTATTTAATTCAAATTAGGCGAGTACGCTAGTCAAATCATCACTTTCTAGAAGTTCCTGAACAAAACGAATTCAATGTGGTTTGGCATTTTAGCGTTTTTACCACATACAAAACCGAAGTCTGTACCAATCATGCCTTAGAGCAGCTGCACATCGGGACGAATAACTTGCTAGCAATATTGATCTCCAATAATAATACCTCTGCCGAAAATTTGGAGCTTAGTCCGCCATTTCATCAAAAAGTCTCCTAAACAAGCAAGCCAGGACCAAAGTAAATTTTATTTCGCTGTCGTTAATGGGATAAAATTGTATTCCCATTTCTATCCATAGCAAATGTCGACGACAATTTCTTGTGTCAATTACTGAATTGCTGAACCAAGTCAACCAATGGAATTGTTATTCAATGTCAATACCCACAAACTTTTCTTAGAGCTGTAGCTCTGGTTTGGAAGGCTTTCCAAGCTCATAAAATGGCAGAAAGAAATTTTTTTTTCTATCTTGTAGCATTATATTCCTCTTCAAGCTTGTCTATCTTCTATCACGTGCAAAGTCATCTAGATGGTTTCTTTTTACCATATTGCACATATACAAATTATCTTGACGTGCAGATAATGTATCTTACTTTTCTTTCATTTTATTGTAATCTTGCGTTGAGCATGTTTGCAAACGTTTGCTTGTCGCCGTGTCACCAATGACGACTTTGGCATAATGTTTACATAAAAGACACATTTTTACTAAATTGGGTGTTAATTGCACTGATAGTAACATGCCATTTTTTTACAATTTCCTATCTACGTAATTGTCTCAATACCATTATTTAATATTTAAATAATAGTTTTAATTTATCATCACTTGTTAAATTTTGTAGGCATTTGTTATTTTGCTGCGTACAATTGCCATTTAGTGACATTCTTTACAATTTCCTGTCTACTTAATTGTGTCAGTATCATTATTTAGTATATAAATAATAATTTTAATTTACCATTATGTCTTAAATTTTGTAGGTATTTGTTGTTTTGCTGCTTACAATTGCCTGTCCTTCAAAAATTGCATCTTTGCTTAATCGATGCATGTGGTTACCATGCATGTGGGAATTATGTGTTAAATTAGAAGAAAATATTTATAGTAATTTGAAAAAAAAAAAAACTTTTTAATTTTATACTGGATAAAAAGAACTTCACTTTGTGGAAATTGAACTATTTTATTGCTGAATAATAATATATTGTGAAGTTCTCAAATGATTTAGACAAGCAGTAAATTAAATAAAGAAAAAACGTAGACACAAAATGTACTAATTCATGCTTTCTTGCATTTTTCTTCGGCGATAAAGAACTTTGTTTATTATCAGGAAGACAAGATCTTATTAGGACGTGATGACAATTTATGGACGAAACTTTGTTTCATTTTACTTTTTTCCCCTTCAATTATGAAGTTGCATCTTGTTTTCTAGAGTTTCAGTTGCCTAATTGGATACGTTTCAGACTGGAAAAAATGAAGAATATGTCTGTATATTTAAATATTTATTAACCAAACGCGAAGATAATTATATTCTAAATTGAATTTAGAATCAGTAATTTAACACTCACAACAAAATAGCAAATATTTACAGAATTTAATACGAGTTGGTAAATTAAATCTATTGATTAAATATAAAATAATTGTATTGAAAATTTGAATTTTGATACAATCAATAAAATTTTATCAATCTCTACAAATAATGAACAATTGTCTTTAAAATAAGCATTAATTTGCAAAATAAACTCAATTATTTTAAAGATATGTTTTGGTTAAGCAATAATTAACTATAGCTCAATTATAATTATTAAAATTATTTGAAAGTAAATCGATGAACTGTTGATTTAAGTTAGCGGAACGGAAAAATTAATTACAAAACTGCAAAATATTGTCTGCAGAATAACTATGAACAATTATCTATGCAATTACTATCAGTTCACGGCACGTGCATTAATGAAAGGAGAAAATGAATAGCAATTATACAATTTTGATGAAGCATGTATAGCGTGTTTTTCAATGGTAGAAACCAAATTTAAGATAAATAAAACTGATCATTTGCTTAAAAAATAATATTTTGGATTCTAGGTTGAAGTACAAAATCAAAATTATAAAGTTACTTGTAAATGTATTGTTTTATAGTCTTTCGGAAGAAAAAGAGTTGATTACAGTATAATATATGTGCATATATCAGTATAATATATATATATACAGTATATATATACACAGTAGAACCTCTGTAAGTCGAACTTCAAGGGAGACACCAAATAATTCGAGTTATAGAGTTTTCGACTTACGCAGATTTTGTAAGGAAATATTCGACTTGTAGAGGTTTAGATTCTTTCTAACTTATTTTGAATTAGAGAGTTAAAATAAATAAAAATTCAAGTTACAGAAGTAATAAACATGTTTATTTGTTAGAGTTCAAATGAAATCAATAACAATAATAAGAATTATAATAAGAGTATTTCATAGCATGGATTATTCTATTTACTGTATACTCGTACGTTGTGAACAATGACTCGTACATTGTGAAACAATGGCGTGCATTGTCGACAAATCCTTAAAATCGGTAACTTATTTTTCTTCGAGATATAGAGGTAATTAGTTTCAAATGATCGTGTTGTAAAATCAAACATTTTTAATTTTCGAGATACAGAGGTCCAAATTTTTTTTTCGAGTTACGGAGGGAAAATATATACCAAAATGGCTTGTGAGGATTGACTAATAATTTCGACTTATAGAGGGTTGAAATTTCGAGTAATGGAGGTTTTGGGGCTTGAAGGGAGTGGAGCAAAAAAATTTTTCGTGTTTTGGAGGTTTTCGACTTAAAGAGGTTCTACTGTATATATATATTGCGTAGATCTGTTTCCAGCTATGATGTTCCGTATTTGGGGAAATGTATTTTAAATATTGATTCTGCTATATTAACTTTTGCCATTGAGGCAATGACAAAAAAAAAAAAAAAAAAAAAAAAAAAAAAAAAAAAAAACCACCACCCGAAACAGTAAATTAGTTTAGCTTTAGAGTTGGAGTGAGGGAGATTGAAGGTCATGTGATAGTGAAGGCAACAGTTTGTTAATGGTTGAATTCAGTGAGGATATTTATATCTGGTGTTCGGCTAGTGAAGATTGTAATTAAGATCATAAATGTGGTGTCAACTTTAAGATTTGTGTTAATGTTCTGGTGTGTGGCTAGCTTAGTCAAGATTGTAATTCGATTGTGAGTTTGTTGTTTAATTTTGATTGAAGCCCTGATTTTGATATTGATAATTTTGATTGAAGTATTGAAGTTTGAAGATTTGAAAGTTGAAAGTTTGTATTGAAGTTTGACTAATTTTGAACTATTTGCATTGCATTGACAAAGATTATGATCTTCTAAACTGCAATAAAATAAAAAATATTGCATAAAATGTTTTTCTATTATTTAAATATTTAGGTTTTTTTTTTTTTTTTATTGTTTATTTTTATTTTTATGACACTACAACTAAATTCTACTTCTTGTGTTTATGTCCTTCGAAATCTGAAAAACTTTCAAATACATAGGCAATTAACTTTTTAAGTGAAATTCGCATATGAAGCTGTCTGCACGATATGCCTCAGCAGACTCAATCTGTACATCTCGTTGTTCAGAATTTATTAAAAAAATATTGCAGTTATTGTAGTCATTTTTGTTTTCATTTCCTTGCCCTTGTCTTTCACGTTATTTGTGAGATAAACCTTGAATAAATCCCAAACCAACATGGACGGTTTATTCAATACAGCATTGTGGCTCATATACAGGTTTTGAACATTAGCCAAATTTTTGAAAGGGAAACGCATTATCGGCTTATATAGGGATCGATGTATATTTGGAAATATGATAATTTCATTTGCGCATGATTGTATCAAAAATTAAATCAAATACTAAAGCACTTATCGGGGCCTAATGGTTGAGTGAGCTGTGGCATGGATGTTCGTATTGGTTCGGAATCCACTTTAAACCATAGGTCCTGGTCTCCTAATATTACTGCTGGACGTAGGGCTGACAACCCTACGCCGTAAAAAGAAAAACAAAACTTCTCATGTTTCAGAAAACTGCCAGAAGGACTTGGCCCACCATGAGGCTGTTGCACCATTGAAGAAGAAAGCACTTAATGTGATATCACGCATCAAATAAATACTTTCCTTTTTTATTATAATATATTATTTCATTTTTTAATATTTTATTTTGATATGTAATTTTCAAGTTTGTTTTATGACTTAAACTTAAGCCGCTGACACTTTACAATGAATATATGTGTTCAGTGGTTTACAAAATCTGTGCATCCTTGCCATAGATAGAATATTATCACTTTGTCCATATATCGCTGTTTTTATTCTTAAAGTATAAAATAAAAAAAAGGTATAAGTAATTTTATTTTTTTATAATATTAGGTTAATACTTGTATTATTTTACATAAATTTCCATTAAAGAGTTACTAAATTCTGATCAGGTGTCCAAGCAGACGAAATTGCGAAACTAATATTTTATTTTTCTCCATATATTAATTACTATTATTTTTCATTGGACACGGTTATTTGTCTCATCCGATTAATTTAAAACTGATAATAAGGAAAAAAAATTCAGATTACATCAGAGTTTAAGTTTCGAAAATCTTAAAAAAATTTGGGATTATTATATTTATGATTTGATAAAATTAATTTTTATTTTTGTTGGATATATTCTAGATTTAATTTGGTTATATTTTACATGCATAATAATATACGTTATGTTAAAAATATTTTACTAGTTTGTTTCAAATTAAAAGTAAAATAAACGCTACGAGAAGTACACATTTTTCACAATGTCGTCGGTTTTATATTTCATCAACGGAAAATTCCCTTGATAAAGAAGAAAAAAATTATTTGATTAAATCTTGCCAGCAATGGACTGTGAGAAAAAACATTTTTAAAGTGTCCAATTACATGTCTCTGTGATTTAATCTCTGTCTGAAAATTATAAAAATATTTGTTTTGATCTTCACAATTAATTTTGTTTGTGTGTTTCTTTTGTAATAGCAATTTCCTTACGTTCCTTAAGTATTATTTTTTTTAACAAGTGCTATAACAGGAACGTTCCCTGCTTTGCGTATTATCTGAATCCTTGATTTAAAGTATACTCTGATTATAAATATAATCAATATTTTTTTTAAATATAACAGTAACATTTTAAGGATAACAATTTACTTATGTATTTTAAGTTTTAATTATTAATATAAATACACAAGTTTCTGCAATATTATTTTAAATAGATTTGGTTATATTTTACATGCATAATAATATACTTTATGTTAAAAATATTTTACTAGTTTGTTTCAAATTAAAAGTAAAATAAAAGCTACGAGAAGTACACATTTTTCACAATGTCCTTGATAGATATATATAGAAATAAGATGGAGGCCTAATGGCCGAGTGACTAGCACTGTGACGCTCGGTGTCACAGGTTTCGGTTTTGAGTCCCGGCTTTGCCATGAATACTTGTAGATAGATATATATAGAAATAAGATGGAGGCCTAATGGCCGAGTGACTAGCACTGTGACGCTCGGTGTCACAGGTTTCGGTTTTGAGTCCCGGCTTTGCCATGAATACTTGTATTGATTCAGAATCCACTTCAAATCGTAGGACCTGACTGACCGTAATACGACTGTTTGGCGTAAGGCTGACAATCCTACCCAGTAAAAAGAAAAACATCTCCTGTCTCGAAAGCTACTTGATGGCAAATTGACTAATGCTCTGGCCATTGGTACCACAGGCTTCAGGTTAGAAACCTAGCTTTGGCAGGGATAGTTGTTAGTGGTTCGGAACCTATGTTAAACTGTAGGCCCCGGTATAATTAGCTTAAAGTGTGCAAAAAATGACCGTAGAGAGACAAACAAAAAAATACTTGTCTCGAAATCTGCCAGTAGGCAGACGGCCTTGGCCGATAATGGGGCTGTGCGCTAATGAAGAAGAAGAACAATATAACAAGATGCCGAAATGTTATTGCTAATATAAAACATCATAAAAAACAACATTTAATGACAACAAATTTCCATCCACAACAAAAAACTAAAAAAAACCAACAAGACTTTTTGACATTTAAAAGAATGGCTTACATTAAAAAATATTAAATGTTAAATATTTAGCATCGCAGTAACTTCAATTTAAGACCTTTAATGGTAAAGTCTAAAGGTCAAGCCAGTATAAATCTTTTTTTAAACTTATCATGACTTTTTGATTCCGATTTTTTGAACAAAAGCGTGAATAAACACTTCGAAGTTGTATATTATGACTTCTGTTTCTTGCAGTTTATTTATTCGACTTAAAACTCACCGGTCACACCCTTCACAGGTAAAGTCATCCAAATACTATTCGACCTTCTAACGTTTAAAAAGCAGAAAATACAGTCGGATGTACTGCGAAGATACAGAAAGAGAAAAAGACACCCGCAACAAATCCGATGACAATATAAATAATAATATGGTATAATATGACTGTTGGGCGTAGCGCTGACAAACCTACGCCGTAAAAAGAAAACATCTTCTCGAAATCTGCCACCAGGCTTTGGTTCACCATGTTGCTGTTGCGCTATTGAAGAAGATTGGTTTGTCGCTCTAGAGTAATTTTGTGCATACAAGGACTAAACAGACCAGGGACCTACAGTTTAAAGCGGATTTCAAACTCTTGACAAACATCCATGGCAACGCCAGGATTCGAACCTGAAGTTTACGGTACCAAATGCCACAGAACTAGCCAATTGGCCATCAGACCACCTAATGAAGAAGAATATATAAAATGCCGAAATGTTATTACTAATAAAAAGCATAATAAAAAACAACATTTAATGACCTGGAACAAACTTCCATCAACAACAACAAAAAAATCAACAAGACTTTTTGACATTTAAAAGGATAGCTTACTTTGAAAAATATTAAATGTTAAATATTTAGCATCGCAGTAACTTCAATTTAAAACCTTTAATGGTAAGTCTAAAGGTCAAGTCAGCATAAATCTTTCTTTAAACTTATCATGACTTTTCGATTCCGATTTTTTGAACAAAAACGTGAATAAGCAGTTCGAAGTTGTATCTCTGCTTTACTATGACGTCTGTTTCTTGCAGTTTATTTATTCGACTTAAAACTCACCGGTCAAACCCTTTACCGGTAAAGTCACCCAAATACCATTCCACCTTCTAATGTTTAAAAAGCAGAAAATACAGTCGGATGTACTGTACAGAAGGTACAGAGAGGGAAAAAGCAAACTGAAAAAGACACCGGCAACAAACCGATGACAATATAAATAATATAGCCACGAAGAGATACTACTGAACAAACCGTTTTCCGTAATTTGCTGAATATTGAAAGTCATTTATTTTGAAAAACAGGCAAAAGGCGGAGAACTTGTCGATTCCAGCATTCATGTATATAGCTTGAAAACCGGAAAAGGGGGAAAAAAAGGAAAAAATAACAGGGGAAAAATACACAGCAAAGGGAAAAAGTTTTTTATTTTTTATTTTGGGAGATACTACCGAAAACGATTTGCGCTAAAGAAACTGTTTTTATTTATTTTTTTATTTTTTTTATTTTTGCTTTTCTTATTTAAAAGCATCTCTTCACTCTAAAAAAGCAAAACTCAGTCGCAGAGCTTAAAAGTATTATTTATTTCTTTAAAAAAAAGTCTTTAAACTTTTGCGAGTCGGAAAAATGAGAGTTGTGGAAATATTTTGCTGGTATGTAACAAATTATTTAAATTAGATAAAATGATGCAACGTGTGAATAATATGCATGTAAATATGTTTGTTTAGAAAATAATTGTTGCGTTATTTATTCAAGTGATATCACAATTATTATTATATGCATAATTTATTGAATTTAATTGTTACATTAACGTATAATTGTTACATTAATGTATAATTTGGCAATTGTATGCATTGTAAACGAGTATACTTACTAATAAAATACGAAATAAATAAAATAAAAGAGAAAAAAGTATATGAGATCATATTAATCGTGTGTTGAATAAAAAAATAATTTATTTTTTTGTTTAACACATGATATAATTATTATATAATAACGATATTACTTTTATGCAATAATGATATTATTTTTATCTAATAATGATATTATTTTTATATAATAATGATATTATTATTATTATATAATTATGATAAAATTAGTACAGTATTTTATGTCGAAATATTGTAAATATAAATCATGACAATATTTTTTAGTTATTTTACTTATTTTTATTGAATTCCAAGTATTATTAAATAATGTCTAGGAATCAATAATTATAGTGATACATTCAAAGAAGAAATAAATATAATTTATCTTAAATTCTTATGATATAAAATTCATTAGATGTCTTTATTAAAATACATTCTTGTCCAGTTATATGACAAATAAATGTAATTGTAAATGGTTGGGCCCAAAAAATTACCCAAAAAGTTATCCAAAAAATTAAGAATTTAATGTAAGAACAAAACGTATCACTTTGAAATTAATAGTCTTTGATTTCACCAGACCATCTCTTAGAATAATTTACATTATTTTATTTTGGAATTATTATCCCATGCAATTATATAATTATTAGGTCATGAAAGTAATGTAAACATTATTTAATTTTTAATTATGCAATCATTAACTCTTGAAAGAAATTTTAAAAAAATTAAAGTGTTCAAGCACACGAAAATCTTCGCTTCCCGAAATGATACCCACAATTTTATGGGTAAAAATAAATTTTTTAAAAACCAACAACAAGATCCAATTGCCAACTTTAGCAGGTTTCTGAAATGGTGACATTAATTCGCGATGTGTTTAAACTCGTATGCGAAGCATTAGCACAGTGAAAGTGGGAAGGAATCAAATTTCGACTGTAAGTTTTATGAGATAATTTAAATTTCTACACAAACGAATCATTAGTTGGAATGTTAATCAACACCAATTATTGATTCAATGGTTGCCAAAATTAATTATCTGTATGTCAGATCGAAACGTATTTTCATACGAAAGTTTGTTACTATCACATAGCTCCCTTTGTTTTTATTTAGTATATAAGTACATACTACTGTGTCCAAAAAGTAAGACCAATTTTCAATTTAAAATTCCCGGGGCTTATGGAATTTCATTTTTTTTTTTTTCTTTTTTAGGTTGCTGGCACTGTCCTTGACATCTGTGTGAAATTTGACGTCAAAAGATTCATTAGTTCTTGAGTTACGCTTCTTAATTTTTGGATGCAGTAGTATACTACCATTTCATATTTGCAGGCAAATAATCAACTTGACATTAAATTAAATTTCCAGAACTGAGTGTTTTGTACTAAAACTTATCCCTCTGTCTCAAATAAAAGACATTCAGGCCTACAAATTCATCGTGTCCATTCCCCGATTAGACAATTTGGTAGTTACATATGCCCAATGCGCCATCCACAAGATTGATCTATCTTTTGCAATTAAAGATGAAATAAAAATAAAAATATATATAATTAAAAATACTTAGAAATTAATAATATATAATTATAAAAAAATGTTAATAAAAAAAAATCGCAAATTAACAAAAAAAAAAATAATAAATAAATACACAAATTAGCAAAAATGTAATACAATCAAAAAAAATTTAAAAAAAACAAACAAAAAAAAACAAACAAAAAAAATTAATTTAAAAATAAAAAAAAACCATATTAACAAAAAATCCACATAAATTAGCAAAATATAATTTAAAAAAATTAAAAATTTAAAAAAAACATAATAATGAAATAAACTTTTAAAAAAAACAGCAAATGATCAAAACATATTTTTTAAATTTAAAAAAATAACAAACCAGCAATTAACAACAACAACAAAAAACCCTATAAACTAATAAAAAAAAAAACTTACAAATTAGAAAAAACATCAATCGATTTGCAAGAAAATACATTGTAACCAATAATAAAGAAAAATGTAACCAATGATAATAAGCATATATAAAAATACCCAATAACAAAATATAAAACTAAACGAAATCACTGGAATCCTTAAACTTCAAAAACAGCATCAACTATAAAGACATGAAAAAAAAAAAAGACTGAAAACGTTTGACATCAGATCGAAGTGAAGCCCACGATTACTCTGTTGCTAGCAGTGTTCCACAGTGGTAAAACACAAACCCCAAAAGATCCCTGCTATTGAACAAAATCACGGCTTGTCAAAGCAGACAAGGATATCTGCTTCTGTTCACAGGTTAACAACTGAAATTATCCACTCCTGCCTGACTACTCTGTTCGGCGGCTAACTGACTTAGCGGATGAACCTGTTATTTGTTCTGCTACAGCACTTAGCGTCACTTGGAGAAAATTCAAAAATTCTTTCTTTCTTTGTTCCTCCTTCACTTACAAAGAAGATTAATGAGCTCTCCCCCTCGGTCTTGGCGATTTCACTTGGTGAAAAAAGTGATATATTTGTAACTTTATTTGCGTGAAATCTTTTTTTTTTTTTAATTAGGTTGATCCCACATACCCTTTTTTAGCATTAGATCGCGTTTTTTGGCACAATCTACTGGGAAAAGAGCGTTTTCTTACTTTAAATCTGGGTTTTTTATTGAAAATCTCGTACTTGTTGTAGCATAACCAAATGCAAATAACCTTTCAAATCTTTCCAGATTTCTTGTTGTATTTACTGCATATTGTGTAATATACAACTGCATCATTATTTGACTTATTTTTTGCCTATGGGAGCGACATACCATTTTTAACATGGCCCCATATACCATTTTTTAACATTAGATCTCGTTTTTTGGCACAGTCTACTAGAAAAAGAGCGTTTTCTTCCACTTCTTACTTTAAATCGGGGTTTTTTATTGAAATCTGTTGTACATAACCGAATACAGATAACCCTACAATTTTTCTTATTAAAGACATTTTCCAGTTTCCAGACTACTGCATATTGTGTAATGTTTAAGTGAATCCTTATTTGATAGATTTTTATTCATAAAAAATTTTTACAACTCTTTTACTTTATGTGTAAAATTATCCCATATTACAGAATCAAATTTTATTATAAAATTGCAAATTGAATAATTTGTGGTAAAGTATACCGAATGATTAACAACGAAAAATCGAGTCACAACAATTTTTTTTGTGTTTAATCTTTGCGTGTAATCTTTTTTTTTAATTAGGTGACCCTACATACCATTTTTTAACATTAAATCGTGATTTCTGGCACAGTCTACTGGAAAAAGAACTACTTCTTACTTGAAATCGAAGTTTTTTATTGAACCAACTATTATTGTAGCACAACCAACTTCAGATAACCCTATAATTTTTCTATTAAAGAAATCTAATGTAGAGTGAATCAAATTCTATTATAAAATTGCAAATGGCAATAATTTGAGGTAAAGTATACTGAATGATGAACAATTAAAAATCAAGTGAAAGCTTGGTTTAAGAATAAGGAAAATATATTTTTATATTACGGATCATACATATTTATTTTGAATTAATGTAAATACTCTGCAATGATAATTGATCACTCGAAACTTAAAAAATTAATTTTAATTTCATGCACATTAACAGCAGTACAATAATGCAATAGTTTCCCAACAATTTTACGTTTGTATACTATACAAATAGAACTGTGGATTAAATTGTAATTTACCGTGTAAATTTACTCGCCAAATAAGCAATTATCATTTCAATGGCACATCTCATCATTAAAAAATCAATTTTATTTTTGAACCAAGGTCACTCACTACTATGGTAGATTTACGTCAGATATATATCAGTACCTACAATGTCAGACGTGTTACCGGTGTTACCTGGGTTGTCAGATGTGATACTGGTGTTACCTAGGATGCCAGATAACTTACCAGTAGAATGTCACTAGAATGTCAGATGTATTACTGGTGTTACTTTATTACTCCGTGTTACCTTGGATGTATTATAAAGACACAGCACACCCATTTCGCAACAACTTCATCGAACATCTTCGGAGATGTTATCTGGAGATTCATGTCCTCCTCCTCCAGTTCTTTGGCATAATGGAGGTATTTTCTGGTTTACGTATTTATTGTACAAATTCCTGGAATTAACAAGAAGCTTTCGGTTCGCTTGCCAGGTTTTACACCTGGTTTCTTTAATTCAAAAGCTCTAATGAAATATTTACCGAATTCACTTTAAACCATCCAAACCATCTACTTCGGTCTTATATAATTGCAGATCGGGACTGACAACCCTACTCCACAAAAAGAAAAACATCTCCTGTCTCGAAATCTGCCAGTAGGTAGAAGTCTTTGGCCAGTCATGGTGCTGGTGCACCAATGAAAAAGAGGAAGAAGAATGCAATATTTGCCAGCTGCCCAGTACATTCTTTTATTAAAAATAATGGAATATATATATATATATATATATATATATATATATATATATATATATATATAGATATATATAGTGAGATGTTTGAGTCATTAGTTAAATTAAAATTGCAATAATACGAACTCCTTTAAGTAAAATCTTCTAAATCTCCTTTATTCAGTAAACGCATTCAGATTGATATATAGGATTTAGAAGGAAGGTTTGCTTTAGTGTAACGATACACAAAAACTATCTATTAATTAATTCATTCTCAGTTACTTTCTATTTGAGAAATCGCGAGATGATAATAACACTTCAAAATCTTTCTTTTTTTTCAATATTATATCAGAATGCTCCGTTTTCCTCATGTTTATAAATCTTCTTTTTTAATATTTGCTGGAAATGATCATTTGATCATTGATTATTGATGATCATTTGAGCAATTCATTTTCTTCGTATAAAACTATCCTACAGCTTTTAAGCAAAATCTTAATTTAGAGCTGAAATTGCAGACTGAGATTTGAGACTGCCCTTATTTGCAATTTATTTTGTCTTAAATTATACAAATTATAAATAAGGGCAGTCTCAAATCTCAAGTCGTTTCTGAAATATATCGCAAAATTACATATTATTGATGATGCAATAGCTATGAACGGAATTGATATAAATTTCATACGACGACAATAGACCATCCGGAACTTAATAAAGAGAATTAATTTTCCACGGAATACTTTGTGCGATGCCACCGATACGCTTGAAGTAAGATTTCCGCCACAAATAAACCAGACTCTATTTACAAGCGAAGAATGGCAACACGAGATCGACAAACGAACACATCAACAAATTCTACTTAGTTTCAGATCATTTAGCGTAACCATTAAAGATCTCAAAAGGATTCTCTTCCTTTTGTCATTTGTAAGGGAGAACCAGTTTTGTCCACGTTTTTTTATGCCTTTTTAGCTAACTAAGCGGCTTTTCTTTGGACTTGATCGGAACCATGAACATCACGTCCATTGCAAGGGGTTAATTGAAAGTGATACGCTGCAATAAAAGTGTTTTTGATTTACCATCAAAGAAAAAAAAAGGATTCTTCAATCCAATGGATATTTTTTCTACGCCGACTTAATTGTAGATCTGCAATTTTTTTGTACTCAATGCCGCTGTGTTACGCTTATTAAGAAAGCAGTCCTTGAAATAAAATATAAACTACAAAATTAGTCAGCATTGTATGCTTTGATAATTGGCAAGGACCCCGCGGAATTATAGTGCACCATTCCAATTTATTCGTCCTTTCTTGAGTTACTTGGCGTGCGTTTTTTTTTTTATATATGCTACCAGATGTTTTTGTAACTGATGTATATTGTGTGAGATTTGCTTGATTATAAATTGTAGATTATTTCCTAATCTTTCCGGTTGGCTATTTCCATCCGATGTATTTGGCCATGGATCATTAAATATTTTGTCAGAAGAATTGGAAGATAAAGAATTAAAAACACCAGTCAAGATTTAAGAATATGAAAGATAATATTTTTTATATATATTGCAGCATTTGGGAAAGGGGAAAAAAATATTGTTTTATAGAAATCGAAAATATTAATACAAGGGTATTCTTTTACTAATGTCTTCCGAATGTAAATTTCACGTAAGGGATTTTTATTCTTCTTTATATATATGTATATTTTTTATATATTTTTTATTTAATACTTCTTTTATATTGAAAAAAGGAATTAGTTAAAAAAAATTAGTTTTGTGTTTTTTTTAAGAAAGATTAATGCCAAACAATTTTCTTTCAGTTCATTTTTATCTCCCATATATATCTAAACACTTATCTATGCTTTATTATGAATTTTTGTAACCACAATTACTTTACAATATATGGATATATTAATTCTGAGATAATAATAATAATATATATCAAAACAAAAAAATTATATATATATATATATATATATATATAATTTTTTTGTATTGATTGTATATTATAGAGATATAGAGATTGTATATTATAGAGATATAGAGATTGTATATTATATACATATAATGATTTTATATGAATGACATATATATACATATATATATAGTATATATATACATATAAATTTTCAAACTCAATGCTAACATTTAATAAAGGAAAAAGCAAATAACCAAAACAATACTCCTGAAAAATATCTCAAATCAATCTTTTTGAGTCTTAAGATGCTTAACCTCAAACATCAACCTCGGCCTTCCTTATAAATCATGTCTGGTGCTTCTGCCAACTTTATTTAATTTTCAACCTCAACACCAACATAATTTCCAACTTTATTTCAACTTCAATGGCAATACTTCACGAATTAAGAAAGCAATAACTATAATATGCCAGAAAAATTATCTCAAATCAATCTTTTTGAGTCTTCAAATAATTAGCAACACATATCAATCTTTCACTCCTTTACAAATCATGCCTGATGCTTCTGCAATCACTATTCAATATTAAACCTGAATACATACTTACTTTTAAAGTGAAAAAGATCTAAGCTAATGACTTTGGATTCAGTTTGAGCATAAATTTTCAGAGTAACATTGCACATAATCGATTCATCTTTAAATCGTTTTGAGTTTTAAGATTCTTAGTCACAAACGTCAACATATCCCTCCTTTGCAATCATGCCAGATGTTTATGCAATCTTTATTTAATTTTCAACCTGAATGCTAACATTTAATAAAGTGAAGAAAAAACAAATAACCAAACAAATACGCCAGAAAAATGATCCCAACTCAATCTTTTTAAGTCTTAAGATGCTTAGCAGTAAACATCAACCTCTCCCTTCTTTGCAAATCATGTCTGATGATTCTGCAATCACTGTTCAATATTAAACCTCAACGCATTTTTATTGAAATTAAAAGTATCTATTCTTATGACTTTGGTTTCAGTTTGAAAATAAAATTTCAGAGTAACATCGCATATAATCGATTCATCTTTAAATTATTATTATTTATTAACGATATAATAAATGAATAATTAGGTCCATAATTGCTTAAAATATTATAATATTGAACAGTTTACTTATGAAGTTCTATTACCAACTAATGAATCAGTTATAAGTGCTTACATTAAAGGAAACATAAACAGGGATTAATATTTATATCATTATTGAGGGTTAACATGTTTAACTTTCAGCAACCAACATCAAGCCCCCCATTTTTTATTTTAGAAACATACCCGAAACCTCTCTATAATCATAACTCAATATTTAACCTCAATACCAACAGTTAATGAAGTGAAACCGTAGGAAAACAGCAGAACTATATCCAAAATATACCCCCGAAAAATTATCCCAAATCAGTCTTGTTACGTCGAAACCCAGGTTCCCCTGCTTAGGGGAGGTCAACGCCATATGCCCAGAAAAACACCCTGTCTGTGGGGGTGTCTGGCGGGGGGTGAGGGCCAGGGAGAGAGAGAAAGAATGTAAGTAAAGGGAGTTGAGCAACTGCGACCAAAGAGAGAGGTCGTGTGGCTAGTCCATCTTCGAGTATGACGGCTGCCTAAATAAATGAGTTGAACTTCTGTAACCAACGAGAATGGTTGTGTGGCTAGTTCATTCTCGAATGTGATGTCTGCCTAAATAAAAGAGTTCAATAAGTGTAACCCCAGAGAGAGGTTGTGTGGTCAGTTCATCTTAGTTCATCTAATTATTTACAGTCCATTATTATTATTATCTGTGTTTGTGTCGAAAATTATTGGAGTTTATTTTATGTGTGAGCTATCGAACATTTTGGTCCAGTCTCCCGGAGACGGATTAGTTGAGCATTGAGATAGAGTGATCCATTGGATTTCCACGAATCTTTGGCTGCATTCTACCATGAGTCGGTAGGTGAAGTTTAATAATTCTAATGTGTTGGACATTTAGCTTGATTTAGTATATAATGTCAAATTAAAGTGTTTAGTTTAATAGGGTTGGTTAAGCTTTGGTGTGCATTGTTTAGTGGAATTTAAGTGAATAAACAATGTCTGTTGCTTTAAATCTAAAGAAGGATGAGCTAAAAGAGGAAGCGGAAGAGATGGGCTTAACCATTCCGGACAATGCTAGAAAAATAGATTTGATCAACCTAATTGAATCCAGTGATGTATATAAAAACAAGATTGAAATAGTGCGCAATTTTGTAGATGATGTTTTAGAAGAAAGGAGCTAAAAGAAACGAGAAAGTGAAATAAAATTAGAGATAGAGAAAATTCATTTGGCTAAACTTGAAAAAGAGTTGGAACTTGCAAAATGGAAAAGGGATTCAGCTAAAACTTCCCAAATTAGCTATAATAAAGGAATGAGGGATGACTGTTTGTCTTCCTCAACTGAAGATGTGTCATGGCCCAATAGTTTAGATTCTTCAACTTCTAATAAGAAAAATGTTACTCCATTATCAGTTGTGAAACCAACATCAAACGTGTGTAATCTTACTTCCCGACCATTTTCCAATATTTATAATTCAAGTAATTCTGCGTCAAATAATTCTGCACAGCAAAACAATGCAAAAACTGACAATGTTCCAGAAAAAGGTGTTTCTAACAAAGTCAGTACAAAAGAGAACTTGAACGAATCAAAGAAATTAAGTGATTCAAACAGCAACACTTCTCTCCACCAAACTCGAACCTCTCATATTCCCTCAACAACATCATCTGTGTTAGAAGCAAGTAAAGAGAAACCTAAATCCATTGAGTCTCGCAGTGTAAAACCTGTAGTTCCTTCTAAGCCTGCATTACCTGTAAAGCCTATGATTTCTAATCGACCACGTACTTCTGTGAAAGAAAATGATATTGAGGAGAGAGAAATAGAAAATTCAAATCTTATTCTTCAGAATACTGTGTTTGGCTTTGTGGTGTCTGGGTACAGCACCACAGGAAATGTAAATAGAGAACATTGTGGACTATCCACAGATAAAGTTGATTTTCCATTGAGAAAAATTGGGCCTGTAGAAGGGTTTGAGAAATTGGAATTAACAAGTGATAGTGAAAATTCTATATGCGAGAAAATAATTGAGGAAAAAGTACCAGATGCTACTTATTCAACTCATCATGGCGTTTACCGGCCTGAGAAAGTACGAGTATTTAATTGTTCCTCAAAGACCTTGAATGGAGCTACTATGAACGGATCAGAGATAAGAGTGGACCCATCCCGAGCTGGTGGAGTTAAACGCGGAGACCGTGGTGATGGAAACATCCATGGCAGTAAAGATGGTGGCTATTACAGTGGAGATAAACGAGGAGTCTGTGGAGGAGGAGAATACCGTGGAGTCAGAGAAGATGCTTTCCGTTATGGAGGAGATAGAGGAAGCAGATATGGTAAACCATCATATGGATGTGGCGGAGTCTATAGGAGTTCAAGCTACAGGAGCCGTTCAACTATGGGACCGTCGAAGAAACAGAGGTGGCTGGTAAGGGCATATGCCCTGAACGGCAAATGCCATTGCGGAACCTCAACTGTTCATGTGAGAGTATAACATCTGTTACATTTGGTGTTTAATATGCTTCCATGGTCCTCAGTGTTTTAATTTTGAGAATTCATCAACTTCTTTTGTGAATGGGCCTTGAAGCTTAAGACATCTAAGTAGTTTATTGAGTGATTCGAAATCGTGATTAAAAGACTTCGTGCTCATAAGAGTTGCTACAATTCAGCGATTGTCATCTGATTTCCAGTGAAAGTATCCTGATCAACCGATCCAGATCCTTGAAAACAGGACGAGAACTTTTCTGAACTGAGTGATCCAGTGTTGGTGAGAACAAATTGTTTATGAAACAAGTGGCTGTAAATTTCATGAACTATTTATTGAGTTTAAGTAATAATTATATAAAAGTTTAAGTATTTAAGTTACATATTTAGATTTATTAAAAATACCAAGTGTTTGTCATTTAAATTAAATTATTCAATTGATAATTTATATATATTATTGTTTAGTTATTCATGCATGATAGAAATTAATATTGCTGAGATATTTCTGGTAAAAATCTATTCAACAGGAAAGGTTTTCCTGTGAGATCAAAAGTCTATTGAAAGATAAGAAACTTATGTCGAAGAGTAAATTAAAATCTTTAAATCCCTTTTTAGATTTAGATGGAATCTTAAGAGTAGGTGGACGTTTGAGTAATGCGGAATGTAGTTGTGATAAAATACACCGTATAATTTTGCCTAAAAATCATGCATTTACTGAGATGTTAATTTCTTATTACCATATAAAATATTTTCATGTAGGATTATCTGCTCTTTTGTGTCATGTACGTGAGAAATTCTGCCCTATAGGTGGAAAATCTATTTGTAGAAAAATAGTGCATAAATGTGTTATGTTTAAAGTAAACCCTATAGTGTCAACACAATTAATGGGTAGGTTACCAAGAGATAGAGTTACCTTGAATTATCCATTTAGTGTTTCAGGAGTAGATGTCTGTGGACCATTTTTGGTTAAAATTGGTAAACAAAGAAAGAGTATTGTGTGTAAAATGTATGTATGTTTATTTGTTTGTTTTGTATTTAAGGCAGTACATATTGAGATTGTTTCTGATTTATCATCCGAATCCTTTATAGCTGCTTTAAAAAGATTTATTGCACGTAGAGGCAAATGTGCTAAATTATACTCTGATAATGCAAAGAATTTTGTAGGTGCGAACAGAGAAATTCAAAAGTTTCATGAGTTAGTTATTAATCCTGATATTAAGTTACCTTCATATTTATGTGAAGAAGGTATTGAATGGAAATTTATTCCCCCTCGAGCCCCAAATTTTGGTGGTCTCTGGGAAGCGGCCATTAAATCATTTAAGTTTCATTTTAGAAGAGTAGTTAAAGGTGCTAGTTTAAATTATGAAGAGTTTTTAACTGTATGTATACAAAGTGAAGTAATTTAAATTCTAGACCATTGAGTCCAATTTCTATTGATAGTGATACCTTCGAAGTTTAACTTCAGCCCATTTTTTGATTAATCGATCAATGAACGCTATTTTAGAGCCTAATTTAATTGATTTAAAAGATAATAATCTTAATAAGTGGCAAAGGGTAACTAAAATAGTTCAATTAGTGTGGAAAAATGGCACCGTAGCTATTTAAGTGAATTGCATCAAAGAAATAAATGGGTCTTTGAAAAAGACAATGTAAACATTGGTGATTTAGTGCTATTGGTTGATGATAATTTACCTACTTACAAATGGTCTCTAGGCAGAATAATTGATATTTATTATGGTGTTGATAATAAAATCAGAGTGCTTAATATAAAAACCCAGAGTGGAATTTTTAAGAGACCAGTATCAAAAGTGTGTGTTTTGCCTATGCCAAAGTAATTTCCTTTAGAGTACTTTTATTTATATTCATGGTATTATGTTTGTAATTTGTTTAAATTTAGTACAATGTATACATATATATATTCATTTTTTCAATGACTTATAATATGTTAATTTTGTATGTTAAAATGATTTATTGTATTATTGAATGTTTAGTAAACATATCAATGGGTGGCGGTATGTTACGTCGAAACCCAGGTTCCCCTGCTTAGGGGAGGTCAAAGCCATATGCCCAGAAAAACACCCTGTCTGTGGGGGTGTCTGGCGGGGGGTGAGGGCCAGGGAGAGAGAGAAAGAATGTAAGTAAAGGGAGTTGAGCAACTGCGACCAAAGAGAGAGGTTGTGTAGCAGTGCATCTTCGAGCATGATGGCTGCATAATTAAAAGAGTTGAACAACGGTGACCAAAGAGAAAGGTCGTGTGGCAGTCCATCCATGCTAGTTCATCCTCGATGATGCTGCATAAATAAATGAGTTCAATAAGTATAACCCCAGAGAGAGGTTGTGTGGTCAGTTCATCTTCGAGTGTGATGACTGCCGAAATAAAGGAGATTAATTATTTACAGTCCATTATTATTATTATCTGTGTTTGTGTCGAAAATTATTGGAGTTTATTTTATGTGTGAGCTATCGAACAAGTCTTTTTGAGTCTTGAGATGCTTGGTTTGGCTTGTCACTCTACTGTCGTTTCTTGCACACTTTAGGCTAATTAGACCAGGACCTACAGTTTAACGTGGATTCCAAACCACTAACAAGCATCCATGCCACGTCCAGGATTCGAAACTGAAGCCTGCGGTACCAAGGGCCAGAAAGCTAGCCAATTGGTCGTCAGGCCGCTTTAAGATGCTTAGCCGCAATCATCAACCTGTGACTCCTTTACCAATCCAACCTAATGTTTCTGCAATCAATATTCAATATTAAATCTATATGTACACATTTATTAAAGTAAAAAGGACCTAAGCTAATTACTTTCGTTTCATAAGCATAAAATTTCAGAGTAACATTCCAAATCGATCGATCGATAATCGATTCCTCTTTAAATTATTATACCATTATTTATTGACAATATATTAAATGAGTAATTAGGTCTTTAAATATTGTAATACTAAATAGTTTACTTATGAATTTTTATTACCATCTAATGAATAAGTTAAAAGTCCTTACATTTAACAAAACATGAACAGTGATTAATATTTATATCATTAATGAGTGTTAACATGTTTAGCTTTCAGCAACCAACATCAACCCGATGCCTCTCTACAATCATTACTCAATATTTAACCTCAATACCAACAGTTAATGAAGTAAAACAGAATGAAAACGCAAAACTATATCCAAAAAATACCCCAGAAAAATTATCCCAAAACATAATAATGAACGCCAAGGACCCGCCTAAGGCTTCAAAAAAACCGATGCAATGTCTTGTCATTAATTAGAGCGAAAGTAGAAAAATATGAAATTGTGTTGCAAGTTATTCTTATGGAGCCAGCAGCCTGTAGAAATGACCTAAGGAAATGTTTACATCGCTATTTTTTTTCTACAAATTTTTTCTACCGTTTTTCTTGTTGAATTAATATAGAATAATTAAAAATAAATAAACAGACCCTTTTTTTTTTTATCATGGACAGAGCATTTAAAATGATGAAGATGAAATTATCTTTGTGTTTGAAAAATTAATTAAAATGTTCAAAATTTTGCTGAAATATTTATTTAATATCGAGCAAATGATGGATTCTTATATATATATATATATATTCTTATCTTTATCTTAAATTCCATAATTATTCCAAAAAGAAAATTATATCCTTGTTTTTGTTCTTTTTTTTTATACATAATAATGGATTGAAATTAATTAATCGGTCGCAATTTGTTTAAGATTTATTATTATTATTTTTTTTTGTTATTATCTTGCTCTTTTTCTGTTCATCATCATAATTTGTTTTTCAATTCAAAAAGACGACATCATAAGAAAAATCAATTAAGACTTCGGTTTTTGCGTCAAGTGTAATTTGAATTATTACTTTATCCGATTGAAAATAAATAAGAAATTTTTGCAGAAATTAAGAAAATAATAATAAAAGAAATTAATGGAAGAAATTGATTAATAATCGATTTCGTCACAGACAAAAATGATGAACGGCATTTCACCGATTATTATCGCAATATAAATAATCACTCTTTTGATGTTGTCCAGTAAGAAATCCGATACGGTTACGGTTTGTGGCCTATTTTCTTTTAATTAACAAGTAAGACTAAACAAGATGGTATACGTGATAATAATACTGTTCAGAAAATGATCGCTTTTGCAATCAGTTTTTGTTCTTATATTAATTCAAAAACTTGTATTAAATTTTTGGTGTAGATTTCGGCATAGTTGTATATAAAAAATAATTAATTTCATGATACATACCCTTGAGTCAGGAATACATACCCTTGCGGCTTGCTTTTTCAAATGGTGATTTATTTTAATAGAAAAATATAGCTGATCGTTTTTTGAATGATTTTCTGATTTTAATAGAAGATTAAAACGAGAGATATAATAAAGTTTTAGTTTAATTAAAAAATAAATATTTAAATATTAAAAAAATATTTTGTTCAATTTTTTTGTATGTTATTGTGTATATTTTTATGTATCTTGATAAATTTTTTATGTTATATTTTGTTATTATTTTTTAAGCTATTGTATATATTTTTATGTATTTTGTTCAATTTTTTTTATGATTTTGTTATGTTATTTTATGTTATTTTTTTGTGTTATTTTTTATGTTATTATTTTTTATGTTATGTATTTTTATTATGTTAATATTATTCCGAAAATGATAGATATTGCAATCAATCTAGTAAAATTTTTGTTTTTATATTAATTCAAAAATGTGTATCAAAATTTTGGTGTATATTTCGGTACAGTTGCCTCATTAAAAATAATTAATTCAATGATTTAAATCAATATAAATATTTTCTTGATTTTATTGATGTGTAATGAAATGTGTGCCATTTGCGTTTAAAAAGATCTTCAGAGGTATTTCCTTATGTAGAAATGGTCCTGAAGAACCAAAGAGATGTTCCTCTATAACAGGGGTCTCTAAACTACGGCCCGCCAATGTCCTCGATCCGGCCCGCGAGAGCGAATAGCTTATTGTTGCTGTAATAAGTTGGATAAAAAAACGTAGAATGATACTAACACAGTTTTATTTATTTGCTAGGTAAAGCTTATGACAAGCATAATATGCAGAAAATTTAACTTAAGCATAACAATTAACAAATAATTGAAATGAATCCCACTAACATTATAAACTAGTGAACATCCCGCGGTTACCCTCGGTAGTTATGCTGTGGGTAAAGAGTATCGCATATGTATGTACATTGATGTTTGGAATGTATATATCCAGAATCAAACATATGAATTTTGTCCTGAAAATTCCTCAGGTATGGAAAAGCTAAATTAACGCAAATGAAACCGCGGGGTATCCAAAAAAATACTAATGAGATTTATGCAATAGTGATTTTCCACTGACAATAGTTTGTAGTTGTATATCAATTTTAATTGTACCAATTATTAAAAGAGATTTAAGATGCTCATCGGTTAACTTAGATCTGTAAACATTCTTTGTGTTCATTTTGGAGAATGTTTTCTCACACAAGTAAGTAGTACCAAAAACAGAAAACAGCCCACGAGCAAATTTATGTAAATTATTAAATTATCTCAGTGGAAGACTCTTACTAGCGAATTTAGCAAGCGTATGCTCGCTCAGAGCGCGTACTCGGCTACTAGTCCAGAAATTATAGATAAAAGCAGAAAAATTAAAACGGTTTTGGCCCTTGGTGCCTACTGAAGTAAACAGTATGGCCCTAAGGCTGGAAAATTTGGCCCCTGCTCTATAAAGACCTGTAATCTTGCACTCAAGGAAAAATGAATTATGACATAATTCATTTTTTCATCAATATCATATATTTTTTTTACATCTATATCATTAGATATTTGTGAAGTGAGTGAATAATAACTAACTATTATAACTAGTTTGAAAATAATGTTAAGTATCTAATCAATGACTGAAAATACAATTCTAACATCTTATATCAACAGTGATTTTAAAAAAAATTGAATTTATTCATTTATATTAAATTTTATATTAAAATGATGTGGTTATTTTTTTATATAACTAGAAAAACCGACAGTAAAAGAATTTCATTCTATTCTTTCTATTACAAAAAAAAAAAAAAAAGAATATATAAAGATCAAAAGAAACAGTTTCTAAAAAAAAAAAAAAAAAAAAATCGTAAACGTCTTCCATTTAATCACCGCCCATTACGGTTCGCGTAACACTCTTTATTCTTTAATTTCGAGCGATCATAGATTGCAACTCATTTAAGCTCAGTTCGAAGTTCAACTCACAATCGAAAAAGAAAAGAACGGAAGAAGAAATAGAACCCGCCCTACACACCCAACCCCCTATATTCTCATCAAACGTTCCTTTAATTTTTTTCAAAATCTTTGCTTCATTTTTTAAGCATGGTTGCCACTGAAAAGGAAACAAAATTTAACGAACACTCCTTTTTGACGAAGGGGTTGGAGAAACGAGAAATGGGGTAGGGGAGGAGTGCGTGGGTGGAAACATTCGACGAGAAGGTTGGAAAAGCGGAGCGCAGGATAATGTATCATAAATTTTTTCACTCTCTCATTTAAATGTATTGATTGTCATTAAGTCGGCTGCAAACTTACTTACTTGCTTCTTATTCTTCATACAAACCAGATGATAATGATGTTATCGTCTATGCCGTAGAAAACGAACCCTAGTGATATGTAGAAAATAAAAATAAAATAAAAAGAACTAAATAAAAATTAAAAAATATTTACAAGTAAGTAAGTAAGTAAGAAAAAAAAATGGCAACACCATCGTGTTGTGCCCCGTTAAAAAAATGCTGCTTCATTCTTATTAAAATCTCCTCTCATGATTATTATCTTTCTTATTATTATTTTCATCATGATGATTGCTTTGTGTTTTATTTATTTTTTTTACTATCATTACTTGGTGCAGGCTTTTACAGTTAAAATGTTAAATTTAATTGAATTTATGGGTGTCCTTTTAGTAACAAGAGAGGAGTCTCCCATTGTAATTGTGCAGTAACTTAAAAAAGCATGCGGTATTAGGCCGTATTAAGATTCAAACAATCCATTACGAAAAAGTTTTTTTTTTATTTGTGTGTGTGTGTGTGGTTGGATTGCTTACATGAAATTAAATTCAATATTTCATCCGCCCACCAATTAATTAAGCAAAAAGGAATGTTTATCGGTTTTTCTACAAATGTCGAGCAATTATCTTGATGTGTGATGCGTAAAAAATGAGCATAAAGATTTGTTTTGGAATTAATGATGTGGCGATTGTCTTTTTATCTAAACAGATTTTGTATCATTGTATATGGTGGGTTTGTTTGTCTAATGTTTCATTAAACAGCAGCCATACTTGGCCACATTGCACTTAATAATTTGATATAATTTTTTCAAAAGGAAAAAGCTTCATTTGAAAAAAAATCTCACCCAGCAGGAAACTAAATAGCACGTACAATGTTAAATTAACTAACTCTCCGGCACTACAGTCCATGTTAGACTATGGCCATCTGCCAACCGGAAGAATTCGAGACAGGAGATGTTTTCTTTTTATACAGGATAGGGTTGTTAGCCCCATGCCTTACAGTCATATTAGACGGGACCTACAGTTTAAAGAGGATTCCAAATCACTGCAATCATCCATGACATCGTTAAGACCTGAATCCGAAACATGAGCCACCGAGTTGCAGAGTGCTAGTCACTCGGCCATCAGTCCCTAACTATTATAACTAGTTAATGAATTAATGTTAAGTATCCAATCAACCCCTGAAAATATAATTTTAACACCTTATATCAACAGTAATTTTTTTTTTAAATTGAATTTTATTCTTTAATATTAAATTTTATCTCAAAATGAAGTGGTTATTTTTTATATACCTTAAAAAACAGACAGTAAAAGAATTTTGTTCTATTATTTCTATTACAGAATAGAAAAAAAGAAAAAGAGACAAGAACAGTTTCGAAAAAAAATCGTAAACGTCTTCCATTTATAATCACCGCCCATTACCGATCGCGTAACACTCTTTATTCTTTAATTTCAAACGATCATGGATTGCAACTCATTTAAGCTCAGTTCGAAGTTCAACTCACAATCGAAAAAGAAAAGAACGGAATAAGAAGTAGAATCCCCCCTAACCCCCTCTACCAACCCTACATTCTCATCAAACGTTCTCCTTCTTTAATTTTTTTCAAAATCTTTGCTTCATTTTTTAAGCATGGTTGCCAATGAAAAGAAAACAACATTTAACGAACACTCCTTTTTGACGAAGGGGCTGGAGGAACGAGGGAGGGGTAGGGGGTGGAGTGCGTGGGTGGAAACATTCGAAAGAGAAGGCTGGAAAAGTGGAGCGCGGTATAATGTATCATTAATTTTTTCTCTTGCTCATTTAAATGTATTGATTGTCATTAAGTCGGCTGCGAACTTACTTTCTTCTTATTCTTCATATAAACCAGATGATAATGATGTTATCTTCGATGCCTTAGAAAACGAACCCGAGTGATATGTTGAAAATAAAAATAAAAATAAAAAAAAAGAACTAAATAAAAATTAAAAAATATTTGCAAGTAAGTAAGTAAGAAAAAAATGGCAACACCATCGTGTTGTGCCCATTAAAAAAATGCTGCTTCATTCTTATTAAAATCTCCTCTCATGATTATTATCTTTCTTATTATTATTTTCATCATGATGATTGCTTTGTGTTTTATTTATTTTTTTTACTATCATTACTTGGTGCAGGCTTTTACAGTTAAAATGTTAAATTTAATTGAATTTATGGGTGTCCTTTTAGTAACAAGAGAGGAGTCTCCCATTGTAATTGTGCAGTAACTTAAAAAAGCATGGAGTATTATGCCGTATTAAGATTCAAACAATCCATTACGAAAAAGTTTTTTTTTTATTTGTGTGTGTGTGTGTGGTTGGATTGCTTATATGAAATTAAATTCAATATTTCATCCGCCCACCAATTAATTAAGCAAAAAGGAATGTTTATCGGTTTTTCTACAAATGTCGAGCAATTATCTTGATGTGTGATGCGTAAAAAATGGGTTTGAAGATTTGTTTTGGAATTAATGATGTGGTGATTGTCTTTTTATCTAAACAAATTTTGTATTACTGAATGAGGTTTGTTGGTTGGTTGATATTTCAGTAAACAGCAGCCATATTTATCCACGTTGGGCTTAATAATTTTAAACAACTACCTAACTCTAACTCTCTGGTACTACAGCCGAAGGTGGACCATGACCATCTGTTTGATAGAATTCAAGACAGGAGGTGTTTTTTTTTATTGGATAGAGTTGTCAGCCCTAAGCTCTACAGTCATATTAAATAGTGGTGGTAGAGTATCTAGAGCACTGGCGCTCGGTTCCGTAGGTTTCGAGTTCGAGCCTCGGGGTTGCTATGGACGTTTGTAGTGGCTCTGAATCCTTTTTAAGCTGTAGGTCCCTGTCTCGTGTGACTATAGCAGCGCCACGGAACCCAGCCAGACTTCTCTCACCCACATCATTCCCAAACTACAAAGAGGCAACTCAGTTCTGGTTATAGTGATGTGGTGTGGTGTAGTAGTTGTAGTAGTCATATTAGACAAAACCTTCGATTTAAAGTGAATTCCAAACCACTACAAACATCCATGGCATCGCCAGAACTCGAATCCGAAACTTGTGACACCTAGCTCCAGCCAGGTACTCACTTGCCATTAGGTGCCAACTATTATAACTAGTTAATAAATTAATATTAGGTATCCAATCAACCACTAAAAATACAATTTTAACATCTTATATCAACAATAATTTTTGAAGAAATTGCATTTTATTCCTTAATATTAAATTTTATTTTAAAATGTTGCGATATTTTTTTTATATACCTAGAAAAACAGACAGTGAAAGAATTTTGTTCTATTCTTTCTATTACAGAATAAATAAAATATATAAAGAGAAAAAGAAAAGAAAAGAAAAAACAATTTCTAAAATAAAAAAAATCGTAAACGTCTTCCATTTAATCACCGCCCATTACCGTTCGCGTAACACTCTTTATTCTTTAATTTCAAACGATCATGGATTGCAACTCATTTAAGCTCAGTTCGAAGTTCAAACTCACAATCGAAAAAGAAAAGAACGGAAGAAGAAATAGAACCCCCTTCCACCCCCAGCGTCCCCCTCAACCCTACATTCTCATCAAAAGTTACTTTTTTAATTTTTTTCAAAATCTTTACTTCATTTTTTAAGCATGGTTGCCACTGAAAAGGAAACAAAATTTAACGAACACTCTTTTTTGACGAAGGGGTTGGAGAAACGAGGGAGGGGAGGGGGGGGGGGAGTGCGTGGGTGGAAACATTCGAAAGAGAAGGCTGGAAAAGCGGAGCGCGGTATAATGTATCATTAATTTTTTCACTTGCTCATTTAAATGTATTGATTGTCATTAAGTCGGCTGCAAACTTACTTTCTTCTTATTCTTCATATAAACCAGATGATAATGATGTTATCTTCGATGCCTTAGAAAACGAACCCGAGTGATATGTAGAAAATAAAAATAAAAATAAAATAAAAAGAACTAAATAAAAATTAAAAAATATTTGCAAGTAAGTAAGTAAGAAAAAAATGGCAACACCATCGTGTTGTGCCCATTAAAAAAATGCTGCTTCATTCTTATTAAAATCTCCTCTCATGATTATTATCTTTGTTATTATTATTATTTTCATCATAATGATTGCTTTGTGTTTTATTTATTTATTTATTTTTTTACCATCATTATTTGGTGCAGGCCTTTACAGTTAAAATGTTAAATTTAAGGGAATTTATTGGTGTCCTTTTAGTAACAAGAGAGGAGTCTTCCATTGTAATTGTGCAGTAACTTAAAAAAGCATGGGTTATTATGCCGTATTAAGATTCAGACAATCCATTAAGAAAACAGTTTTTTTTAGTTTATGTGTGTGTGGTCGGATTGCTCATATGAAATTAAATTCAATATTTTATACGCCCACCAATTAATTAAGCAAAAAGGAATGTTCGTCGGTTTTTCTATAAATGTCGAGCAATTATCTTGATATGTGATGCGTAACAAAATAAGCTTAAGGATTTGTCTTTTTATCTAAACAAATTTGGTATTGCTGAATGCGGTTTGTTGATGTTTCATTAAACAGCAGCCATATTTGGCCATGTTGCCTTTAATAATTTTTATTAACTAACTGATTAACTTAATTTCATGGCACTACAGCCGTGGTGGACTATGGCCATCTATCTATTTTTAGAATCCGAGATCGGAGATGGTTTCTTTTTTACAGGGTAAGGTTTTTAGCCGTACGCCTTACAGTCAAATTAGACCAGGACCTACGGTTTAAAGTGGTTTCCGAACCACTACAAACATCCATGGCATCGTCAATGCTCGATTCTGAAACCTGTAAAACCTAGTGGCAAAGCGTTAGTCCCTCGGACATCACATCCCCCTTCCCCCAATTATGTTGATGTGCCATGAGTAAAAAAAATGAGCTTAAAGATTCGTTGTAGAATTAATGATGTGGTGATTGTCTTTTTACCTAAATAAAGTTTGTAAAACTAGAGAAAATGTATATATTTTTATAACTGAATACAGTTTGTTGGTTGGTGGATGTTTCATGAAACAGCAGCCATATTTGGCGACGTTGCGCTTAATAATTTTTAATAACTGGCGTGTTGCGGAGAATTAGTCCCTCGGGCATCAGGCCCCAACAATTTTTAATGCTTTAAAGGAAAAACTTGTCTTGTTAAAAAATCTCAATTAGCAAAGACTAAATAGCCCGCCTGTTAATGCTATTTCTTGCTAGATAGGATTTTACGTTATGTTTTGTACAGTTACTATTACTAATTTTGTACAGTTTGAACTATTTAATTAAGATGTTTGATGAATGGAATTTTTATGTACTTTTTAGAATTTACCGGAATAACTTATCTTCATATTTCGAAGAACCATTTCAGTTATGTTCAAAGCACACTAAATACAATTTAGTTTTAAACTTAATTGGCAACTGGCAAGAAACTATACATCTAAGAACTTTACCTATGTATAACATGAACAAACACAAGAACCAAGTACATAACATGAACCAAGAACAAGAACCGTAAAAAGAACCAAGAACATAACATGAACCAAAAACAAGAACCATAACGAAAACCAACTACATAACGTGAATCAAGAACATAACATGTATTAAGAACAAGTACATAAGTACATAAAGTACATAACATGTATTAAGAACAAGTACATAAGTACATATCAAGTACATAACATGTATTAAGAACAAGTACATAAGTACATATCAAGTACATAACAACATAAGAACAAGAACAAGTACATAATTAAGAACAAGAATGAAAGAAATTCCGACTATCAAGTACATAACATGTATTAAGAAACATAACAAGAACAAGAACAAGTACATATCAAGAACAAGAATAACAATTAGCCAAGAACTATTAAGTACAAACATTATCAAGACAGAGACTGGCTTAATATTACATTGAATCATTTCCACCATAATCAAAGCAGTTTAATACAGATAACTCTATAATTCATCCTCAAAAAGGACTTTAAAAATGTCTGTAATTCCGTTATTTGTCTCAAGAAATTCCTCCCCCCTCCTTAAGAATTCAGCAGATTTTAATTCCAACGCTATCATCAAGTCACGGCGTGTCTTGGGCAGAGGGAAGATTTCGAACTGTTCAATTAAGACTGTAAAAGGAACCAAGAACAAGAGTACGGACACTGGAAGTGGAATGAAAAGAACGTCATTCCTGTTTTGATTTGGGCAACGTGGCGTGAAAACCAGAGCGTCCAAACATATATAAGAACAGTAAATTTGTATACACTTCTGAAAAAGAAAATAACCAATAACCAATATTTATGTCATAACATGAACCAAGAACTATTTAATAAAAAGGAACCAAGAACAAGAACTACAAAGCACGCAAGAACAAGACTAAGTCAAAGCATGGAAAACATCAACCAAGAACTATGTACATGAATTAAGAACTAAGTTAACATGAAATAGCAAGAACCAAGAACAAGAACAAGTAGATAAATCGATTATCAAGAACATGTAAGAATCATTTCACTATGTCAAAGGACTTTAAATAAAGCACAAGAAAACTACTCACTCTCCCTATCATCAAGTTTAAGATTTCACTGCGTGTCTTTTTTTTAAACTGTTCAATTAAGACTGTCGGACACTGGAAGTGGAATGAAAGAAATTCCGACTCCAGAGCGTCCAAACACAAGAACCATAACAATAACCAAGTATTTAACATGAACCAAAACATAACATGAACCAAGAACAAGTACTAAGTACATAAAAGGAACCAAGAACAAGAACTAAGTACAAAGCATGAGCCAAGAACAAGATCTAAGTACAAAGCATGAATCAAGAACAAGAACTAAGTACATAACATCAACCAAGAACTATGTACATAACATGAACCAAGAACTAAGTACATAACATGAACCAAGAACTAAGTACATAACATGAACCAAGAACAAGAACCAAGTACATAACACACTTCCGGATTATCAAGACAGACATGTATCACATTGAATCATTTCCACTATAATCAAAGGACTTTAAATAAAGATAAGTCTATAATTCCATCCTGCAAAATTGCTATTTGTCTCAAGAAATTCCTTACTACTCACTCTCCCTATCATCAAGTTTAAGATTTCACTGCGTGTCTTGCGCAGAGGGAAGATTTCGAACTGTTCAATTAAGACTGTCGGACACTGGAAGTGGAATGAAAGTAATTCCGACTCCAGAGCGTCAAAACTGTTTTGATTTTGGGCAACTTGGCGTGAAAACCGGAGCAACTTCGTACGATTCTTGCAACGGTGCTGGTCGTACTAATTGAGTGTTATCTTGTAACTTTAATATTCATCACATGCAAATTACGACGTGGGACGAGAATGGATGCGAAGGGGGGTGGGAGCATATCTGCTGTTATAATTTTCGAAGACTTCATTATTCAGAGCTGTAATTATCGTTTGCATGTTAGTTTCACCCCACGTTTAACGATTCTGGGATAAGCAGGGAAAATGGAAGGGGATTTTTAAATTGGATTGAAATGCCGAATTATCGAACGGAATTTAGGACTTAAATTAAGGTTACGGTTGCATGTCGCAGTCTTTTATGTGCATGCGGTATTATGTTTGTTTGGATAATAAAAGTAATTTTGAATATATGAAATATGTAAAATGAAAATTTATTGTTATTGATGCTACTGAAGGAGAGTGAGACATTATTTTAAGTTGCACAAAAATATCAATATATTTAGATGAAATTTTTACATTTTTACATTCCATTTAAAAATGTATTTACTATTTTTCATAATGCTTTCATGGATTAGCGATAAACCAAATCTTTTTTTGCGGCGTCCTGGCCAAGTGACTAGCGCTCTGTCGCTCAATGCCTCAGGTTTCGAGTTCGAGTGCCCGCGGTGCCATGAATGTTTTTAATGGTTTGGAATCTACTTTAAACTTTAGGTGCCGGTACAAAATGACTGTAGAATGATTAAAAAATAACTGGTTGTAGGGCTGGCAACCTTATCCCGTCAAAAGCAAACATCTCCTGTTTCTTAATCTGCCAGCAGGTAAATTGCCTTGGCCTACCATGTTTTGATTGTGCCAATGAGGATTTCCTGGGTTACTTATAAGGCTATGTCCAGGTATTAAATATTAGCTATTATGTCTAGGTATTATATATTAGCTATTATGTCTAGGTATTATTTATTAGACATTATATCTAGGTATTATATAATAGTCATTATGTCTAGGTATTATTTATTATACATCTTGACTAGTTACTACTTATCAACCATTATGTCTAGGTATAATATATTAAGGCGGCATGGTTTCAGAAAAATGTACAAAATTTCAGATTAATAAATGAATATCTTCTGATCCCATTTTATGTTATAAATATGCGAAATTAGCTGAAAATGATATGGTAAACTATCAATGATATAGTAAACTATAGTAAACTATCATCAATTTTTAAATTGGATTGAAATGCCGAATTATCGAACGGAATTTAGGACTTAAATTAAGGTTACGGTTGCATGTCGCAGTCTTTTATGTGCATGCGGAATTATGTTTGTTTGGATAATAAAAGTAATTTTGAATAGATGAAATATGTAAAATGAAAATTTTTTATTATTGATGCTACTAGAAGAGAGTGAGACATCATTCAGAATCGTACTAAAATATCAATGTTTGTAGACAAAATTCGCAAATTTTTCCATCGCATTTAAAATTTTATTTACTATTTTTCATAATGCTTTCTTGCATTAGCGATAAACCAAATTTCTTTTCAGGAGCCTGATGGCCGAATGATTAGCGATCTGGCGTTCGATGCCACATGGATGATTGTAGTGGTTTGTTATTCACTTTAAACTGTAAGTCTCGGTCTAATACGACTGTAGAGCATTGGGTGTAGGGCTGGCAATCCTACCATGTAGAAACAATTCCTGTCTTGAAATCTACCAGCAGGCCTGATGGTCGAGTGACTAGCACTCTGCCGTTCGGTGTCACAGGTTTCTTCTTCGAGGGCCTGCGATTTCATGGATGTTTGTAATGGTTCGAAATCCACTTTAAACAGTAGGGCTGGAACAAATATGACTGTTGAGCGTTGTAAGTAGGGCTGAAAACCCTACCTGTTGAAAAGAAAAATATTTCTTGTCTCGTAATCTGGCTGTAAGAAGATGACTTTTGCCCACAATAGGCTATTGTGCCAATGATGATGATTTTTTGGATTACTTATAAGATCATTATGTCTAGGTATTATATGTTAAGGCGAATTTTTTTTTATATACTTTTCCTGTGGCAAGGAAAAATTTTTGAACGGTTTCAGAGAAAGTACAAAATTGTAGATTATTAAATAAATATCTTCCGATCCCATTTTGGGTTTTAAATATGCAAAAATAGCTTAAAAGTATGTATATTTCCAATTTTCAGTGACTTTTTTAATGTTCCTTTTTTTTTCCCTTCTCGCTAGTGCGCAAAGGTTGGAGTAAAGTGTAAGAAACTTGAGTATAAAATTTTAGCGAAGTCAATAATTATCTTCTAGTTTGGCATTGGACAATATGGACAATAGCTGAAGCTAAAATTGATAAAAGCATACACATGCTCATTTTTATATGGATAGTAAAAATGTGAATCGTTGCAGTTATAGAAAGGCACATTTGATAAACTTATAATCAATTGTCATCAGATTGAATTAAATAAGAAAATAAGAAAAATTAAGAAAATTTGAGATTGAAAGAATTGGTAGAGTTTTGCATCAAATTAAGGTTACAATAATATATAAACGATTCTCATAATCATATATTTACTGTTAACTGCTCAAAATTTCGCAATCATTTCATTTCAATAAAAATAAACTAAATTTTTCTCGTGAAAAACAGCATCATATACTTCTGAACAATTAAACTAAAACAAAAACTATATATATAACTTATAATAGAACCTTTAAAATGATAACACACATCAGTAAATGCCTTTTCCGGGATAAAATCCAAATTGATCGAATCTTTTGCTAATTTAAATAAATGTTGATAGAGCTTAGAAAAATGCATACTTACATACTTAGCGAAATATTTTTTGATTACCAATGTCACAGTAATTTAAAATATCTCATAATAATCCAATTTTTTTTTTTTTTTTTTTTTTTTTGTCATTTAAAAAAAAAAAAAGAAAAAAAATACAGCAATCAAGAAAAATGAGTTCTTTATAAAAAAAATTTTTTTCTCCAGTTTTATGCGAACATAATATGAATCATTAGAGCATTGCGAATTAGATATCTGAAACGAAGCAAGCACAAATTCAAATCGCTATCATTAAATAATAATAAAAAAAAATATTTTGTCAGATACAAAAACAGGAAATGTCAAGCGAAAATAAAAATCCTAATAATGAAGAATTGTCAGGCATAGCAAATTAGTGGTCTAAAAGTGTTTCCCGGAGTTCAAGTAATCCCAACGCATTCTCTCCCGTTTTTTTCCGGGGGGGGAAATTTTTCCATGTTTAACATTCATGATGAGAGGGAAAAAATGCAAACCCTTCATTGAAATATTCATGAGTAAGGCAAGAATTTTTTCCCTATCCCTTTACATATCCCGAATTTCAGATATGCTATCCGACAGCGTAAAATTTATGCATAACTGAAGAGATCCATTTTTTCCCCCTGTATTTCTTCCCGACACGATGTATAGAGTATAATGACGGTAGAAGTTTAATTAGCAAGGGTTTAATGAAGGGTAGGTCGAACAACAATAGCTTATCGTACAGCGGCATTCATTTATTTGGGGAAAATGTCCCATCCTTATTCAATATGGCCTGAAAAATGCTGCAGGTTTTGGTTTCTATAACATAATGATGTGGTTATCGATTCACTAAAATGATTAGCTCATACAGAATTTTTGTTCGTCGGTGTTTATAACCAACAATTTCGTAATTCTTTAAAGGGTGATAAATTACAGATTTTGAGGATGGTGATTCTTTTCTATTTTTAAAAAGTTTTTTTTTTATTTTTCTTTACTTTTCTTTTTTAATTTTTATTCTTTACCGGCAAACCTTCCTGAAATTATAATGAAGTCTAAAATTAATTCCAGCGCTGTAGTAAAGTTTGATGAAATAATTCGAGGATTGATGAAAATTCTCAACAGCTATTTTTAATTAAAGTAAGAGATTAGTATTCAAAAGAAGAAGAAGAAGAAGGTTTATAAAAAGAAAAAAAAAAGAAGAAGAAAATTGAAGGAAGGCTTTAAAAAGTATGTGATTTTGTCGTAAAAAAGACTTTTGTTTAAGGATTTAGAGCTTAATTTCTCATTTGTTTTGCCAAGTTTTCCCTGTTTTTTTAAAACGGGAAAAGGTCAAACTTTATATCCGCTCATATTTTATTTATAATATAAAATTCAATGAAATATAAATGATTGCTCTAATCGGATAAAGCAAAAATTGAGATAAACTGAACTGAATTTATATATTCTTATTATCTGTTCCGATTATTAGATTATAATTCCTATTTATTTGATGCTATGAAATGTAATTTATTTTAATAAAGTTAAAATATTTTCAAACCATGAAAATACTTATTTTTACTTTTTTTTCCCCATGTTTTTCCCGTTTTTAAAGCAGAAAAAAGTCAAACTTTATATCCGCTCATATTTAATTTATAATATAATTTTGATACATAATATATTATAAAATTTTCATGAAATGTAAAGGATTGCCGTAATCGTATAAAGCAAAAAATGACGTAAACTGGACTGAATTTATAAGTTATTGTTATCTATTCGAACAATATTTTATTTGATGTTATGATATTGGATATGATAATATATTTGGTGTATTGATATATTATATATATATTAGTAATTAATTAAAAAAATAACGTAATTTTTCATTTTTAAAAAAACTTTTTCATATTGTTTGAAGCGGGAAAGAAACTTTATATCCACTCATGTTTTATTTATAATATAAAATTGAATAGCAGAAAAAATATTGTAATCCGATAAAGCAAATATTGAGATAAACTGGTCTGAATTTATATGATTTTGTTATCTATTCCAACAATATTTTATTTGATGTTATGATATCGGATATGATGATATGATATTTGATGTATTGTTACATATATATTAATACTTACTCAAAAATAACGTAATTTCTTTTATTATCTATTTTAATAATATTTTAGTTGATGTTATGATATTGAAAATTAAATTATAATAATGATAAAATATTTTTAAACCATGAAAATACTCACTTAAAAATATTTAATTTTTCATTTTTTTAAAAGTTTTTCAAGTTTTTCGAAGCGCTGAAAGATCAAACTTTATATTTGTTCATATTTTATTTAAAATGTAAAATTCATTGGCTAATAAATGACTGTTGTAATCGTATAATATAAAAATTGAGGTAAAATAGATTGAAAATATATTCATCTATTATCTATTCCAATCTAACTTTATTGCATGTTATAATGATGTTAGAATAAATTTTAATAAAGATAAAAAAAAAACTTAAAACCATAGTAATTGAAGTAAATAAATCGATTTCTAACATTTCAAAATAATTTATAATAAGGATTTTCAAACAAATTATTTTATACGCATATTCCGAAGTTACTGTCGAAAGTAAATTAATCACAATTATTTATTTATTTCTGGAAAATTAATTGCAAAATAAATTTGATTTTCATATTTGCTAGCAACAATTTTTTTAAGGCTTGCAATTAGTTAATTCATTTCTTTCATTAAATGATAGCAGTTGAATTATAAAAAAAGTTCAAAATATATATTATTATAATTATAATATACATAATTAAAGAAATAAATAATACATTTCATTGTTATATAAATTTTAACACATTTAATTTCTAATCATAAGCGATTTATTTATTGTGAGTTTTCACTTAAGTAATTAAGTAAGATTAATTTTGTAGAAAACTAAAATTATTTCCAATGATAAGATTAAAAGTTCTTCAGCAATAACTCCCCCTCCAAGTGAGAAGTTAATTTTGTTGTTTGCTTTTACAATTTTCTTAACATGTCATTTAAATGTGGTCTCCAAAAATACATTCATGAATTATTACAGGATCTTTTCAGTCCTTTAGCGCATTGTTAATGAAGTCGTCAAGAAGTACTTTACGAATTCTTGTTTAAATATTTTCAGGTATAAAAGTTTTCATATTGTAAAGGAATTTGAAACATTTTTTTTATTTGTCTTCCAATGGAAAAATAAATACCATTTCAAGTCAGAACAGAACAATACACAAATTATAGTATAATGATGTATACATGTTATAGATGAAGAATTATTTAAAGCTTTCAGTCTTAAAATATTAAAATTTCTGACTTTCAGTTTACCATTGCATTTTAATATAAATGTATAAGAACCTTTTAATTGAACTAATTGAACGACAACATTAATAATAATTAACTATAAACAATTTTTCAGTTTAGGATCATTTTATTCTAGTCTCATCTATATTGCATGAATAAGATTAATAACTTCTGAAACCTGGATGCATGGCTGATGTTTGAAGATTATTTGAAATCATGATAATATATAGATGCTTGTATTGATTCGGAATCTATTTTAAGCTGTAGGTCCCGGTCTCATATGACTGTAAGAGCGTCACGGAGCCAAGTCAGACTTCGACCTATGGGTGATTCATCACAACAGCAGCTGTCCCTCCTTTCCCTTCAATGAGTCCATATGGATTCGTGTGTTTGGCTTAGGTCAGGGGTGGCCGACGCGCAGCCCGCCTTGAATATTTTTCCGGCCCATGAGATTTTATAATGGCCAAAGTAGTGAAAACCAATGTATTAAAAAATACTTTAGTTGTGCATCTATATATTGAAAAATTAACTGCTGAAATTTTGAGAAAAAATTAACTTGTATCTGTAATATATTCTTGCGAATATATTATAGATATTGCCTGTTTTATTTATGAGTTTATAGTTATGAGCTCACAGAATAATTAAACTATATTCTGCTAACTCATGATGAGTGGAGAAAAAAATATCGCATTAGAAAAATACATATTTTTTAATGATTTCATTTTTTTATTTCGTTTATATTTATATATTTTTTATATTTCCTTTTTAGTGTTATATATTTCTTTACAATGTGCGTTTAGTATCATTATTATTATATTATCTATGTCTGCATGTAAGAATAATAGTAAACACAATAATAAAATTTCAATTTATCACTCCAAAAAAGGTCCATAGGGGTCCTAAATTTAATATGGGGATATATCATTTTATATACGGTCCACGCAGTTAGGATGCATTTTCAAAGTGGCAGCAAGATCATTTGGGTTGGCCACCCCTGATTTAGATGACTGCCAACTGAGATAAGCAACAATGAGTTTTGGTTTATTTTATTTAATTGACAGTTTTAGATAAGCATTTTTTTGTAATTCTGCTTATAAAAACTATATGTGGGCCTGATGGCCGAATGACTAGCGTTCTGATACTCGGTGCCACAGATTTCGGATTCAAATAACGACGATAGGTCTTTAAACCGTAGATCCCAATCTAATCTGATTTAATAGGTTGAAAACCCTATCTCGCAAAAAGAAAACATCTTCTGTCTCAAAATCTGCTAGTAGGCTGAGGGCCATGGTCCAACATGGACTATAGTACCGAAGAGTTAGCGTATTTAACATTATATGAGCAATTTAGTTTTGTGCGAAATGAGACTTTTTAACTATCGAAAATGTTTCCTCTTAAGTGTATAAAATTATTAAGCTCAGCGTGACCAAATATGGCTGCAGTTTATTGAAACATAAACCAGCCAACCAACCGTATTCAGTTACACAAAATTTGTTTAGCTAAAAAGACAATCACCACATCATTAATTCCAAAACAAATCTTAAAACCCATTTTTTTACGCATCACACATCAAGATAATTGCTCGACATTTGTAGAAAAACCGATAAACATTCCTTTTTGCTTAATTAATTGGTGGGCGGATAAAATATTGAATTTAATTTCATATAAGCAATCCAACCACACAGACAGAAAAAAAAAACTGTTTTCTTAATGGATTGTCTGAATCTTAATACGGCATAATAACCCATGCTATTTTAAGTTACTGCACAATTACAATGGAAGACTCCTCTCTTGTTACTAAAAGGACACCCATAAATTCCCTTAAATTTAACATTTTAACTGTAAAAGCTTGCACAAGTAATGATGTTAAAAAAATAAATAAAACACAAAGCAATCATCATGATGAAAATAATAATAATCATGAGAAGAGATTTTAATAAGAATGAAGCAGCATTTTTTTAATGGGCACAACACGATGGTGTTGCCGGTTTTTTTCTTCCTTACTTGCAAATATTTTTAATTTTTATTTAGTTCTTTTTATTTTATTTTTATTTTTATTTTCTACATATCACTAGGGTTCGTTTTCTACGGCATAGACGATAACATCATTATCATCTGGTTTGTATGAAGAATAAGAAGCAAGTAAGTTTGCAGACGACTTAATGACAATCAATACATTTAAATGAGCGAGTGAAAAAATTAATGATACATTATTCCGCGCTCCGCTTTTCCAACCTTCTCTTTCGAATGTTTTCCACCCACGCACTACTCCCTAACCCTCCCTCATTCTCCAACCCCTTCGTCAAAAAGGAGTGTTCGTTAAATTTTGTTTCCTTTTCAGTGGCAACCATGCTTAAAAAATGAAGCTAAGATTTTGAAAAAAATTAAAGAATGAACGTTTGATGAGAATGTAGGGTTTTGGGGGAGGGGGGTATGCAGGGGTTGTTCTATTTCTTCTTCCGTTCTTTTCTTTTTCGATTGTGAGTTTGATCTTCGAACTGAGCTTAAATGAGTTGCAATCCATGATCGTTTGAAATTAAAGAATAAAGAGTGTTACGCGAACGGTAATGGGCGGTGATTAAATGGAAGACATTTACGATTATTTTTTTTTTAGAAACTATTTTTTCTTTTCTTTTCTTTCCTTTTTTTATTCTGTAATAGAAGGAATAGAACAAAATTCTTTTACTGTCTGTTTTTCAAGATATATAAAATAAAAAATAACCACATCATTTTAATATTAAGGAATAAAATTCAATTTTTTTATAGAAAAATCTATTAACATAAGATATTAAAATTATATTTTCAGACATTGATTAGATATTTTGGTCTTTTTTTTTTTTTTTTTTTTTTTTTTTTGATTAGCGCTCTGGCGCACAGGGCCACTAGTTTCCGGTTCGAGTCAAGGCTGTGACATGGATTCTTGTAGCGGTTCGGAATTAACTTTAAATCGTAGGTAGCTGTCTGATATGACTACAGAGCGGTGGAAATAGAGCTGACAACCCTACCTCGTAAAAAGGAAACATCTATTGTCTCGAAATCTGTCAGTAGGCAAACGGTCTTGGCCCACTATGGGGCTGTTTCGCTAATGATAAAGATAATGATGATTACATAGTTAACATTATTTCATTAACTAGTTATAATATTTATTTATTATTCACTCTCTTCACGAATATCTTAATATAGATTTTCAGTGCCATATTTCATTTTTTGCAACTTTACAGGTCTAGGAAGTGCAAGGAGGTACATTTCTTGCAAGGTTACAGACCTTTATAGAGGAACACCTCTTTGGTGCTTCAGGACCATTCCTACATAAGGAAATACATCTGAAGATCTGATGATAAAGATCTTCAGATGTACATCTGAAGATCTTTTTAAACGAAATTGGCCCACATTTCATTACACATCAATAAAATGAAGATGACATTTTCATTGATAGCACGGCGATGTTGAATCATGTTTCTTAAACCTTCTCTTCTTCACAGACGCAACAGCCCCATGGCGGAATAAAGATTTCGTGTTGGATTTCGAGACAGCAGATGCGTTATTTTTACGGGATGGTGTTTTCAGCCCTATGCCCACCTATCTACAGCCATATTAGACGGGGACCTAAAGTTTAAAGTGGATTCCGAACATCTACAAACATCCATGGCATCCCTGAGACTTGAACACGAAGCCTGTGGCACCTAGCGCCAGTCACTCGGCCATCAAGCCTCCGTTAAACTTCTTTGCCCACTATTTTTAATTGACTACGCGAACGGTAATGGGCGGTAATTAAATGGAAGACGTTTACGGTTTTTTGTTTTTTTTTAGAAACTGTTTTTTTCTTTTCTTTTCTTTTTCACTTTATATATATATATATATTTTATTCTGTAATAGAAAGAATAGAACAAATTTCTTTTACTGTTTTTTTTTTCTAGGTATATAAAAAAATAACCACATCATTTTAAAATAAAAATTAATATAAATGAATAAAATTCAATTTTTTTAAAAAAAATCTGCTGTTGACCTAAGATGCTAAAATTATGTTTTCAGTCATTGAATGTATAATTAATTAATTGTATTACTTATTTATTTTTCAATCACGTCACAAATACCTTATCATATAGATTTTCAGTGCCATATTTCATTCTTTGACACGTGCAACGTTACCTATCTTTACCGAGGAATGTATACATCTTTGGAGCGTCAGCATCATGTCCTATATAAACAAATACCCCTGAAGCTGTTTTTAAACGCAAATGGCACTCATTTCATTGCCCCTCAATAAAATTAAGATGGCATCGATGTTGATCGACAATATTAAAAATATTTTATCGTTATTCAATTGTATTACATTTCAATATCATAACATAAAATAAATATAAATAATAATGAAATAATTGGAATAGTTAATAAGAATATATAAATTTAGTCCAGTTTATCTCAATTTTTGCTTTATCCGTTTACAACAAACATTTATATTTCATTGAATTTTATATTATAAATAAAATATGAGCGGTTATAAAGTTTGACCTTTTCCAGTTTTAAAAAAAACAGGAAAAACTTGACAAAACAAATGAGAAATTAAGCTCTAAATCCTTAAACAAAAGTCTTTTTTACGACAAAATCACATAATTTTTAAAGCCTTCCTTCAATTTTCTGTTTTTTTTTTTTTTCTTTTTATAAATCTTCTTCTTCTTCTTCTTCTTTTGAATACTAATCTCTTACTTTAATTAAAAATAGCTGTTGAGAATTTTCATCAATCCTCGAATTATTTCATCAAACTTTACTACAGCGCTGGAATAAATTTTAGACTTCATTATAATTTCAGGAAGGTTTGCCGGTAAAGAAGTAAATGAAAAATTCAAAAAGAAAAGTGAAGAAAATAAAGAAAAACTTTTTTAAAAATAGAAAAGAATCACCATCCTCAAAATCTGTAATTTATCACCCTTTAAAGAATTACGAAATTGTTGGTTATAAACACCGAACGACTAAAAATTCTGTATGAGCTAATCATTTTAGTGAATCGATAACCACACCATTATGTTGTAGAAACCAAAACCTTGCAGCATTTTTCAGGCCATATTGAATAAGGATGGGACATTTTCCCAAATAAATGAATGCCGCTATACGATAAGCTATTGTTGTACGACCTACCCTTCATTAAACCCTTGCTAATTAAACTTCTACGGCTATTATACTTTATACATGGAGTCAGGGAGAAATACAGGGGGAAAAAATGGATCTCTTCAGTTATGCATAAATTTTACGCTGTCGGATAGCATATCTGAAATTCGGGATATGTAAAGGGACAGGGAAAAAATTCTTGCCTTACTCATGAATATTTCAATGAAGGATTTGCATTTTTTCCCTCTCATCATGAATGTTAAACATGGAAAAATTTTCCCCCGGAAAAAAAACCGGAGAGAATGCGTTGGGATTACTTGAACTCCGGGAAACACTTTTAGACCACTAATTTGCTATGCCTGACAATTCTTCATTATTAGGATTTTTATTTTCACTTGACATTTCCTGTTTTTGTATCTGACAAAATATTTTTTTTTATTTAATGATGGCGATTTGAATTTGTGTTTGCTTCGTTTCAGATATCTAATTCGCAATGCTCTAATGATTCATATTATGTTGCATAAAACTGGAGAAAATTTTTTTTATAAAAAACTCATTTTTCTTGGAATGTTTTACTTTTTTGTCTTCCTCTCTATTTTTTTTTTTTTTTTTTTTTTTTAAGTGACAAACAAAATTGGATAATTATGAGATATTTTAAATTACTGTGACATTGGTAATCAAAAAATATTTCCCTAAGTGTCTAAGTATGCATTTTTCTAAGCTCTAACTGCATTTATTTAAATTAGCAAAAGATTCGATCAATTTGGATTTTGTACTTGAATTTTTGGGGGATACCATAGCATTTTCTGGTAGGTTCAGAAGCAGAAGATTTTTATAGGATTATTTAGACCAGGGATGGCTAGCTCGAATGATCTTGTGGGTCACTTTGGAAATACATCATAACTCCGCTGGCCACATGTAAAATTATATATCCCCATATTAGATTTAGACATTTAGAGACATTACACTCTAGACATTTTTTGAAGTGAAAAATTTAAACATAATGAGTTATTATTTATGTGGTTACTATTATTCCTACATGTAAACATAGATAATATAATAATAATGATACTAAACGCACATTGTGAAAAAGTATATAATACTAAAAATTAAATATAAAGAATATATAAATATAAATTAAATAAAAAGTATGAAATCATTACAAATTATTTATTTGATTAGTGCAATATTTGTTTCTCCACTCTTTCACTTAGCTTTTGCAAATCGATCTCAATTTGGGTATTTGCATATCGTAGTTGGTGTTGCAGGTTAGTGTTCGTTGTGGTCTGTATTTGGTCAATTTCATTTTCGAAAAAAACGATTCGCAGGTGTAAGTTGAACCAAATGCGCTACCAACTATTGTACCAGATTTCTCAAATTGGAAAATTTCTTTTTTGTGACGTGACTGTTATAAAAATCTAACTGTAAACTCGAATTCTAACTGTAAATTCATAAATAAAACAGACAATATATGTCATATATTCACAAGAGTATTATTTTAAAATTACTCTTAAAGTTAATTTTTTCTCTTAATTTCGACAGTTAATTTTTGAATATATGGATGCACAAATGTATTTTTGGAATACATTTATTTTCACTGCTTTGGTCACTATAAAATAAATATATTTTGTAAAAGTCAACTAAATCTCACTGGCCGGAAAAATATTTAAGGCGGGCCGTGAGTTGGTCATCAATGATTTAGACGAATTGTGCATGTTTTCAAGAAAATTTGGTAGGTTAAGCGCGGAGCAGAAATAACAATTAAAAATTTTTTTATTTTAATGAAGTCTCAGGAATATTTAAAACAAATTCCAGTGAACTAATCAGAAAGATGTACAGAAAATAAGAAAATGCAATATTAAATGATGTAATGGGCATTCATAATAACCTGGGTAAAAATTATTGTTAAATGTGATTTCATATGCTTTTTGTTTGGAAATTTCGAGACAGGAGATATTTTTACGCGGTAGGGTTGCCATCACTACAACGCTCTGCAGTCATATTAGATAGGGACCTGTTTAATTTAGATTCCGATAGATACACATATCCATGGCACAGGTGGAACTCGACCCCAGAACCTGTGATATCGAGCGTCAGAGCTCTAATCACTGGGCAACGAGGCCCCATAAAAAGATTTGACTTATGCTAATCCAAAAAAGCATTATGAAAATTAGTAAATAAAATTTTAAATGCGATGGAAAAATTTATAAATTTTATCTAAAGATATTCATATTTTAGTACATTTCAGAATAATGTATCACTCTCTTCCAGCGGCAACAATAATAATAAATTTTCATTTTACATATTTCCTCTATTCAAAATTACTTTTATTATCTAAACAAACATAATTCCGCATCCACATAAAAGACTGCGACATTCAACCCGTAACCTTAATTTAAGTCCTAAATTCCGTTCGATAATTCGGCATTTCAATCCAATTTAAAAATCCCCTTCCATTTTCCCTACTTATCCCAGAATCGTTAAACGTGGGGTGAAACTAACATGCAGACGATAATTACAGCTCTGAATAATGAAGTCTTCGAAAATTATAACAGCAGATATGCTCCCCCCCTCCGCATCCATTCTCGTCCCACGTCGTAATTTGCATGTGATGAATATTAAAGTTACAAGATAACACTCAATTAGTACAGCCAGCACCGTTGCAAGAATCGTGCGAAGTTGCTCCGGTTTTCACGCCAAGTTGCCCAAAATCAAAACAGTTTTGACGCTCTGGAGTCGGAATTACTTTCATTCCACTTCCAGTGTCCGAGGGTCTTAATTGAACAGTTCGAAATCTTCCCTGTGCAAGACACGCCGTGACTTGATGATAGCGTTGGAATTAAAATCTGGTGCATTTCTGAGATGGTAGAGGATGGAAGGAATTTCTTGAGAAATGTATAACATGTCTAGAGAAATGTACTACAATTTTGCTGGATGGAACTATATACTTATCTGTATTTAAAGTGCTTTGATTATAGTGGAAATGATTCAATGTAATATTAAGTCAGTCTCTGTCTTAATAACCTGGAAGTATCTTGGTTCATGTTATGTACTTGGTTCTTGTCATGGTTGTAGTTCTTGGCTCTTGTTATGCACTTGGTTCTTGTTCTTGGTTCATGTTATATAATTGGTTCTTGTTATTTGTCTATGTTATATAATTGGTTCTTGTTATTTGTCTATGTTATATAATTGGTTCTTGTTCTTGGATCATGTTATATAAATCTTTCTTATTCTTGGTTTATGTTATATAATGGGTTCTTGTTATGATTCTTGTTCTTGGTTCATGTTATGTACTTGGTTTTTGTTATGGTTCTTATTATTGGTTTGGTGAAATTCTTAGACATAAATTTTCTTGTGACGTCAGAGGATTTGCTAAATTAAGTTCAAAACTAAATTGCATTCAGTGTATTTTGAACATAATTGAAATGATTCTTTGAAATATAATGATAATTTATTCTGGTAAATTCTAAACAGTACTTAATAAATTCCATTCACTAAATAGCTTAATTGAATAGTTCAAAATCTTCCTATACAAAACATGTCGCAAAAATCCTACCTAGCAATGAAAAGCATTGGAATTAAAATCTGGTGTATTTCGGAGAGGAAGTAAGGAATTTCTTGAGAAACCTATACAATTTTGCTGGACGGAATTATAGAATTATTTGTATTTAAAATACTTTGATTATAGTGGAAATGATTCAATTTAATGTTGAGGCAATATGTTTTGATAAACTGGAAATAGCTCTTTATATTTTCTATGTACTTGGCGAAGATCTTAGACAAAATGTTTCTTGCAACGTCAGAGGATTTGATAGATAAAGTTTAAAAAAAATTTGTATTTAGTATACTTTGTATATAATTGGAATGAATTTTTTGAAATATACGGTTTATCTATTATAGTGTTGTTGTTGTTTCTTATCCCCTTGCAACATCTAGGCCAAATTCAAGAACCCAAGGGGTCTCATGGGAGAGGGAAAGGGGGAGGCAACTTCTGTTATGATGGAGCACTTGTACTGAGAAGTCTGACTTAGAAGTCTCTTGAGAAGTCCTATTCAAAACAAGTCTTGAAATCCTAAATTAAAGACCACATTGGAATTAAAATCTGATGGAAATTTCTATGGCAATGTTGAGACAATCTCTTTTGATAAACTGGAAAGTACATTTTATATATAGGGAAGTTTGTAGACATTACAATTTCTTATTAGTGGTTTTGATTTTTGAATTTCAAACAGTTATATTTCGTGTACTGCATAGTGGAAATAATTTTTAATATTTGGTCATTTCTTTTCGGTAAATTGGAAAACCTTTTTAGTTTATTCCTTATACTAAAAATGTTAATTGAACAATTTAGAAACTGCTTGCACCAAATCGGTAGTCAAATTTTATATTTAATATAAGGTTTATCTATTATAGTGGTGTTGTTGTTTCTTATCCCCTTGCAACATCTAGGCCAAATTCAAGAACTCAAGTGGTCTCATGGAACAGGGAAAAGGGGAGGCAGCTTCTGTTATGATGGGGCACTCGTACTTACAAGTCTGATTTGGCTCCGTTACGCTGACTTTTTACGGGGTAGTGTTGTCAGTTTTACGCCCAAACCTTTACAGTCATATTAGACCGAAACATACCGTTTAAAGTGGATTTCAAACCACTTCAAATATCCAGGGCACCGCCGGAACTCTAAACCTGTAACACCGAGGGCTAGAGCACTAGTCGCTCTACCGTCAGACCCCATCTATTCTGGCAAACTTTAAAAAGTACTTAGTAAATTCTATTCACTAACTATCGTAATTAAATAGTTCAAACTATTCCTGAACAAAGCACACCGTAAAATCTTACGTAGCAATGAATAGCATTGGAATTAAAATCTGGTGTATTTTGGGGAAGTTTCTTGAGAACCGTATAGAAATTTTCTGGAGCGAATTATGGAGTTATCTATATTTAGCCTACTTTGATTTCATTTCTTTTATTAGAAATTATTATGGCAATGTGGAGGCAGACTGCTTTAATAAGCTGGAAAATAGATTTTATAAAGCTCCTGGGCTTGTAAGTTTATTGTAACCTTAATGATTTTTCTGTATTAAATTTTATACTTAATTGCATTTATATATTTAGAAAAACATGGAATTTATTCCTTGAAATGTTAATGGAGTCTATTTTGGTAAACTTGAAAGAAAAAGTACTTAGTAGATTCCGTACACTAAGAATCTTAAATGAACAGTTGGAAATCTTCCTATTCAAAACAAGTCTTGAAATCCTAAATTTGAAGATTACATTGGAATTTAAGTCTGATGGAAATTTCTATGGCAATGTTGAGACAGTCTGTTTTGATAAACTGGAAAGTACATTTTATACATAGGAAAGTTTGTATACATTACAATTTCTTATTAGTGGTTTTGATTTTCTGATTTCAAACTTAGTTATATTTCGTGTATTGCATAGTTGAAATAATTTTTAATATTTGGTTATTTCTTTTTGGTGAAATGGAAAACGTTTTTAGTTCATTCCATATACTAAGTTGAGCAATTTAGAACATATCACCAAATCCTATATTTGATAATAGCGTTGGAATTAAAACATTTTGCAGACTTTAGTAAAGTTTCAAGATATGCAAATGTCTTGTAAAATATCTATATATAAGGTGTCCAAAAGTTCACGAAAAGTTCCTATTACTAGTTAAATTCCTAGTCTACAATATTTATTAATGAAAGATCTTATTTCCCTTCCAAATGTACCTTTAAGCTTGATATTTTTCGGGGAGGTGGGAGGGAGAAGTGAGTATACGAAATTGTTTTTTCTAAAACAATTCTTGTACCCTTTATTGAAAGCATTACTTATTGCGTGAATTTTGGAATACCCTAGTTAATATTCAAAAAGATTCAATGAAATTAATATTTAGGTGATATGTTTCATAAAATATAAATAGATCTTATTTTATATTATATATGAAGTGATTTGAGCATATAGTCTTTTGAATTCATGGGCCATAATGAAATGAGTATTTCACTGATATTTAGGTTAAAAAATAATATTTAATTATTTAATGATTTGCACTGAAAATTGAAATATAATATTTAATCACACCAATAATATTTAATCATATCCAATTTTTAAGCCAAATTGCAGAAGTCTAACAGTTTAAAATATTATGTCTCTCTTCCAAAACCCTAGAGTCTTTATTAATTCTTTTTGCAAGCGACGTATCATAGGGATATAATTGAGTTTAAAATAACATTGACCTAAAATTCTAAACATGAACATCATTTCTTGTGAAGCATAGGTAAAATTAGTTGTTTTAACGTATGTAATCTCAGAGCAGTTTGAATTGAAAAGAAAATAATCCTTATAGTATTTAGGCAATATGTTTTGGTTAATCGAAAAGAGCACTCTTTAAATTTAATTGAAAGAGCATTTAGTACAACTTTTAGACTTAAGAATTTTTTGGGCAAGACATTTAGATTTAATTATAAACTATGGAATAGCTAGATGGAATTATAACCTATGGAACAACTAGATGGAATTATAAACTACGGAATAACTAAATATAATTATAAGTTATGGAATATCTAAATGGAATTATAAACTACGGAATATCTAAATGGAATTATAAATTACGGAATAGCTAGATGGAATTATAAACTATGGAATAGTTAAATGGAACTATAAACTATATTAGGTATGTTTTATATTTATATTATAATTCTATCTAAAGTTTAAACAATTTGTTTTTCTAAACTGAAAATTTGGTGCATTTCAAGTAAAATTACATTGAACCATATTATTAATTGCATTATAAATAGGTACTGAAAAAATTATCTTACAATTTTTCATTCAGTGATGTTTTGCAAATAGTACTTATTAAAAAAAGTAACAGAATTTTATTCTTCTTTTTAAAAAAAATATCTTGGAAATCCTTTTATTCCAACATGTCAGGCAATACATTTTTGCCAAAGAACTAACAAACAAAATATTAATAAAAAATTCTTAACCTAATTAAAAACTCTGTATTCATTTAATTCTTTCCAACCTTAAAATTAATTAATATTAATAAAAAATGAAATACATTTCTTTCTTTATTAATTAATACTTGTAATTTACATGTTATATATTTCCATTTATAAATAGTTCATTGCCTTATTTTAATAAAATTAAGCTATTTCAATACCGATATTACCCAATCCAGTTCTCACCAAGCTAAGAATTCAATTACTGCTATGATCTTCTTGTATAAACCTATCATCTTCCATTGGTATTGACGGGCAGAAAATTGATTTGGACTTCTGTCACCGATTTGCAAGACCTCTGTGTCATCAAGCTAGTAGCACACAGTCATCACTATAGCCTTGAGGTACAAATCAGAGATCAACCTAAAATCGATGCGACAGCAGTCAATATTCAGTCAAAGCAATTTCAACAGCAATACTAGCAATTACATGAACAAAATAATCACGAACCTTTTTTATTTTGAAAATGTCTGTGTAGACTCCAATTATATGTAAATTTTGATGAGATAAACAATTATATGGAATAGTGTTCTCAAATTGTTTTTCTTTGGTAGATATACCTCCAATTATATAATAACTTTGATGAGAAAAATATATATGAGATAGGGTTTTTTTTTTTTTTTTTTAACTTATTAATGATGAAATTGATTAACCGATTGATTAAATCAAATAAAAAATAATATAAATCAAATAATTATCAAATCTGTAAACTGATTGATTTAATACTACTTTGTAAATTTGTAAACCAACGGCTTTTAACATGTAATATGTTTTATAGGTAGGTCAACGAGTTAAAAAAGAAACATTTTTTTTATTTCGAACGGCTAGGCAACTACAAGTAAAATAATAATAATAACAACAAAGAAAAAAATACGAAAGAATTAAAGTCCAAAAAATACAAAGCTGAACGAAGTCATTGCCTTAAGAGTTCTCTCGCACGCTAGTAAAGCGCTGTCTCCCAGTCGCCGTCAAGTACCGCACATCGTTGGATGTGGTCTCTGTTCATTGGGTCTAAAAAGAAACAAAATGTGTGACAATTTAGTATCGTTTTAAAGTTATACTACTGTGTGCAAAAAGTAAGGCCAATATTTAATTTAACTTTCCCGGACATATGGTTCTTCAATTTTTTTAGGTTGCTGGCACTGTCCTTGACATCTGTGTGAAATTTGACATCAAAATATTCATTAGTGTTTGAGTTATGTTTCGTTTTATGAGACGCTTAAACTGATTCCGGCGATTTTTGAAATGTCTCTTCAATCGTCTGCGGAGTGGTCTTTTGAGATTAGGGAATAGCCAGAAGTAGCACGATGCTAAATACGGTGGCTGTGGAACGATATGGGTTTCATTTTTGGCAAAAAAGTCACGAAGAATCAATGCAGTGTCAGTTGGCGCATTTAGTATTTTCTGTACCAACCGAGATATGGCGCGTTTGAGGCCCAAAATAGAATTGACCGAACCTTTTGAAATTCCAATATCATCAGCAAGGTCTCTAATTGTAAATCGACGGTTTGCAAGCACCAAATCTTTAATTTTTTTGGACGTGAGCTTCGTCACTTGAGGTTGGTTGACCAAAGAGCCCTTCGTCTTCAACGCGTTCTCTGCCCTCTTTGAACTGTTTTTACCACTTCTAAACATTTCTTTCCGATAAAGGAATACTCGCCAAATGCCTTCTGCAACATTCTATACGTTTCCGCAAACAAAATTTAAAGCAAGTTCTTGTTCAATTAATTCAGACATTTCAAAAATCACCGGAATCAGTTTTAGCATCTCACAAAACCAAACATAACTCAAGCACTAATGAATATTTTGACGTCAAATTTCACACAGATATCAAGGACAGTGCCAACAACCTCAAAAAGAAAAACAAATTGAAATTTCATAAGCCCCGGTAATTTTAAATTGAAAATTGGTTCATTGGACACAGTAGTACAGATAACCCTGCAATTTTTCGTATTAAAAGGAATCATTGCAGTTTTCTGGTACCTACTGTATATTGTGTAATGTATAACTGCATCATTATCTGATTAATCTTTATTAGTAAAATTTTTTGTAGCCCATGGCAGGGACATTCTTATTTCTTCTGGTCTTACTTTTTGGACATAGTAGTATCATTCAAATCTTATTTCTAATTAGCTTATCATACTCATATTAATTAAAATTCAATTAAATTTAATAAGATTCAAAAGGTTAAAAAGACTTTTGATTTGTTTTTATACATTTCTCTTTCTTTAATACGTTTATTGTTATTTTTCTTGAATTTATTTAAATATAATCGCCATAAAGACTGATTGAAAAAGACATGTGAATGGCAATTAAATTTGATGTGAAAGTTTATGTTAATTATAAAATGATTCTGATACTAATTAAAAAGTTTATATCAGGGTGGAATTCACTTCAAATTGCCCGCAGGTTAAGGAAAAACCTGATATGAGTTGGTGATATCTCTTGTTAGTTAGAACCCATGTTATTCTGAATTTTGTTTTTGTCCCGATTCCAAATAATTACTAAGAAACTTTTATAAATACCTCGTAAGGAGTCCTTCATTTAAAATTTTATATGAATGTAAGAATCTAAAGTGAGACGAAAGAATTTAAACATGTAATCCAATGAATAGCGATGGTCCTGAAATAAATTTTTTATTTAATTTATAGATTTATTGCAAATGAAATAAAAGAAAAAATGTCACTCCTTTACACTTTATTAAATGGATAATTTAACATTATTTACTTTTTTTGTTTATCTAATGATAATGCTTCAGATTTCACAATTTTATTAGTATAAACAAGCATAATATGCTTTTATAATTCTTAATTGTAATTCAACGAATTTGAACATGTAATGCGTTTTATAGGTAGGACAACGAGTTAAAAAAACACAAAAAAATGTGATACAAATTAAATGCACTTTAAAGTTATACCATTCACAACTTATTTTTAATTAGCTTATCTTACTCATAACAATTAAAAATCAATTAAACTTAATAAGATTCATGATTGCAGATTTGTGATTTAAGAGGGGAAAAACCTTGATGTGTGAATTGTTGAATGAGTAAAAGCTTGTTCAATGAATAATATATGTTTCTTTAATAAATTGTTATTTTTTCTTGAATTTATTTAAATATAATCATGATAATGATTGAAATAGACTAGTGAATGTCAATTAAATATAATGTGAAAGTTTATGTTAATTATAAAATGATTCTGATACTAATTAAAAAGTTTATATCAGGGAGGAATTCACTTCAAACTGTCTGCAGGTCACAGAAAAAACCTGATATGAGTTGGTGATATCTATTGTTAGTTAGAACCCATGTTATTCTGAATTTTTTTTTGTCCCAGTTGCAAATCATTACTAAGAAACTTTTATAAATACTTCGTAAAGAGTCCTTCATTTAAAATTTTGTATGAATGTAAGAATCTAAGTGAGAAGAAAGAATTTTAACATGTAATCCAATGAAAAGCACTAGTCTTGAAATAAATATTGTATTCAATTTATAGATTTATTGCAAATGAATTAAAAAAAAAAATATGTCACTCCTTTATAGTTTGTATAATGGATACTTTTACATTATTTACTTTATTTGTTTATCTATTTATAATGCTTCAGATTTCACAATTTTATTAGTATAAACAAGCATAATACGATTTTATTATAAAAGTTTCATTAAAGTTTCTTAGATGTGATTAGTGTCATATATAGAAGTATATAGAAGAAACATTTATAACAAAATATATGGCCTATTTAATACAAGCTATTTTGTAAGTTTTGTCTAACAATTATGTATAATTTATACAGAATCTTATTTATGATGTAGATGCTTCATAAAAGATCTGTTCTCGTATAATCTGTACGAATTTTTATATGCTATGTTGACTGGTTTATTTTGCTATAAAAAATAAGTTAAAGCTCTTAAACAATATTGCTGTATGAATCTTCAATTTTAAATCCCATTTATTTATGTATCATTCTTTAAATTTTTAATTCATATAATGACATTTAAGATACATTTCTATACTATGTTTTATGTTTGATTGAAAAAGAATTTCAATAAGCAATAAATTATTTCGTCATGGTTATTTGATTCAACTTTATTTAAAAACAAAATTCCAATAAATATCGATACTAAAGGGGATCTACGGTGCGAATTCTAATTAATATTATTTTCTAAATAATTAATCACCAATAATCAACCTTTATAATTATTCAACTTTATTAAAAGACAAAACAGTAATGAATATCGATATTAGATGAAAATTACTACGGCGTATTTAAATTAATTACATTTTCTAAATAATTTATCACCTTCTTTTTGGGAGGTCTTCAATATATAATAATAGATAAATGGCATATAAATACTTGCTGTCTTGTATGCAATTATTTAAGAAATTGCAATAATATATTGAAATAATCTTTGAAAAAAAAAACACTTTAAAACTGCTTATAATTTATATGATTTGCCTATTTAGGTATCCCTTTATATACACTGTAATATTTATAACTTTTTATTTTCCTTATGTATATATATGATGGCAGTTAAGATGCATACAATCTAACACTTATAGAATACATATTTTACACTTCAACGCGAAATAATTATAAATAACTAATACATTTTCAAACCATAATTATTTCATTCAAAAGAGAACAAAACACATTGGAAAATAAGAAATCTTTTCAAATCAATTATATTTTCTAAATAATTTATCGCTTTCATTTTGTGAAGTCTATTAATATATAATAATAGATAAATGGAATATAAATACTTACTTTCTTGAATACAAATGTTTAGGTGTTTACAGTAATATATTGAAATAATCTTTAAAAAAAAACATTCAAACAGCGTTGTAATTTACACGATTTGCCCATTTAGGTATCCCTTTATATTTACTGTTATATTTATATTTATTTTTATGTATATTTATGATGACAGTCAAGATGTATACAATCTAACACCTACAGAATGCATATTTTATACTCCAACTCGAAATAATTATAAATAGCCAATAAATTTTCAAATTGTAATTATTTCATTGGAACTAAGAACACATTAGAAATAAGAAATCCTTTCAAATCAAATATATTTTCTAAATAATTTATTGCCTTCTTTTTGTGAGGTCTTTAATGTATAAATACTTCCTTGGAATATAAATACTTCCTTTCTTGAATACAAATGTTTAGGCGATTACAGTAATATATCGCAATAATATATTTAAAAAAGACCCTTTAAAATCACTTATAATTTATATGATTTGCCTATTTAGGTATCCCTTTATACTCGTATATACTGTAATATTTTTTTATTTTTTATTTTTACTTTCCTCTCCTCATGTATATATATATGATGGCAGTTGAGATGTATACAATCTAACGCCTATGGAACACATATTTTATACTTCAACGCGAAATAATTATAAATGGCCTATAAATTTTCAACTCATAATTATTTCATTCAAAAACACATTGGAGAATAAGAAATCCTTTTCAAATCAAATATATTTTCTAAATAATTTATCGCCTTCATTTTGTGAGGTCTTCAATAAATCTCAACCTACCATTCTTCTTGACTCATTCCTACAACACGCAACCTTAAGAACTCAATTATGGCTGCAATTTACTTTTACATATAAATAAATAAATAAAAAAGATCCATCACCTATTGCTACTGACGGGTGTATAAAATAGACTTGGTCTTCTGTCAACCGCTGTGTCATCAACCAGTGACACCCAGTCATCAACATCACCAAGAGGTGTGAATCAAAACTCAGCGGATGCATACTCTGCCCCATAGAAAGGACAGTAATCAACCTTTCTGGACAAACAAGTCCTAAAAAGAACTAGGAGGGTCAAACTTGAATATGTGCCTTAGGAATTATGGAGGAATATCTCCCAGATGGAAAGTTAAGGGGGGGGGGGGGATGGTAATAAATTGGTCCAGTTTTTTTCCTTGCCAACCGCCATGGCGCGTGCGCGAGAGTTGATGCCAATGGGGCACGTGCGAAAGGGGACTCGCCAGGATCGAAGGTCAGTAGCCAGGATGAACGTATCACGACATCTTCGACTAACCCTGGGATAAGGGATCTTTCGTAATGGAATCGAGTAATTTTGAGGTAGATGTGGGCTAAGAGAAATTAAATTTCTGGGACACAATCATACATGATTCTCGGCGTTTGAGGGAAGGACAACTGTACAAAAATATAATTTTATAAATCGTTACAACATATTATTAAACTAATAAACTTTTATATGTTTTGAATTAGGTACCAATTAGGGTATTATTAAATAAGGTTTATGCATCAGTATATCCAAGGGATTCACAGACGGTTGCATTCCGAATATGGGGAGAGCATTGCAATGGTCCATATTATTGTTGCATACCGAGGATATTCTATTGTAATCATCCACAATATTGTTGCATGTCGTGGATATTATTGCAATTATACACGATTCTCGGCATTTGATCAAAGGACAACTATAAAAAAGTATAATTCTTTAGATATTTAGAAGTTGAAGATGTATAGAACACATTAAAGAATAAAAGTACGTATTAGAACGAAATATTCAATTAGAGCGTATTATTAATTAGAACGTATTATTAAATAGAACATAGAACGTAGAATGTATTATTAAATAGAACATAAAACGTATTATTAAATAGAACATAGAACGTATTATTAAGCGTGTAGAACGTATTAATAAGCGTATAGAACGTATTATAAAATTAATAAATTGTTATATGTTTTGAATAAGTACAAATAAATTAGGTTTATGTATCAGTATATCCAAGGGATTCACAGATTATTGCAATCGACGACATTATTTTTGCAAGCAGAGGATATTATTACAATCGTCCACATTATTGTTGCAGTCGAGGATATTATTGCAATCGTCCACATTATTGTATGCCAAAGATATTATTGCAATCATTGACATAATTGTAATAATATCTTCGCATGCCGTATTATTATTACTTGTGAATATTATTGCAATTGTCCACATTATTATTACATGTCGAGGATATTATTACATTGTAGAATGTCAAGGATATTATTTCACGCAATCATCCACATTATTGTTGCATGTCATGCCGAGGATATTATTACAATCGTCCATATTATTGTTCCACATCGGGGATATTATTGCAATCGTCCACATTTTTATTGCATGCCGAGGTTATTATTGCAATCGTCCACTTTATTTTCATTTTACTTAATAAATATAATTGGTAATTTTTTAAAGATTATTAGATTTTGATGAAAGCTTAAAACAGAAAATTTGATCCAGATTTAGTTTGATGAAAAAGTAAACATTTTTATATTGCAATATATATATATATACACTGAAGTGACAAAAGTCATGGGATACCTCTTAATATCATGTCGGCCATCCTTTCGCCCGGCGAAGTGCAGCAACTCGACGTGGCATGGACTCAACAAGTCGTTGGAAGTCTTCTGCAGGAATATTGAGCCATGCTGTCTCTATAGACATCCATAATTGTGAAAGCGTTGATGGTGCAGGATTTTGGGCACGAACAGACCTCTCGATGATGTCCCATAAATGCTCAATGGGATTCATGTCGGGCTATCTAGGTGGCCAGATCATTCGTTGGAATTGTCCAGAATGTTCTTCAAACCAATCGCGAACAGTTGTGGCCCGGTGACATGACGCATTGTCATCCATAAAAATTCCCATCGTTGTTTGGGTACATGAAGTCCATGAATGGCTGCAAGTGATCTCCAAGTAGCTGAACATAAGCATTTCCAGTCAATGTTCGGTCCAGTCGCACCAGAGGACCAAGTTCATGCCATGAAAAAACAGCCCACACCATTACGGAGCCACCACCAGCTTGAACAGTGCCTTGCTGACAGTTTGGGTCCATGGCTTCGGGGGGTCTGCGCCACACTCGAACCCTACCATCAGCTCTTACCAACTGAAATCGTGACTCATCGGACCAGGCCACGGTTTTCCATTCATCTAGGGACCAACCGATATGCTCACGTGCCCACGAGAGTCGCTGCAAGCGATGTCATTCTGTCAGTAAAGGCACTCGAGTCGGTCTTCTGCTGGAATAGCCCAAGAAAGCCAAATTTCTCCGCACAGTTCTAACAGACAAGTCCCTTGTACGTCCCACATTGATTTCTGCGGTTATTTGATGCAGTGTTGCTTGTCTGTTAGAATTTACGACTCTTTGCAGACGTCGCCGGTCTCGGTCGTTAAGTGCAGGCGGTCGACCACTGCGCTGTCCATGGTGGGATGTTATGCCTGAAATTTCATACTCTCGGCACACTCTTGACACAGTGGATCTGGGAATGTTGAATTCCCTAACGATTTCCGAAATGGCATGACCCATGCGTCTAGCTCCAACTAACATTCCGCGTTCAGAGTCTATTAATTCCCGTCGTGCGGTCATCATCACGTCAAAACCTCTTCACATGAATAACTTGAACAGAAATGAAAGCTCTGCGAAAGCACTGCGCATTTATACCTGTTCTACGCGATGCTACTGCCATCTGAAAATTTGCATATTTCTATCCCATGACTTTTGTCACTTCAGTGTATGTATATACGCCTTCTACTTATTTGTATTTATATATTTATATTTGTGCAATCTGTGGCTGAGTTACAATTGCATAATTTACCATTAGTGTCCTTCACAAATTTATGCAAGTCCGCAATAAAATAGTTTGAAACAAAAATATATATAGGTAACATGTTGCCTATCATAGCAAATAGAATAAAAACAAAAGTTTGTTAAAACTGGAGTACTCTATATTTTATAGGGAAAATATTTTGTTTATTTTTTTTTTCGTTATTTTAAAACATTAAGAATTAAATAATAAAACCAATAATCAATTCAAATCAGCTTTATTCATCGGAAGATTTTTATTAAATTATTAACTTTGTTTCAGTCTTTAAGAATCAAACGTTAATTTTCTAATTAGATTAAGAAATTTAAAGATTTCGGATAAAATATTTTAGAAAGATCCAAGAGAGAGATAAAGTGAATAAATATTCATGATTTAAAATAGTCATAAGAATAATTCGTGTATACGTTTCTTAATTCGTAGCATTTTATTATTATAATCTGAAAATATAGTTCAATATATTCAGTCTATAATTTTAAAATATAAATTATAGATTAGATATTAAATAATATTAATAATTTTTTTTTTTTACTTTAAATAAATAAATAAATAATGATTCCGAAATTTTTGCACACTTTTTATTTTAACAATAAATCTAGACTATATATTTCCATACAAAGTGTATATTTATGGCAGAACATCTGATAGTTAACCAAAATATTCTATCATTATAGATGAAAATCTGAACAATATTTATTGCAAATTATTTCTTATGTAAAAGAAATAATTCGCAGCAAATATTGTTAATAATCTGTTCGACAATAATAATAAAAGTAATTATTATTTACTTATCCTGGATTTTTCGTGTTATTTGTTTGTACATTATTAATGCTTCTTATCCCTGCTAGATACAGCAACATCTAGACCACGTCCCGTGTCTTCTCATGGAAGGAGGTAAGGAGGGGGAACTTTTGGGGGAGGAACTTCTGTTGTACCTTTCATCAGTGCTAATACGGTTTTAACATGAAGTGCATGCGTATGTCAGAACCAAAAAAAAAATTATCATTCTTACTTCTTCAAAATTATGGGTCAACATCTTCTATGGTTATATAGTACAGGAAAATTCTATCAATATTTTTATTCAATTCAAAAATTATATCAATCTTTTTATTATTTCTATCAGATCTATTGAATAATAATTCCATTTTTTATTAATCCCGGAATTTATATACTATTTGTTTGTAAATTAAATCAATATTCTATTTCGATATGGAACGTGTGCATGAGCCAGTATATTAAGAATTAGCCATTTTCTTCTATTATTTATAAAAATTTTAGCATTGTTTTTTTACAAAAATATTTGCTTTGAATTTTAATTTGATAATAATAATTTTTTCATTTATTCATGTAATTTGCGCACTGTCCCTGTCAGATGCCACTACACAAAACAATCAACCACAATCAAATGGCTGCAGCAAATCTTTTTTTTTTCAGAATTGTCGATTAGTCCACAGTAGTTCGAAATCCTGCGGCGCTATTGACGGCTATGCAAAGAATTCGTAGCGTCATCATTACCTGATGAGCCTTGAATGTGCCACGAATGGGACAAGTTCTTCAAAAAAAAAAAAAAAGAACTACCTACAACAGTTCCCTGCTCTTTATATTTTCTTTCTTTCTTCCTTTTACTTTTTTTTCTTTCTTTTATTATATTGTTTTGGTTTGGTTTTCCTTTCGCTTTTTTATGTTATAGAACTCGTCCCTGTGGGCTATTAGCAAACTTTGGCAGGTGCAACAATGCTCGTGCTTGCCTCCTCGAGAGCTACAGCAACAACAACAACAACAAAAAAAGTGGTCCAAGCCATCGTTTGAACTTGTCTTATTAGAGGCCATTTTGCCATCTTCGCGCGTGTGAGAGGAAGATTAATAATTTCGACATGACTTCTTGCAGGGAGATGTGAATCGAATGAAATCAGTGGGCTTACTTCTCGCACTTTCAATTTATCACTGCCGAATTCCATTTCGCTTTCTTCTTCACCACGAATCCTGTCATTTGGTAAAAGAGAGAAGAAGAATGGCAAAGAATCCTTCTTTGTTTCCAATTGAAAACTGTGGCCGTATAATTAAGTTAAAAGCTTTTAAGTTCCGCAGCAATAATAACAACGTTTCGAATGAAACCAACTGCGATGCTCTTAAGATTTTAAGTGCTGATTAATTTACATTTAATTATTTTCGAAGTTCAGTGAAGGTGTGCAAAGGGCGTTGAAGATATTATTTCTTTTTGATGAATCGTATGCAGTGTGAACTTCGGACTTATTTTTCATACAAGAAAAAAAAATGGACGTAACTATTTTCGATTAAATTTAACGATGCATAATCAAAGTTAATTGATTAGAGCAACGAAAAGGGCATAACAATAATTCAATTACTTACAAGAAGTTTTCAATTTCTTTATCGATTATAATAAATGGCTTATTTTACTATTCAGTTCTTGTATGTAAATGCTTCTGTTCAGTTTTTTATTTTTTATTTTTTCTTTGTCACGAACCAGAACAATTAAAGGATCTCAGTTCGTTCAACGAAAAACGTTTGAGGAATTCTAAATGTTAATAGACAAAATATCAAATTAAAGCGGCCTGATGGCCAATTGGCTAGCGATCTGACATTTATTACCGGAGGCTTTTCAGGTTCAAATTTTGGCAGTGGCATGAATGTTTGTGGTTCTGAATCCACGTTAAACAGTAGGACCCAGTCTAATTAGGCTAAAGTGTGTAACAAATGACCATAAAGCGACAAATCAGAATCAAATTAAACAAAAGTCAGTATATTTCAACCATATCCAAAGTTATTCTGTTGCTATTTTAAAATGAAAGTGTTTGGCAATCGCTTAAAATACTTATAATGAAATGTTAAAAGACACATTTACTAAAGACTAGTATCTTGATTTCCAACCCTTTTGAGAAAATAATAAATAAATATTGTAGATTGTATCTAGTTTTTATTGACAACTAGATGGCCAATGTTATATCCGTTGCAATAAATTTGAAAATATTGAAAATAAATTTCAAATATTTAAACGCATATTTAAATTATTGGGTATGGATCTGTTCTGATATATTAATATTTAATCAAAATCTGAAATTATTTAAAACAATTACTTAGTAGAGATTTCAAAGTAGAATTGATGAAGTTGCTTCAAAACCATGGATAAATAATGCTTCATGTTATGTGTATCTATGGTCTTGAGAAACATAAAACCCTACTACTAAATTATTTGTGTTCCACATATTTAGGTTTGGGTTGATTTGGTTTGTCACTCTACGGTAATTTTTTGCACACTTTGAACTAGTTAGACCGGGGCCTACAGTTTACAGTGAATTCCGAACTATTAACAAACATCCCTGCCACAGTCAGGATCACATATTTAACATATCTCTTGTAAACAAAAATAAAAATTCCAGTAAGTTGGTTTGACTTGACTTTGAGATTTATGCTCATGTTAACTGCTTCCTCTCAATTTATTCAATTGCTCTTAAGAAGAAATCAGAAGAAAAAAAAATGAAATAGGAAAAGATAAAACGAATAAAAAAGATCCTCAGATAATCAGTAGTGTTTGACTGTTTCCAAAAGTATTTACAAAAAGAAGCACCGAAATATGGTGTTGTATAGAACTTCTGACACTAAATAATGCAACGCGGTTAACATCGCACAAAAACTACACAATTTTTCGTAGGAAAATAATTATTAATATGGTTTTGTAATAAGTATTCGTCGCTCATATTAAATAATCAAGAATAGGATAGGACTTTGTATCCAAAAGCCTGCTTCAGACAACTTGGCATTATTAGTCCTATATTTGGCTACTTAAATCCTTGAGAACTATATTTTTTTTTAAATATTTTCCATTGTTTAACTAGAATAAATACATAATATGATCAAAAGAATACCTCTGATTTTTATTTTTTAAATGTGCGGCAAAGTTAGACATTATTCAACTTTTTTAATAATCATGACATATCGTCTGCTAAAAAAAGCACAGCGCTTTAGGCAAGGTCCAAATTCAAGGGTACAGACAAGAATGGTATTAATTTCAAAATAACCTGTTTCCAAAACTTTACCAAAACTCTTTGGTAACTTCTAAACAATTTATAGTTGAAATACATGTTGCTTTGAGGTAATATTTTAAGATGAAAGTAATGTAGAGTGAGTCAAATACATTAATTTCTCTAAGCACTTAAATGGTAGCGTTTCACATCCTTTGCCTTCAAGCTGAATAATGGTCTTTCTGGAAGGATTATGATAATGATAACTATTGGGAACGTTAATATGAAGGATTACAAGGGCAACACTACAGAGATATTTTAAAAGATTATCCCTTTGCCATAAATGGCAGACAGTGTTAATTTTAAAATATTATATATCATAACAATAGTATGTAACAGTAGTTAAGATATTTGTGCTTTAAATGCAACTAATGCATTATGGATTAAGATGAACATAGCTTAACTAATACTTTACAATCTATATTAAGTAATGCCTAAACATTGTTGCTGTATTATCTATATAATTCGCAAAACATTGAATAATATTTTATTAATATAATACTCAATTATTAAAAACCGTTTTCCTTTTTATTCGAGGACAATATAAGACATGTTTAACGAAGAATTGTGTCTTCAAACAGACTCTATTTTATTCAAATAATGCACGAACTCGCCTTTACTTAAATAATAATTTAAATTGATTATAGCGTGCTTCTTTAAAATAGCTTTTGAGTTAATGTGTAAAATTATGAAATAATTTTGAATATATCATTCTAAAGCTGTTTTCATAATTTTTTAAAAGTGTTTGAAATAAAACATTCTTTTATTTTTTTAACTTAATTTCTGTGAGTCCTATTTAGCATCTACTAAACAGTTAAAAAATATAGGTTCTTTCACTTAATTACCAACGGCCGTACCATGCTGAATATACCGGTTCTCGTTAGATCACCGAAGTTAAGCATCATTGGGCGCGGTCAGTACTTGGGTGGGTGACCACCTGGGAACACTGCGTGCCGTTGGCAAATTTGGGACCTGAATGGCCGAGTGTCTAGCGCTCTGGCGCTCGGTGCCACAGGTTTCGGGTTCGAATCCCGGCGGTGCCATGGATGTTTGTAGTGGTTCGGAATCCACTTTAAGCCGTAGGTCCCGGTCTTCTATGACTGTAAGAGCGTCACGGAGCAAAAGTCAGGCTTCTACCTACGGGTGCTCCATCACAACAGAAGCTGCTTCCTTCCCCTTCAATCATGAGTCCATATGGGCTCGTGGGCTTGGCCAGCCAAGTGGGATAAGAAACAACAACAGCAAACAACTTTTCGAAAAAAGAAGTTTTTAATAATTGCTTAATTCTTTTTATTCACCACTAAATGTTGCCGAATTCCTTTTTTGCAAAGAATTCAACAAAAACATATATTTTAACAAGTTTATTATTTATTATTTATTGTTAATATATATTGTTTTAATTAAAAATTTATTTGTAGTTTACAATTTTAATTTACTTTTATTATATTATTGTTTGTTGTTTGTATTGCTGTTATTATTGGTTTAATTTTCTGGTTTATCGTTTGTTTTGTTTGATATTATTTTAATTTCAAAATGTTGTTTTATTGTTTATTGTTTTAATTTCATATTTATTGTTTCAATTTCAAATATTGTTGTTATTGTTTTGTTTTAAATGTTGTTTTAATACTGTTTTAATTTCAAAATTATATTTCTAAATATTAGTGAATTGCTTTGCTAATACGACCCAGTATCCCGACTCCTCCATAGGTCCACGAAGAGAGCCACATCGGAACAAATGGTCCCTGTCCATTATTTCTCCAGAGTCACAAAATAGGTAAATAAGATAATTTGAAATGCCGATGCGGTACAGATATATATGTCTGTAGAATGTTATTCTCACTAGTTTACTTAAAACAGTAATCTACGAAACATTACTCTACGAAAAAAATGTTTTGCAGGTGGAGAAACTGAGCTATGAAAACACATAATTGATTTTTATTTACATATTTTTTTTTTACTTAAAAACATGAAAGAACACAAGTTCTTTATTTTATTATATACCTGGCATATCCTCAGAAGTATATATTACATTACTTTGCACAAAAGTTGCTGCGATGATGAAGTATATTGACAATGAATAGCGCTTTGAAACTCCTGCAGAATGTTACGTTAGGCTGAAGAGATGTATGTCAGCGTCATAGTGCTTTACGCACATATTTAATCGAATTTAAACCAGAAGAACACTTCATTCCCACTTCATCTCACGCTCAAGACAAAGATTCCTTCATTCGACGGGAGTGAGCATTATCGTCCATTATTGCAGACTGCCTTACCAAGCAACCTGACAGGAGGATTAAGAACTCAGTGGGTGGGTATTTATTTCACCATTTCTAGTTGCACTGGTAAAAATATGTAGGTCAATGCAGTAATTCAAAATGATGTCAGTCTATATCATAATTCTACCACCTTTATACCGATGCCTTTCAAGAATGTTATTGCTGGCATCACTCTTCAAACGAAAATAGAGCTCATCAATACATATTACTCGCTCTATTGTGTGGTACTCAGATGACGATGTTCTCTTCACTTCTTAAGCAGCCTGATGATCAAAGTAGCTATAACCTTGCTTTGGTATCACATGCTTCAGCTTTTAATTTTGGAGGTGACATGGATGTTTATAAATAGTTTGGAATCTACTTTAAACAGTAGGTCTCGGTTACAGTTGCACTCTTCTTCTTTATTGACGCAGCAGGCCCATGGTGGACCAAGACCGTTTGCCTTCTGCCAGATTTCGAGACAGGAGATGCTTTCTTATTACGAGGTGAGATTGTCAGCATTACGTGGAACGCTCTACTGTCTATCCCGTCGGGACTCAAACCCATAACCTGTGGCACAAAGCGTTAGTCACTCAGCCATCAGGTCCCCTCATTTACCCTAATATGCAAAAATTACCAGATACCGCAGATAATAAAAGATGACCATAAAAATGACAAACCAAACCTACACTACTTAAAGCGATGCAATTTATCTGCCCGAGTTAGCGAGACACAAACCATGGGTTTCCTTACATACAGCCTATTTTCACTGCAGCGTATCACTTAGGATATTTAAATGGCTGAATTTCTGCAGCTTGGTTGAGATCAGTTGTCTATATCTCTTAGCAATCATTACCAATTAACAGTATTGAGAATCTGTTAGGACACGTTTTCTACCTTGACTTTGTAATCTGCATATAACATCAATGTTTTAAATCTGTTTCCAGATTTTATCATGACGATTTTGTCTACTGTTTGGTGTCTACAGGCCTCTGTTTATTTATTTATAACCTCCTAATTGCTCAAGGGGCCTGATGGCCAATCGGCTAACGCTCTGGCCTTTTATACCACAGGCTTCATTTCTGAATCCTGGCGATTGCATGGATGTTAATTAGTGGTTCCGAATCCACGTTAAACTGTAGGTCTCTGTCTAATTAGCCTAAAGTATGCACAAAATGGCCGTAAAGTGACAAACCAAACCTCCTTTTTCAGAAATGTTAACAATCCTTTAAAGAAGATGCACAGTATGTAGTCCGTGAGCCCATTGCGATCCACATCATCTCATGTTACTTTTGCTTTAAAAAAAATCTTAATGATAGAAAAATAAATATAAGTCTGTAAAGAACATTAAGATTTTTTTTTTACAGACTTATATTCATTTTTTACTATTTAAGAATATTATTTATTAGTTAAACAAACTAAACAACTATTTTAAAACTGAAAATACATTACATTTTTAAACAAACAAAAAATCACGGGCAATATATTTTTCATTGGTTAACTTAAATTAAAAAAAACTGCTACAGAAAAGAAAGTGTATTGTATTCATTGACTCACAAACAGTCCACGAGAGAAAAAAACAGTGTCTGTAGTAACTCCGAAAGACTTCCAGTAGCAATCTTCGATTTGTGGGGAAAATCTCACACTTTTCAAATTCCTTTTGAGCAGCAATCCATAAAGGCAACTATATTCTTTTTTGGCCTTTTCCAATGGATTTCCTTTTCATCCCAGTTTGAATTTCATTGACAACTTTGTGTCATTTTATCTACACTTCCGAATACTTCTTTGGACGTTTCTTCAAAAGACAGCATCGTGGAAGGAAAAAAAAAAAAAGGTGGGGGTCTTGCGGCGCCGTTTTTTTCTCCTGTAAATCTCGAGTAAAAAAAAAAAAAAAGAAAGGAAGAAAGAGAGGAAGAAAAAAGAAAGGTGAATTAAAGTTGGAAAAAAAAATTTGTGGACTTTCTTGCCCCCTCTTCTCTTCCCAAAAAGCGGGAAAAGAAATAGCCATGAAAAGAAACCCAGTCTAGTAGCCTTCGGATAAAAGTCATGAAGTCGGAACAGAAAAAAAGAACAATTCATTTTTGTAAGCATTCGAAGTTGGAAAGGGTTATAAAAAAAACAATACATTGTTTCATATATTTCTAGAAATTATACTGAGCACATTGATGCCTATGCATTATGTATAAAAAAGTTGAAATGATTGATTTATAATTTGTTTTTAAAAAAACTGGAAATTTCAAGAACAAAAAATGGAATTGTAAAAGAGGGTTTTAGCTACTTAGTCTGGGAAATAACTATTATGCTGAAACATTGACTCTGCAATTCTATGGTTTTTGCATTTTGTCGTTTTTGCATGAAGTCGGAACAGAAAAAAAGAGCAATTAATTTTTGTAAGCATTCGAGGTTCGAAAGGGTTGAAAAAAACAATGCATTTTGTATCACGTATTTTTAGAAATTTCGAAATTATACTGAATGCATTGATGGTTATACATTATGTATAGAAAAGTTGAAATGATTGATTTATAATTATGTTTTTAAAAAATTGAAGATTTCAAGAAATGAAATTGTAAAATGGATCTTAGCTACTAAGTCTGGGATGTAACTATTGTTTTTAAACACTGTATTCTGTAATTCTATGGTTTTTTGCATTTTGTGTTTCGGATTGTAGGAAAAAAGAACAATTCGTTTTTGTAAGCATTCGAAGTTTGAAAGGGGTATAAAAAAACAATACATTGTTTCATATATTTCTAGAAATTTCGAAATTATACTCAGCCCATTGATAAACCATGCATTATGTATAGAAAAGTTCAAATGATTGATTCATAATTATTATTTAAAAAATTGTATATTTCAACAACAGTAAATACAATTGTAAAAGAGGGTCTTAGCTACTTATTCTGGAAAATGACTATTGTATTGAAACATTGTATTTTGTAATTCTGTGGTTTTTGCATTTTGTGTTTCGAATTGTATAAAAATAGAACAAATCATTTTTGTAAGCATTCGAGGTTCGAAAGGAGTATAAAAAAACAATATATTGTTTCATATATTTCTAGAAATTATACTAAGCATTATGTATAGAAAAGCTGAAATGATTGATTTATAGTTATTTTGTTTAAAAAATGGAAGATTTTAAGAACAATGAATAAAATTGTAAAAAGGGTCTTAGCTACTTGTCTGGGACATAACTAATGTATTGAAACATTGTATTTTTATTTCTACTGATTTTTGCACTCTGTTTTTTCGGTAGTTCTTATACGGCAAATGTTATCGCAAAATTACACACAAGAATACTTAAAATAAAAAACCGGAAAAAATTAATGCATAATAAATTAATTACTAGTTAAATTATTACTTATCTAATCAATAAAACCTTTATAGAAACATATATTTTGAATACATGTGTGTGAAAAATAAACAACCCTTTAGATACGTGTAGAAAATATTCGTAAACCTTTTTTACGTTTAAAAAGCGTCTGAAATTTCAATCCGTTAAGTAAAATTTTTAAACAAAACTATATAATATGCATAAGAACATTTATTTGTTATTTCATATTTTTTTAAATTAAACAAAGCATTTTCACACCTTAAAATCAATTAACTTTATAAATATCCACAATGGCTCGATGAGCTTGATGTTTGGTAACTGTGGAAGACATTTTAGCATGCTATATAGCACCCGAAGTTTAGTGTTTAATGCTATATATAGAATCATTAATGTGCATCACAATTAATCAAAAGGAGTGCCATTTCTGCAGCATTTAAATGTAAATTATCCTTTAATATATCAATGTACACATAACGATTCATCCTCTCATTAATTATGAAGTAAAATTTGTGTCAACAGAGATACTTATATGCAGAAATTCCTCCATAATTTGCCATCGAAATTATGGAGCAATTTTCGATTTCTTTTTTTTTTCCGACTCTTTGAATGTCTTTCTATGTTTGATTTTCACCACAAATATTTCACTCTTCATCAGATCAAAAAAGTTCAAATCTCATCTCTTTTAAAGATTAAAAGTCTTAATGTTTTTTTGTTTGTTTGCTTGTTTGCTTGTTTTTTTAGCAAAACACGATCCCCAAATATTTTCATCTGACAACTGGGCCTCTCTAACCAACTTCTCTGCATTATTTTGTATTGTTCTTATTAATATTCCAATATATATAAACTTGAAAATACTCCTAATGCTCCAATACAGAGTGATTATAAAAAAAAAAAAAAATCATTCGTGATACTTGAGTCTAGCAATCATGCCACATAAAAAAAAATTGAATGAAATTTTGGTATATAATAATTTGAAGTATGCTCTCAACAATCATATGAAAAACAGTAGTTAAACTCTAAAATTTAAGGTTATAAAGACACGATTTCGAAAATTTCAAATAACAACACCTACTTTTTTTATTGAATGAATTGAATGAATTTTTTATTGAATCTCCATATCGAAAAAGCATAAAAACGTTGGAACGGTACTAGCAATACAAAATTCGTCGGCGCTAGATAGATTAAGAAAAAAGTGAAAACAACCAATAATTACAGAGAAGCAATATAAAAAAAAAATTTTTTTCATCAAATTTTCCATGTGACCTTCTTCATCCAACGATGACATTTTGCATGCGGGAAATGGTGCATAGTACTGAAGCACGTACCATGACCTGTTGAACCAGATGATGAACTTGATGAATTTGATGGCATATTTGAAATCAGATGCAGTTTATGGATAAAATTCACATACTTTAGATTTCAGGTTTCCTAACAGCAAAATGTTCTATCTGATGTTGTTTAGATGCAATTTGGTTTCCATTTGTGAGGTTAATGAAACGTTTTTGGTGACAGTTTCTGACAGAATTACGTCTGCCGGAGCCATTCACGTCCCTCCATCTAACTTCATTGGATTTCTGGCTGTGGAGATTTAAAGTACATGAATTTAATCCGGAAACTGCATCTGATTTGAAAAATAACATCAGACAGGTTCAACAGATTCCTCTTGCCATGGTGAATAGCACTGAAGCATTAGATGCTTCAGTGCTATAGTCCGCTTACTGCTTGTAAAGTGCCATCGGTGGTGAAAGAGGTTCCGTAGATTGCATTAAAATGCTTTGCTTTCTATTGCTTCTCTGTAATTATTGGTTGTTTTCACTTTTGTTCATAGTTTAATAGCACTGGATGATTTTTGTGCCACAGGAAATATTCGAACGTTATTTATGTTTTTTCGCTAAGGAGATCGTATTCAAATTAAAAAGGAATTGTTGCTATTCGAACATTACATGTCATTCGACATTTGTCACTGTAAAAGTAATTGTTAAGAGTCTAACTATTGTTTTTCATATGATTCTTGAGCACATATCTCAAAATATCTTAAACCAGATGATCATTTAGAATCTGGGAATGGTATGATAACCAGGAACTCGTATATGGAGATATTTTTTTTTATATATTTCCTCTGTATTTTGAAGCTGATATACTATTTTAGAAGCACTAATCTTCGATTTGTTCCTTCAATTAATGAATTATGAAACTCCCATCAAAAGAACTAAGGATTGATGGTGAACAATTCAATGCTTGGTAAGTAATGTTGAAAAAGTACCCTATCTTGTACCTTATTATTAACTGTATACTAAACAAGGTTGTATACTAAAACTAGTCTCAAAATTTGTTTTCTCTCGAAAATACAAAAATAAGTGAAAATTTTTTTCCCAATTTCTAAGAGTTATACTGCAAAACACAAATTTCAAACTGAATATTTATTTCAGTATATATATACTGAAAATCATCTAAAAAACAATTGGCACATTTTCATTTCTAAAACGTTTGTAATTCATGGCAATAAATGTACAATTTGAGCGTGTACGAATACTTTTTTTTCTCCAAATTGCATTCGTCTTAGGTTTTTTTTTAATTTTTAAATAAAAATTTATTTTTGATAATAATTTTAAAATTGTAAGTCCAGATTGTTTATGAAACTTATTTTTTTTTCACGAAATACACCTCTAATAAATAAAAAATGTGTTTTTCATTATATATTGACTCCGTGCTAATATTTACTGTACTCAATGTTTACGTTCCGTTTTTCTCTTATTTGAATAACATTTGGAAAAATTGATATGAAGCAACATGCGCGAGCATAGATCTCAAAACACCTGGCCTAGTATAGTTAGGCCAATATTTTGGTCATTTCGATCTTACTATTTTCAAACCAGCTGGTAATAGTTCTTAATAATAATAAAGCAAGCAAATATATGATTATAATTATTTTTTCAGATCGAGAAACCGACTTTAATAAAGCATTTTGAAGGTCGGCAAGTTTTTTGAGAAAAAGGCATAATAAATATACATAGAAGTTGCAGTTTTTAAATCTTCAAGGGCAAGTACTTTTCAACCGCATAACTATCTAATAATATGCATTAATTTGCATGCTAATATATATTCATCTACTTAATCTACTTTATATTCCTTATTGTGTAATTTCGTATTAGCCGAATTACTATTTCTGTTTTTGGTACAAGTACTACAGACTTAAAGGTCATTTATTTTATCCTTAATCGTGTTGATATCCTTGAAAGAAAGCGTAAAATTCTTATGCGTTGCGAATTCATGCTTTATGAGTTTACTAATAAAAGCAGCTTTTGTCGCTATTTTAAGATAATTGTTTGCAGTAAAATTTTTGAAAAGAAGAAAAAGAAGCTGTAATTTTTTTTTTCTTCTTTTTTTGCTATTGAGTGCTATTGCTATGTTAGTTTGCATTGCAAAATAATGTTTAATCGCTAACAGTTTTTTAAATCTTATGATCACTATGAAACGAGAAATTCCATATATCAGTTTTATAATAGCACCAAATCAAATAATATTAAAACATTAATTAACATCATATTTAGAAGAAATGAATTTAGGATTTTTGTGCAGAGTAATTTATCTGTTTTTCAAAAGTGGAATTATCATCATTTTTTTTTTCATCACCAGTAATTGCCCATTTCATTATTCAATAATAGAATGTACCTTTATTATAAAATATATAAATGCAGTTAAAATTTTAAAGAATACGGTTTCAAAATGCAGGAAGGACCAATGAAAATGCAGTTTAACTAGAGTGATAGAGGATTTACGCTAACAGTGCTGGAGTGGATGTCACAAATTTGGTTTGGTTTGTCACTCTGAGGTTATTTTCTGCACACTTTAGGCTAATTATACTGGGCTATACAGTTTAACGTGGATGAAGCCTATAGTACCAAAGGCCAGAATGCTAGCCAATTGGCCAACAGGCCGCAAGATGGTACAGGCATCGCTTTCAAGCGAGTAGACTTTGTGGAAATTAGTGTCTCACATTGACAGTCATATAATCCGATTGGATTTTGTCATTATTTTAAGATAATTGTTTGTTGTAAGGAAAGTAGCTGTAAGTTTTTTTTTTTTTTTCTATTGAGTGACTCTCTTTGCAAAATAACGTTTAATCGTTAAGAGTGTTTATTTTTAATTCTTACTATAACTATGAAATGGTAAACACTACATTTCAGTTTTATAATAGCGTCAAATTAAACGATATTGATACATGAATTAACACCGTTTTTAGAAGAAAAGGATTTCAAATTTTTGAGCAGAGTAACTAATCTAGTTTCAAAAGTGAAATTATCGCTTTTTGATTTGCCAAGTAATTGCATGTTTCACTATTCGAAAATAAAATAACTTTATTATAAAATATATAACTGTAGTTAAATTTTTAATGAATACGGTGCAGAATTACCAATAGAAATGCAGGAATTACCAATAGAAATTCTGGTTGCTTAGAATAATAGAAGACGATTGTTTAATTTACTCTAACTACTAAAATATAATGAATTCAGCAAATATTTAGTGATTTTTTAATCTGTACAAAACTGTACTCAAAAACTGCTTTTAAAAAACACAAATACGACTACAAATAAAGTAATTAACATTTCCGAGTAAACCAGCTAGTTTTAGGAATATATAAAAAATAAAAGTATGTTTTGCTACAGTATAGGTGTTATTTTCCAACAACAAATACGTTAGCTAAGTAAAATATTCCTTCAAACTATAAGCAATTCTATTATGAAAATTTCAAATCCTGTGTGTTTTCGTAAACCTAAATGTCATTGATTCTAAGGAATAACTCCCGGCTATAATAAAATATTCATTCCGCAGTGAATGCGTTTCGTCTTTAAAATGATTAAAATTGCATAAACGTGAACGGTTATAATTATTAGTTTCTGCGTCGCTTTTATTGAATAATTGTTATTTTACGCTTTCACGTAAAGCTTGTATTTCCAGACGCAAAGGTAATTTGGTCATTAGTCAGTGAAACATTAATATTTAAAGGATACTTAAAAACAGGAATTAAAGAAATAGATATTTTCCGCAATGTACTCTCACATTCACATACACTAATTTGCTTTTGCTCAGGCTGGGTTCTTGGAATGCTTCATTTTTACTTAAACAGATTTCCGGGATTTTCAACAAAGGAAATCAGAGGAAGAGGTGCAACAAAAGCAATGGAACATCGCATCGAGTTTTCGTCGAAAATAGAATTTTAATCAAGTGAAGTAGAAATTCGGAGCCCCAAAGACAAAGATGAATGAAAACTGAGATGCCATGTTTTCAGTGAAATCTTACAAATCCGAGAGAGGTATTTGATTTACATTATGATGGAAACGCAACGATTGTTTAACTAGGATTAAAATCCCTTTTAATAATTCGGAAAATTTCATTTACTTAAACATTGAGTATCTGAAAAATATATTACTTTCCCAATACTGATTTCGAGTTTTGTAAATATTTGTTATCCCTTTTGTTATATTTAAAATCCCTTTTAATAATTCTTAAAATTTCATTTACTTAAACGTTGAGTATTTGAAAAATATATTACTTTCCCAATACTGATTTCGAGTTTTGTAAATATTTGTTATAAAATAATTTTCTTATCAAACTCATTAAAATATTAATATCCAGTTGGCTTTTTATCCAATTTAAATAGATTTTTCAATTTTTACAGAATAACTAAAGAAATTATTAGTATGATAGACTCGCCGAAATTGCCTTCAATGGTATTGTGCTATATTAAAAAATATTTCATAATTACTTTTGTAAATGCACTCAGTCTCTATGATTGTTTTGTTGACATTTATGTTTGAAGTCTATATAAAAATATTTGAATTCTCTTTTCTACTACACATTTACTGAAAGTAGTTTCAAATTATTACTTTGCAATGTAATTAATATGATTTCTGCAAATATTTAGATATCTTTTTTATGTGTACAAAACTCTGGAATTAAAAAAAAAAAAAAAAAAAAAAATTACGACGACTAATAGGGTATCTAACATTTCCCACTATAACAGATAGCTTTCAGAGTATTTAAAAAATAAAGCAGTGTAATATTTTACTTAAATGAATGTGCTACAGTATATGTGTTATTTTGCAACAACAGAGCTATGTACAATATTCCTTCAAACCATAAGCAATTCTATTATGAAATTATCAAATCCTGTGTGTTTTCATAAACCTAAATGTCATTGATTCTAAGCAATAACTCCCGGCTATAATAAAATATTCATTCCTTAGTGAATGCGTTTAGTCTTTAAAATGATTAAAATTGCATAAACGTGAACGGTTATAGTTATTAGTTTATGCGTCGCCTTTATTGAATAATTGTTATTTTACGTTTTCACGTGAAGCTTGTATTTCCAGACGCAAAGGTAATTTGGTCATTAGTCAGTGAAACATTAATATTTAAAGGATAGTTAAAGACAATAATGAAAGAAATAGATATTTTCCGCAATGTACTCTCACATTCACATACACTAATTTGCTTTTGCTCAGGCTGGGTTTTCAGAAATCTTCATTTTTACTTAAACAGATTTCCGGGATTTTCAACAAAGGAAATCAGAGGAAGAGGTGCACAAAAGCAATGGAACAACGCATCGAGTTTTCGCCGAAAATCGAATTTTATTGAAGTGAAGTAGAAATTCGGAGCCCCAAAGACAAAGATGAATGAAAACTGAGGTAGCATGTTTTCAGCGAAATCTGCTTTTCTCAGAGAACATATTTCCCAAATCTGAGAGGGGTATTTGATTTACAATGTGATGGAAGCGTAACGATTGTTTGATAGGATTAAAATCCCATTTTATAATTCGGAAATTTTCAATTACTTTAAACATTGCTTGTCTGAGAAATATATTATTTTCTTAATACTAATTTCGTGTTTTGTAAATATTTGTCATAAAATAATTTTCTTATGAAATTCAATTAAATTTTAATATCCAGTTAGCTTTTTATCCCAATTTAAACAGATTCTGCAATTTTTACAGTATGTTTGGCATAATTCAATATATGATTAGTGTGATAGGCTTACCGAAATTGCCTACATTAGTGTTGTGCTATATTAAAAAATATCGCATAACTGCTGTGGTATATATGCAATGTTTTTCTCTATGATTGTTTTGTTGACGTCTATCATTGCAGTCTACATAAAAAAAAATTCCATTACTATTGTGGTATATTAAAAATATATTTCATAATTACTATGGTAAATGTAGAAAATTTGTTTGATTGTTTTGTTGACTACCGTCCTTAGACTATATAAAAAAATTTTGAATTATCTTTTCTACTACATATTAATTGAAAGCAGCTGCAAATTATTACTTTACACTGTAAATATTACGAATTCAGCAAATATTTAGATATATTTTTATGTGTACAAAACTCAAAACAAAAATTAAAAAAAAACACACAATTACGACACCAAATAAGATAATTAACATTTCCCAGTAAACAAGCTACCTTTAGGAATAAGTAAAAAAATAAAGCTGTGCAATATTTTACTTTAATGGATATCCTACAGTATAGGTGTTATTTTCCAACAACAGAGCTATGTACAATATTCCTTCAAACCATAAGCAATTCTATTATAAAATTTTCAAATCCTGTGTGTTTTCATAAACCTAAATGTCATTGATTCCGAGGAATAACTCCCGGCTATAATAAAATATTCATTCCTTAGTGAATGCGTTTCGTCTTTAAAATGATTAAAATTGCATAAACGCGAAAACGGTTATAATTATTAGTTTCTGCGTCGCTTTTATTGAATAATTGTTATTTTACGTTTTCACGTAAAGCTTGTATTTCCAGACGCAGAGGTAATTTGGTCATTAGTCAGTGCAACATTAATATTTAAAGGATACTTAAAGACAAGAATTAAAGAAATAGATATTTTCCACAATGTTCTCTCGCATTCGCATCCGCTAATTTGCTTTTGCTCAGGCTGGGTTCTTGGAAGACTTCATTTTTGCTTAAACAGATTTACGGGATTTTCAACAAAGGAAATCGGAGGAAGAGGTGCAACAAAAGCAATGGATTCACTAAGGAATCCATTGCTTTTGTTGCACCTCTTCCTCCGATTCCTCCGATTTCGCATCGAGTTTTCATTGAGAATAGAATTTTATTCAAGTGAAGTAGAAATTCGGAGCAGCCCCAAAGACAAAGATGATTGAAATCTAAGATGCCATGTTTTCAGTGAAATCTGCTTAGAAAATATTTTCCAAATACGAGAGAGGTATTTGATTTACAATGTGTTGGAAACGTAGAGATTGTTTAACTAGGATTAAAATCCCATTTAATAATGCGGAAAATTTCATTTTCTTAAACATTTCGTATCTGAAAAATATATCATTTTCTCAATACTGATATCCAACTTTGTAAATATTTGTTGTAAAATAATTTTCGTGTGAAATTCAATTAAATTTTAATATAAAGTTAGCTTTTTGTCCAATTTAAACAGATTCTGCAATTTTTACAGTATGTTTGGCGTAATTCAATAAATGATTAGTGTGATGGCTTGCAGAAATTGCGTTCATTAACATTGTGCTATATTAAAAAATATCTCATAACTGCTATGGTATATGTACGCTGTCTCTATTTTGTTGACGTTCCTTGCAATCTGCATAAAAAAATTTCAATTAGTATTGTGCTATATTAAAAAATATTTCATAATTACTATGTTACATGTACAAAGTTTATTTCCATGGTTGTTTGGTTCTCTTCTATCCTTGCAGACTATATCAGAAAATTTGAATTCTCTTTTCTAATAAATATTTATTGAAAGTATTTTCAAATTATTACTTTACTATTTAAATATTATGAACTCAGCAAATATTTAGATATCTTTTTTATGTGTACAAAACACTAAACTAAAAATTTAAAAAAATCGCACAATTACGACAACAAATAAGGTAATTAACATTTCCCAATACATCAGCTAGGTTTAGGAATACGTAAAAAAAAAAAAAAAATATGTAGCATTTAATTTAACTGAATACGCTAAAGTATAGATGTTATTTTCCAACAGCAGAACTAAGTAAAATCTCCGTTAACAATAAGCAATTCTATTATCAAATTTTCAAATCCTGTGTGTTTTCATAAACCTAAATGCCATTGATTCTAAGGAATAACTCCCGGCTATAATAAAATATTCATTCCGCAGTGAATGCGTTTCGTCTTTAAAATGATTAAAATTGCATAAACGTGAGCGGTTATAATTATTAGTTTCACCGTCGCTTTTATTGAATAATTGTTATTTTACGTTTTCACGTAAAGCTTATATTTCCAGACGAAAAGGTAATTTGGTCATTTGTGAGTGCAACATTAATATTTAAAGGATAGTTAAAGACAAGAATTAAAGAAATATATATTTTCCGCAATATTCTCTCCCATTTGCAACCGATAATTTGCTTTTGCTCAGGCTGGGTACTTGGAAAACTTCATTTTTACTTAAACAGATTTCCGGGATTTTCAACAAAGGAAATCAGAGGAAGAGGTGCACAAAAGCAATGGAACATCGCATCGAGTTTTCGTCGAAATTAGAATTTTACTCAAGTGAAGTAGAAATTCGGAGCCCCAAAGACAAAGATGAATGAAAACTGAGATGCCATGTTTTCACTGAAATCTTACAAATCCGAGAGAGGTATTTGATTTACATTATGATGGAAACGTAACGATTGTTTAACTAGGATTAAAATCCCTTTTAATAATTCGGAAAATTTCGTTTTCTTAAACATTGCGTATCTGGAAAATATATTACTTTCCCCAATACTAATTTAGAATTTTGTAAATATTTGTTATAAAATAAATTTATTATGAAATTCTATTAAATTTTAATATCTAGTTGTTTTTTTATCCAATTTAAACAGATTCTGAAATTTTTACATTATGCTTGGAAAAATTCAATAAACGATTCGTGTGATAGCCCCGCCGAAATTGCATTCATGTTATATTAAAAAAAATCTCATAACAGCTCTGGTGTACGTACATTGTTTGTCTCCATGATTGCAAATTATACAAGTTGATAAACAGTCTATATAGAAAATTTCAGTGGATATTGTGGTATACCTAAAAATCTCATTACTGTTGTGATGTAATTGCAATTTTTGTCTCCGTGTTTGTTTTGATGGCTTCTATCCCTGTAGTCTATATAAAAAAAATTCCATTCCAAATATCCACAAATTCTGCAATTTGCGCAGTATATTTGGCATAATTCATAAAAAAATTAGTGTGAATGGCTTGCCGAAATAGCCATCATTAATATTGCGCTATATTAAAGGCTGAATTTGGATGTTTTTGCTATAATTTAATTAAGGATACATTTCAAAATGTATTTTTGTTTAACTTCGGAAAGAATTCCAAAATGTTCTTTATTATTCGCAATGTAAATAATTTGAATTCAGTAAATAGTTAGATATCTTTTTTATGTGTACAAAACTATAGACTAAAAATTAAAAAAAAACATAAACATACGACAACGAATAAGGTAATTAACATTTCCCAGTACACCAGCTGGTTTAGAAATAAGTAAAAAATAAAACTACGTAACATTTTACTTAAATGAATATGCTACAGTATATGGGCTATTTTCCTACAACAGAACTAAGTAAAATATTCCTTCAAACTATAAACAATTCTATTATCAAATTTTCAAATCCTGTGTGTTTTCATAAACCTAAATGTCATTGATTCTAAGCAATAACTCCCGGCTATTATAAAATATTCCTTCCTTTGTGAATGCGTTTCGTCTTTAAAATGATTAAAATTGCATAAACGTGAACGGTTATAATTAGTAGTTTCACCGTCGCTTTTATTGAATAATTGTTATTTTACGTTTTCACGTAAAGCTTATATTTCCAGACGAAAAGGTAATTTGGTCATTAGTGAGTGCAACATTAATATTTAAAGGATAGTTAAAGACAAGAATTAAAGAAATAGATATTTTCCGCAATATTCTCTCCCATTTGCATCCGATAATTTGCTTTTGCTCAGGCTGGGTTCTTGGAAAACTTCATTTTTATTTAAACAGACTTCCGGGATTTTCAACAAAGGAAATCAGAAGAAGAGGTGCACAAAAGCAATGGAACATCGCATCGGGTTTTCGTCGAAAATAGAATTTTAATCAAGCGAGGTAGAAATTCGGAGCCCCAAAGACAAAGATGAATGAAAACTGAGATGCCATGTTTTCACTGACATCTGCTTTTCTACGAGAACACATTTCCCAAATCCGAGAGAGTTATTTGATTTACAATTTGATGGAAACGTAAAGATTGATTAACTAGGATTAAAATCCCTTTTAATAATTCGGGAAATTTCATTTGCTTAAGCATCGAGTATCTGAAAAGTATATTACTTTAAAGATACTTGTTTGGAATTTTGTAAATATTTGTTATAAAATAACTTTGTTGTGAAATTCAATTAAATTTTAATATAAAGTTAGCTTTTTATCCCAATTTAAACAGATTCTGCAATTTTTGCAGTATGTTTGGTATAATTCAATAAATGATTAGTTTGATAGGCTTGCCGAAATTGCCTTCATTAGTTTTTTGCTCTATTAAATAATATCTTTTAACTGCTGCGATGTTTGTACAATGTTTGTTTGAATGGTGGTTGTGTTGATTTCTATCCTTGCAGTCCACATATAAAAATTTCCATTAGTATTGTGCTATATTAAAAAATATCTCACAATTGCTGTGGCATATGTGCAATGTTTGTCTCGATGATTGTTTTGTGGACTTCTATCCTTGCAGTCTATATAAAAATATTTCCATGGGTAATGTGGTGTACATACGAATTATCTCATAACTACTTAGATGAATGTACAATGATTGTATGTGCGAGCGCTGTGTTGACTTCATTTCAGTCTATATAAAAAAAGATTCTCCATGACTATTGTAATATATTTACAAATTTATCTCATAAATGTTGTTATATTAACAAATAATTATCTTTATGATTGCTGAGTTGTCTTTCTATATTTACGAGTAAACGAATTGTCTCCATGATTGGTTTGACTTCTATCCTTGCAGTCTATATAAACAAAAAATTTCGTTAGTATTGTGCTATATAAAAAAATATCTCTTAACTGCTGTGCTGTAAGTACAGTTTGTCTTTATGATTGTTGTGTTGACTTCTATCCTTGCAGTCTATATGAAAAAATGTTCATGGATATTGTCCTGTACCTAAGAATTATCTCATAACTGCTGCGATGCATTGTACAACGACTGTCTTTACAAGCGTTGTATTGACTTACTGTATTAAGTTGTATTGACTTACTGTATTACGTTGTATTGACAACTCTACCCCGTAAAAAGAAAACATCTCATGTTTCGGAGTCTGCCAATAAGCAGATGGCATTGGCCTACCATAAGAGCATAGATTTAAAAAGGAAAAAAAAATTTTATTTTTATAATTGATACTAATAAATTATTTAAGCAATTAGCCATTACATACAGTTTATGATAGGGAACTTCTTACTATCAATACTATGTCAATTTACCATCCCAAATTTCATATGCCACAATACCTGAAGGTGTCCATTTTGTGGTCCTAGTTGTAAAATGAAATTTACAACTAGCCAGCAACCGCCCCCCCCCCCACCACCAAAAAAATGAAATTACATAAGCACCGGGAATTTTAAAATTAAAAATTGGTCTTACTTTTTGGACACAGTAGTATTCCATAAACCATAAAATGGTTCACTGTTGCCGCATCAACAAGTATAAAATAGTTACATCTTAATGCACAATTACTTCTATGAGACTCAAATACGTCCTTAAAGAGAACGCCTTGACTTTTGATCAGTTATCAATAAATTTAACATACACCTACAAAAACAAAATAGTTATATCTTAATGCACAGTTATTTTTATCAGACCCAACACTTCCTTAACGCCTTGGCTTTTGGTTAGCTATCAATGAATTTAACGTACATCAACAAGAATAAAATAGTTGCATCTTAATTCCCAGTTACTTCTATCAGAAGCAAACCTTAAAAGAGCGGCTTGCCTTTTGGTAAGTTATCAATGAATTTAACATAGTAATATTTCAATGTTGGGAAGATAAATTTCTTAAAGCTATCTACTCGACATTAATATTTCCTGTCTGTGGGTTGAAACAGGTGTGTCTCTCTTTATGGACTATTACTGACTCCATACTGCTTTATGGTAAATTGGACATATTTCATAAAACATCTCCTTGTCGAAGAACGATATATGGTAAACAATATGAGTTTTTTTCAATTTACTATGCAGTTAAATAAATTATTTTCTTAAGGTGCGTAGACTCTTAGATAATGTGTATTTATAGTTTTTATGGCGTGTGGTTTTTTTTTAAATTGTGATTTTGTTAAATATATATTTCATAATTTCTTTGTTATACTATTGAAGAATTATTTGATGCATCTCGAATTTAGCTTTTAAAAAGGTTCAAATTAACATTTTGCATAAATTGTTTAAAATTTTTATATTTGTTATAAAGTTTAATGGGGCCTGATGGGCGAGTGACTAACGCTCCGCCTCTTTGTCCACAGGCTTTGGGCTCAAGTTCCTGCATGATATGGATATTTCCAGCGGCTCAGAATCCTCTTTAAAGTGTAGGTCCCGGTCTAATATGACTGTAGAGCGTTAGGGTAGGGCTGACAACCCTACCTCGTAAAAATCTACTGTCTCGAAATCTGCCACTAGACAGATGGCCTTGGCCCACCGTGGACTGTAGTGTCAGGGGAACTAATATCGAGAAGGCAGGATCAAATGTAGTGACGGGGAGCGTTTCAACTTATATATCTATCAAATTTTTAACATTTTCTTGATTATTTTTTTAAATCGTATATTATATTTATAAAAATAAATGTAATAAAATTCTAAAATATGTTCATAACTATTTTACTACTTTGAAAAAACAATAAAGATGATTATTCTGTTTTAATATAAAATGTATTTCTTTTGCTTATATTTTAAATTGCAGAGTGTAGTAAGTAAACTTAAAGTTTCATGGACAATTAAGATTTGTAGTAATGTTGCTTAAATGCTATTAGAATTCATTTAAATTAGGTAACGTATTTAAATAAGTCTCGTTTACTACATCATTTTATGCAGTTGTATATTGGGATCATAAATGCAGTTTGTATTTTATTTATGTACAGAAGGTTGATACATTTAAATGTCACCGTTTATATACCTAATATCAAACATTCAGTAATTTGTTTTTATTAGCTATTTTAGTTAAAAAAAGTCTTATAAATATATTCAAATTATGAATTTAATAATGAGTATTACATAATGTAATTTTTTAAAACGTAAATTTATTATAATGTATCTAATGAAAAAATTTTATACGTTATTTTGTTTGGTATGTTCTTAAGAAACTTTTATATTTCCAATTATATCAAGAAATGTGTTCAAGAGACAATGGATTGGAAAAAATGTGTAGATTGCTCAATTTTATTTACTAGGAAATAAAGTCAGACTGCTATGAAATAATGCTTTTTTTTTTTTTTTTTTTTTTTTTTTTTTTTTTTTTTCTTTTTAGAAAACATATCAGCAAAAATTATAAAGAAACCAAAGATACCTCCCAAAACATTTTAATAAAAATATGCTTACATATTAACATAAAGTTCAACATTTCGCCAACAGAGAATATATAAAGCTTAATATTCTTGTAAACCTAATAAAATCCTTTACAACCCCAACTTGTTTTCACTGACATTTTAATATTGTTAGTGAGGATTGCCAGCTCTAAGTAACATTAGATCATCAGATAGAGGTAGGAGCAAAGTCTTTAACAAATAATAAGTTAAAATTTTGTTGTAATTGGAAAATAAATAATAAATTAATCACAATTTACTTTTTTTGCTGCTAACAAATAAAAAAAATAATAAGGCCTGAATGGCCGAATGGCTAGCGCTCTGGCACTCGGTACCACAAGTTTTGGTTCGAGTCCCGGCAGTGCCATGGATGTTTGTAGTGGTTCGGAATCCACTTTAAACTGTAGGTCCCGGACTAACATCGTCGTAGAGCGTTGCGGGGTAGTGTTTTTCCGCGTTATCTTCAAGCTACACGCACCTCCTGGTCAGTGCTAAATGAGTAACGTCGGTGCAGCGCTGGCCTTAAGGCATCCAAGACAACTGTCTAAGTGTTTGCCAGCTGCATTAGAAAAACAAACCAATAAAAATAATAAGAAATGTAAGGAAAAAATTGGAATCTTAAATGTTGGGGTTTTTAAGTTATTCTAGAACATACACATGTACATGCTTTTAAGTCATTCTGAAACATACACATGCACACGCTTTCAAGTTATTGTAGAACATACTTATATTACCATTTTTAATCTTTATGAATAAAATTTGTAGGAATGTCATGTACCAACGGTTGTAATCCTAATTCGATTCATCGATGCTGTACCAAATAATAACGTAATCGATATCTCCAAGGAATGTCAGTACCTCACAGGAAGGAAAACCGCAGTAGTTAGTAAAAAAGTAACTCAACAGGAATAAGGGCTGAAAAAACCAGTGTATATAGCACCCGTTACAAAAATCTCTACGAGTCCAATGTCCATCACAGCTGGGCAACGCATCCATCAAAAATCGAATGAAAAAAAAACACCTTTTTTGTAAAGAAATTCTTCTGTAAAAAGATACCAAAGATCGAAGTGATACCATTAATACCTCTTTACTGAATAAATCCCGGGGTCTCTTCGATCCCGAAGATATGGAAAATAGACGAAAAAAAGTGTGTGTGTTCTTTTAACGAATAGTCTTAGGGATTTTTTTTTATTCAGTTAACTTCAACTAATATTAGAGTATTGTTAAGGACGATAAAGCATTGCAAGCAGCAAGAGGAATTGGTTATCAATCTTTTCTGTAGATAGAAACAAATGAAAGTGGAAGTTTCGTATTGATCATCAAAACATTAAATTTCAGAGTTTTGCCATTTTTCATTTTGTTGCAAAAATTGTTCTAAAAAAATCATAACCAATGTCTACAATTTTGATAAGAAACGACATTTTGTGTAATTATTTCTATCAATGTAGCAACGAACAAATTTTTAAAATTACTGGATACCGATGTTCTTTTTTTAATATTAATTTATGTTGAACGTTGGCAGGCCTCTTGCTCCACATATATTCTGACACGACGACTTTCTTCTATTTGGTTTTATCATGTTTCAGTTGGGGCCTGAATGGCCAATTGGCCAGCACTCCGGAGCTCGGTACCACGGGTGTCGGGTTCGATTGCCGGAAGTGACTTGGATGATTGTAGTGGTTCGGAATCCACTTTAAATCGAAGGTCCCGGTGCAACATGATCGTAGTGTGTTACGGAGGTATTGTTACTTCGTGTTCATAGCTTATCTTCAAGCAACACGCACCTCCTGGTAGTGCTAAGTGAGTAACTTCAGTGTAGCGCTTTCCTTAAGGCATCGAATAAAGGGGCCTTAATGGCCGAATGGCTAGCGCTCTGGCGCTCGGTACCACAGTTATCGGGTTCGAGTTCCGGCGGTGCCTTGTTCGAGTTCCGGCGATGTTTGTAGTGGTTTAGAATCCACTTTAAAGCGTAGGTCCCGGTCTAACAGGATCGTAGAGCATAGCGGGAGTATTGTTATCCCGCGTCTGTAGCTTATCTTAAAGTTATACGCACCTTCTGGGTAATGCTAAGTGAGTAACGGCTGTGCGGCGCTTGCCTTAAGACATCAAAGCAACTGTATAGGTGTTTGCCAGCTGCATTAGAAAAAACCCAATAAAAATAAGAAATGTATGGAAAAATTGAAATCTTAAATGTTATGTGCATGCCTTTAAGTTATTCTGGATCATACACATGTACATGTTTTTAAGTTGTTCTAGAGCATACTTATATTACCATTTTTAATCTTTATGAATAAAATTTTGTAGGAATGTCATGTACCAACAGCAGTAATCTGAATTCGATTCATCGATGCTGGACCAAATGATATCGTAATCGATATCTCCAAGGAATGTCAATACCTCGCGTGAAGAAAAACCGCAGTAGTCAGCAAAAAAGTAACTCAACAGGAATAGCGGGTGAAAAAAACAGTGTACATAGCACCCATTACAAAAATCTCTTCGAGTCAAATGTCCGTCACAGCTGGCCTACGCATCAATCAAAAATCGGATGAAAAAACGACCTTTTTGTGAAAGAAATTCTTCTGTAAAAAGATACCAAAGATCGAAGTGATACCATTAATACCTCTTTACTGAATAAATCCCGGGGTCTCTTTGATCCCCGAAGATATGGAAAATAGACGAAAAAAGTGAGTGTGTTTTTTTAACAAATAGTCTTGGGTTATTTTTTTATTCAGTTAACTTCAACTACTATTAGAGTATTGTTAAGGATGATAAAGCATTGTGAGCAGCAAGAGGAGTTGGTTATCAATCATTTCTGTTGATAGAAGCAAATGAAAGTGGACATCTCGCATTGATTAGCGAAACATTAGATTTCAGAGTTTTGCCAGTTTTTCATTTTGTTGAAAAAATTGCAACCATTCTAAAAAAATCTCAACCTATTTCTACAATTTTGATGAGAAACGATATTTTGTGTAACTATTTCTAACATTGTAACAACGAACAAATTTTTAAAATTACTGAATACGGATGTTCTTTTTTTAGTATTAATTTATGTTGAACGTTGGTAGGTTTCTTGTTCCGCATATATTCTGACACGATGACTTTCTTCTATTTGGTTTTATGATGGTTCAGTTGGGGCCTGAATGGCCAATTGGCCAGAACTCTGGAGCTCGGTACCACAGGTTTCGGGTTCGATTGCCGGAGGTGACTTGGATGATTGTAGTGGTTCGGAATCCATTTTAAACCGTAGATACCAATCTAACATGATCGTAGAATGTTGCGAGGGTATTGTTACTCAGCAACCGTAGCTTATCTTCAAGCTGCATGCACTTCCTGGGTAGTGCTAAGTGAGTAACATCGGTGCAGCGCTTGACTTAAGGCATCCAAGATAACTGTCTGAGTGTTTGCCAGCTGCATTAGAACAAAAAAAGAATAAAAATATTAAGAAATGTAGGCAAAAAATATTGGACTCTTAAATGTTAAAGTTATTCTGGAAATTACACATGTGCATGCTTTTAAGTTATTCTGAAACATACACACGTGTATGCTTTTAAGTTATTCTATAACATACTTATATTACCATTTTTAATCTTTATGAATAAAATTTGTAGGAACGATATCTACCACCAGCAGTAATCTTAATTCGATTCATCGATGCTGGACCAGATGATATCGTAATCAATATCTCCAAGGAATGTCGGTACCTCACGGGAAGAAAAACCACAGTAGTCAGCAAAAAAGCAACTCAACAGGAATAAGGGGTGAAAAAACAGTGTATATAGCACCCGTTACAAAAATCTCTACGAGTCCAATGTCAGTTACAGCTGGCCAACGCATCCATCAAAAATCGAATGAAAAAACAACCTTTTTTAGTAAAGAAATTCTTCTGTAAAAAGATACCAAAGATCGAAGTGATATCATTAATACCTCTTTACTGAATAAATCCCGGGGTCTCTTTGATCCCGAAGATATGGAAAATAGACGAAAAAAGTGCGTGTGTTTTTTCTTATAAACAGTCTTGGGTTTTTTTTTATTCAGTTGACTTCAACTAATATTAGAGTATTGTTACAGATGATAAAGCATTGCGAGCAGCAAGAAGAGTTGGTTATCAATCATTTCTGTTGATAGAAGCAAATGAAAGTAGGCATTTCGTATTGATTAGCGAAACATTAAATTTCAGAGATTTGTCATTTTTTCATTTTGGTTAAAAAAATTGTAACGGTTCTAAAAAAACATAACCAATATTTACAATTTTGATGAGAAACGTCATTTTGTGTAACTATTTCTAACATTGTAACAACGAACACATTTTTTAAATTACTGAATACGGATGTTCTTTTTTTAATATTAATTTATGTTGAACGATGGTAGACTTCTTATTCCACATATATTCTGACACGACGACTTTCTTCTATTTGGTTTTATGATGGTTTAGTTGGGCCTGAATGGCCAAGTTGCTAGCACTCTGTTGTTCGGTACCATAGGTTTCGGGTTCGTGCCCCGGCGGTGCATTGGATGTTTTTAGAGGTTCGCAATCCACTTTTAACTGTAGGTCCCGGTCTAACATGATCGTAGAGCGTTGCGAGGATATTGTTACTCTGCTTCCGTAGTTTATCTTCAAGCTACATGCATCTCCTGGGTAAGTGCTAAGTGAGTAACGTCGGCGCAGCCCTTGCCTTAAGATAACAAAGTCTTTGCCAGCTGCATTAGAAAGAAAAAAACCTAATAAAAATAATAAGAAATGTAGGGGAAAAAATTAGACTCTTAAATATTAGAGTTTTTAAGTTATTCTGCACCATACACATTTACATGCTTTTAAGTTATTGTAGAACATACTTCTATTACCATTTTTAATCTTTTAAGAAAATTTGTAGGAATGATATCTACCACGAGTACCAGTAGTAATCTTAATTCGATTCATCGATGCTGGACCAGATGATATCGTAATCAATATCTCGAAGGAATGTCGGTACCTCACGTGAAGAAAAACCGCAGTAGTCAGCAAAAAAGTAACTCAACAGGAATAAGGGATGAAAAAACCAGTGTATATAGCACCCGTTACAAAAATCTCTACGAGTCCAATGTCCGTCACAGCTGGCCGACGCATCCATCAAAAATCGAATGAAAAAACAAACATTTTTAGTAAAGAAATTCTTCTGTAAAAAGATACCAAAGATCGAAGTGATACCATTAATACCTCTTTACTGAATAAATCCCAGGGTCTCTTTGATCCCGAAGATATGGAAAATAGACGAAAAAAGTGCGTGTGTTTTTTCTTATAAACAGTCTTGGGTTTTTTTTTTTATTCAGTTGACTTCAACTAATATTATATTGTTACGGATGATAAGCAAGAAGAGTTGGTTATCAATCATTTCTGTTGATAGAAGCAAATGAAAGTGGGCATTTCGTATTGATTAGCGGAACATTAAATTTCAGAGTTTTGTCATTTTTCATTTCGTTTGAAAAAATTGTAACCATTCTGAAAAAAATCATAACGAATGTCTACAATTTTGATGAGAAACGACATTTTGTGTATCTATTTCTAGCAGTGTAACAACGAACAAATTTTTAAAATTTCTTTACATTGTAATGTTATATAGTTAAACTGAACGATATTTTTAAAATGTCAGTTTATATTGAATAATGGTAGGCCTCTTGTTCTACGTATACTATATGCTGGTTCTACGACTTTCTTCTATTTGATTTTATGGTGGTTCAATCTGATGTATATGGTGGTTCAATCTGATGTATATGGTGGTTCAATCTGATGTATATGGTGGTTCAATATGATGTATATGGTGGTTCAATATGATGTTTATGGTGGTTCAGTATGATGTTTATGGAGGTTCAGTATGATGTTTATGGTGGTTCAGTATGATGTTTATGGTGGTTTAGTATGATGTTTATGGTGGTTCAGTATGATGTTTATGGAGGTTCAGTATGATGTTTATGGTGGTTCAGTATGGTGTTTATGGTGGTTCAGTATGATGTTTATGGTGGTTCAGTATGATGTTTATGGTGGTTCAGTATGATGTTTATGGTGGTTCAGTATGAGAAATGTATTACTTGTTTTGCGGACGTAAGCAACAAACAACGTATGAATTATTAAAAGTTCTTTATTATACACTATTTGTAAGAAGTGGCACCCATTAAGAGTACACAGTAGGATTGGCTCATAGCTCCCCTGCAACATCTTCTTAACGTATTTGATTGTTCATATGGAAGTTCTGGTGGAATTAACAGCGCCATGACTTACAATTTCCGACACGAACGAAACAACCCACCGACTATTAATCAGGGAACAGGATTGCATACAGGAAGAACATTCGGAGGCAACTGTCCCGTATTTGTGAGTGTGAGGGAAAACCTGAAAATATCTTACCATGCAGTCTAACCATTAATGCGTTACAAAAATTATCACAATCGCTATTGAGTTTTCATATTTTTGTAAGCAGCAACAGCAATTGATGCAGCCAGCAGAATCGAACCTAGGCAGATTTATACATTAGCTGCATGCGGAAATTAAAAGTTCTATTTTTGTAGTCAAAGATAAGAGGAAAAATTTTAGTAGATATTTTTACATAAGTCTTTCAGATTTTATTGACAAATTCGTCTTTAAAATATGTCTGAAAAATACTAAATGCAAGAAATATAACACAAAAAATCTAATTTTATTTTTATTTTAATACGGATATTATGTTTATTACCTCATTTCTGTACTTAGATCATCATTTGTAGACAATCACTAGTCTGGTGGCCAAATGCCAAGTGACTAGCTTTCTAGATTTCGTTTCTACAGGCTTTAGATTCGAATCCTGGAGTTGGCATGGATGTTTGTCGGTAGCTGGGAATCCATATTAAAATGTAAGTCCTTGTCTAATTGTCGCAATTGAGCAATAAATAACTGTAGGGAAACAAACCAAACTGTTAATGTCGGCATAAAATAAGTTACAAGATGTTTCAAGCCTGAAAATTTCGTGACGAAAGTAAAGTTAGGTTTAAAGTTAAAGTTAAGTTTAAAAGTTAGTTTACTTTACGTTTGAAAAGTTAAAAGTTGAAGTTAAATTAAAGTTCAGTAGTTAAGTAGTTAAGTTTTACAAATTTCTTAAAGAATTCTGAAACTAATTTCTTGGTTTCGCTATTGAATATAAATCCTGGTATGCAGTAAAAATGGCTATACATAACGCAAGAAAGTATTGAGTACGCGTTTTAATTTATGCCTTATAATGGAATGCGCTTTAGAAAACGTCATGCCATATATTAGACTCTATCAAATACCACCAAATTTACATATTTAGATACATACTTTGTTTACTTTAAAGATCAAAGAAATTTGGTGAGAGCAAATATTAAGTTCTTTACTAAAAAAATCTATGATGTCTTTCACTAGATGGAAATAATATCTTTTTATCAAGGAATTGTTTCTTATTGAGTTAACTAAGAGTAATAATACAGTAATATTGCAAGTGATAAAGAAAAATCCGCAACAAGTATTGATGGTTAATCATTTCTATTAATAAAAGCAAATTAAAGTTTTTACATGTACTTAATTGTGAAAAGTATTAAATTAAAGGTTTCTTTATTTTGTTGGAAAAAAATAAGAATCAAAGAAAATAGCAATAGCAGTAAAAAAAAAAATTTAAAAATTACAGAAGTTAGGAAGAGATGCCAATCTCTTAATTATACAATTAAATGCTTCAAAGGGTACTTTAAGAAACAATTAATTACCGTAATTAAGGAATTAAATGAATGGGTTCTTGCTACGTGTTAATGTGTATTTAAAGTTATTTAAAAAAACACCCTGCGATACATTTGAATTTCATCAGATAGTCTGAAATAAAATTGTCTATTGAGTTTTATAGATCAAAGAGCAATAAAAACGACAAATTTGTAAATGAATCAGAAATGTGTACTTACATGTGCAATTGGAGTTTATCTTTATCGCTAAGTAGTAAAATGTATTTTTTATGAGTTTGTTGATTTTTAACATAAACGTTGAATAATTCAAGGAAAAGACGATGTAAAATAACATAACCAAGTGATTTTTTTTTATCCTTTATTAAATCTAAACAATGATTCTTAATATTATTTGATTCGGTAAAAAATAGAATAATTTGTAGTTACTTTCTGCTGTTACTTTTCTGTAAATTTAAAATTTTTTTATCTTTCTAGTTGTATTTTTGGGACATTTAAATTTTAAAATTAGTTTTCAGTAATGCGTAAGTGATGTAAGTGATTATATATGTACAATATGCCACAATCTCCTTATTTCTGAAAGCAGTGACTGCAGTACATGCTGCGAGCGAATTCGAAACAGCTATAAGTTAGTGTTGCCAATGAGTTACAAGTCGGGCAATATACCACTTAAAACCTTATTTTAATATCTGGAGTTTGTTTTTAAATACCACATTTAATAATTTAATTCTATAACGATGACTTTTTAAATACAGAAAATCATCAAAGCAATGCAAAAAGAAAAAAAAATTCCACTAAATCATCCCTTCTTAATAATCCTCCAAGCTATTGTCTTAGTAATAAACCAATCCGATCAACAAACCGATCAATTATTGAAACCCACCCTTCATTACATCAACATGTGAAATCTGGAATTTTTTTAAATATCACATTTAATAATTTCATACCAATAATGTTGACTTTTTAAATACATAAAACTATTTAATCAATGCAAAAAAAGAGAACCAGTAAATCATCTTCCTCATAAAAGTAATAAAACAAACCAACAAACTGATCAACTATTGAAACTCACCATATTATTACATCAACGTGTGACATCTGGGATTTGTTTTAAATACCACATTTAATAATTTCATATCAATAACGATGACTTTTTAAATAAAGAGAACCATCAAAGCAATGCAAAAAAACCAGTAAATCGTCACCTCTTAATATTCCACCAACATGTGAAATCTAGAAATTGTTTTAAATACCACATTTAATAATTTAATATCAATATCGATGACTTTTTAAATTCAGAAAACCCTCTAATCAATGCAAGAAAAAAAGACGAAAACCAATAAATCTTCAACTCTTAATATTCTTCTAACCTATTATCTTAGTAATAAACCAATCCGACAAATTGATCATTATTTGAAACCCACCATCTATTACACCAACATGTGACATCTGGAATTTGTTTTAAATACGACATTTAATAATTTTATATCAATAACGATGACTTTTTAAGCACAGAAAACCATCGAATCAATGCAAATAAAAAATAAAAAGCCAATAAATCATCACGTCTTAATATTCCTCCAAACTATTGTCTTAGTAATAAACCAATCCAACAAACTGATCAACTCTTGAAACCCACCATCTATTACAGCAACATGTGACATCTTGAATTTGTTTTAAATACAACATTTAATAATTTCATATAAATAAAGATGACTTTTTAAATACAGAAAACCATGTAATCAATGCAAAATAAAAAATAAAGAGCTAGTAAATCATCCCTTCTTAATATGCAAGCTATTGTTTTAGTAATAAACCAATCCAACAAACCGATTGACTCTTGAAACCCACCATCTATTACACCAACATGTGAAATCTGTAATTTGTTTTAAATGCCACATTTAATAGTTTCATATCAATAGCGTTGACTTTTAATCAATGTAAAAAGAAAACAGTAAATCATCACCTCTTAATATTCTCCAAGCTATTGTCTTAGTAATAAACCAATCCAGCAAACCGATCAACCCTTGAAACCCACCATCTATTACACCAACAAGTGAATGAAAGCTGTCACCATGAACGACAATGAAATATTAGAGGAATTTCCGAGAATTTTCAGGAGCGCGTATTTTTAACCCCTTTGTGCCTCAAGACGTAGGATGTCGGAAAGGTTTCCTTCTGGCGCGTCAGTGGGTCAGAGGCCTTTCTTCCGACGCGTGTCAAAATCGCTTCGAGTTTAATTAAGTCCGGGGAATTTACTGTTTCCTTGTACCTTGTGGCCAACAAGGAGATAAATGCAGCACCCCACTAGGAATAAAAGGAGACATTAGTGCCAAGGTCAGCTGCTATTAACGTCCATTAACGGCTAACAGGCAAATATGATGGGTTGTTTCTGGATGGTTTCGACTGCTGTGTTATGAAAGAATGTGTTTTTTTACTTTTGGGTTGGATGTAATGATGGCTTCTGGTTGAATTGTGGTTTTGAAATATCATGCATGATGTGTAAGAATCCATCCTGTTGTATTATAATGAAATGTATCAAAGGATATGCGGTGAAGACATTAAGATACAAAAAAATAACAGTAAACTTTAAGTCCAACAAGTCTTCTTTGTTTCCTATACTGTATCGCAATTTTATAATTAAAAATACACGATCTTACGAAAAATTTAGTAGACATCACTGTGAAGGTCAGATTTCATCAACAAGTTTACCAACTAATAGACAGAAATGGCGGGTTAATTTTTCACAATCTTGTTTGCAATTGCTTGGTTGCTGTTGAATTAGAAGTAATTACTACAGAACGTCAATAATTAATTAAAAATATTATCCATAAAATACAGATGTCACTGTGTGAAGTTGAATTTTAAATGTAAGAAACACTATGCATAGGCTAACTATGCCATCATTGATTGAAAAGTCTTTTGAAATTTGATTGAAAAAGATTTACATTTTTTTTTCTCATATTTCAACCTCTCTAGATGGCTGTTGCTCATAATGAACCCAACGTTAGAAAACCTTCACATTTATATCTTCTTGATGGGTTGTGCTTGATGGTTTCGACGGCTATGTTATGAAAGAATGCAGTTTTTACTTTTTGGTTGGAAGTAATGATTGCTTCTGGTTGTGGCTTAGAAATATCATGCATGGAGTGCAAGAATTCATTCTGTTGTAGTATCATGAAATACGTCAAGATAAATTCGGTAAAGACACATTAAAATATTTTTTAAAAATAACAGTAAACTTTTATAACTAAAAATACACGATCTTACAAAAAAAATTAAGTAGGCATCAGTGCAAAGGTCAGATATCATTAATAACTATTCCTACTTACAGACAAAAACGGTGGGCTGATTTTTCACAATCTTGAAACAGCAAACTTTGCCTTATTTAACATTTTTAAATAAGGCAAAGTTTGCTGTTAGAATAGAAGTAATTACCACAGTACTTCAATAATTAATTTAAAATATTGTCCAGAAAATACTAATGTCACTGTCTAAAATTGAATTTTAAAATGTAAGAAAAACTATGCATACTAATCTAAGTATGCCATCGGGCATCAGAAAATTTCTTTCTCAAATTTAATTTCTCTATTTTAATAGTAAATGTAGATTCGGGAATGTAAGACATTATTGCAAGATTATTCTATTACCGTCTATAAGATTATTTCTTTCTTTTTATTAAGATTATTTCTATTACCGCTAGTTCTTGATAATTTCTGTAATCATTTTATGAAAAAGATATATTTTATGTTTGAATCAAAAGCAATAGTTAATAATTAAACTAAATAACTAATTACTTTTTAACATCAAGTTCGATTCGTTTGCAATCAAGATTTAACTATCATATTTGGCTGCTGGTCATAATGAACCTAACGTTAGAAAACCTTTATATTTATGTCTTATTGATGGGTTGTTCTTGATGGTTTCGACAGCTGTGTTATGAAAGAATGCTGTTTTTACTTTTGGGGTTGGAAGTAATGATTGCTTCTGGTTGAATTGTGGTTTTGAAATGTCATGCATGGAGTGCAAGAATTCATCCTGTTGGAGGATTATGAAATACGTCAAAGGATATGTGGTAAATAGGCATTAAAATATTTTTAAAAAATAATAGTAAACTTTAAGAAGTCCTCTTTGTTTTCCATACTATATCGCAATTTTATAACTGAAAATATACACTGAAGTGACAAAAGTCATGGGATACCTCTTAATATCGTGTCGGCCCTCCTTTCGCCTGGCGAAGTGCAGCAACTCGACGTGGCATGGACTCAACAAGTCATTGGAAGTCTTCTGCAGGAATATTGAGCCATGCTGTCTCGATAGACGTCCATAATTGTGAAAGCGTTGATGGTGCAGGATTTTGGGCACGAACAGACCTCTCGATGATGTCCCATAAATGCTCGATGGGATACATGTCGGGCAATCTAGGTGGCCAGATCATTCGTTGGAATTGTCCAGAATGTTCTTCAAACCAATCGCGAACAGTTGTGTCCCGGTGACATGGCGCATTGTCATCCATAAAAATCCCATCGTTGTTTGGGTACATGAAGTCCATGAATGGCTGCAAGTGATCTCCAAGTAGCTGAACATAAGCATTTCCAGTCAATGTTCGGTCCAGTCACACCAGAGGACCAAGTCCATGCCAATAAAAAACAGCCCACACCATTACGGAGCCACCACCAGCTTGAACATTGAACAGTGCCTTGCTGACAGTTTGGGTCCATGGCTTCGTGGGGTCTACGCCACACTCGAACCCTACCATCAGCTCTTACCAACTGAAATCGTGACTCATCGGACCAGGCCACGGTTTTCCATTCATCTAGGGATCAACCGATATGCTCACGTGCCCACGACAGTCGCTGCAAGCGATGTCGTTCTGTCAGTAAAGGCACTCGAGTCGGTCTTCTGCTGGAATAGCCCAAGAAAGCCAAATTTCTCCGCACAGTTCTAACAGACAAGTCACTTGTACGTCCCACATTGATTTCTGCGGTTATTTGACGCAGTGTTGCTTGTCTGTTAGAATTTACGACTCTTTGCAGACGTCGCCGGTCTCGGTCGTTAAGTGCAGGCGGTCGACCACTGCGCTGTCCGTGGTGGGATGTTATGCCTGAAATTTCATACTCTCGGCACACTCTTGACACAGTGGATCTGGGAATGTTGAATTCCCTAACGATTTCCGAAATGGCATGACCCATGCGTCTAGCTCCAACTAACATTCCGCGTTCAAAGTCTGTTAATTCCCGTCGTGCGGTCATCATCACGTCAAAACTTCTTCACATGAATAACTTGAACAGAAATGAAAGCTCTGTGAAAGCATTGCGCATTTATACCTGTTCAACGCGATGCTACTGCCATCTGAAAATTTGCATATTGCTATCCCATGACTTTTGTCACTTCAGTGTACTAGCTTCTAAAAAATTAAGTAGCGATCATTGTAGAAGTCAGATTTCATTAACAACTATTCCGACTAACAGACAAAAACGGTAGACTGATTTTTCCCAATCTTGATGGTAATGTTACATAATGCAAAGTTTGCTGTTGAATTAAAAGAAATTACTGCAGTACATCAAAAACTAATTTAAAATATTGTCTATAAAATACAGATGTCTCTGTGGGAAGCTAAATTTTAAAAGGTATGAAAAACTATGCATAGCCAAATTATGCCATCATCATATATCGGGAAAAAAAAATTCCCATATTAAATTTCTCTATTTTAAACGCAAATGCAGATTCTATGAAGGGGAATATAAGACATTATTGCAAGATTATTTCTATTACCGTCTATAGGATCCGTTAGTTATTGATAAACTCTGTAATCATTTTATGAAAAACATATATTATGTTTGAAAAGTAATAGTTAATAATTAAACTAATTAGCTAATTATTTTGAAACATCAAGTTCGATTAGTTTACGATCATGAATTAATCATCATATTTGGTATGATGGTAGTTTGGTAGATTTGGCTGTATAAATCTATGTGTTGCAATCAAGATTTAACCATCCTATTTTTCTGTTGAGCATAATGAACACAACGTTAGGAAACCTTCACATTTATATCTTCTTTTATTCGATGTGTAATATTAGAAATTCTCAATTCATTTTTGACAGTAAAATCTATGTATTGCGATCATGATTTAACCTTCATATTTGACTGTTGATCATAATGAACCCAATGTTAGAAAAGCTTTATTTATATCTTCTTTTATTCGATGTGCAATCTTGCATTTGTATTGTACTAGAAATAAATAAGCATTGTAAATAACAAAAAGTTTAAAGCATTTTAATTTACTGTTTCTTTGTTTTTTTCTTACACAATATGGCTCCTACGAGCAATTATTAAATTGCAGTAAATTAATTATTAATTTGAAAAAACACTTATGGAATATCGATGCCATCTTTCTGCAAGAGAATTTTTAACTGTTACAAGAACAAACTATGCCATCCTGAGACAAAAAAAAAAAAAAAAAAAAATAAATAAAAAAAAAAAAATAAGACAGTGAAACGAGTAAAAAAAAAAAAAAAAAAAAATCATTTTACCATTTGTAAGTGACTCTTCAATTTCTATTTTGACCAACGATTCAGTGCCTACAGAGAAATAAAAGGAGACATTAATTCCAAGGTCAGATGCTATTAATGTCCATTATGACTGACAGGCAATTGTGATGAGTTGGTTCTTGATGGTATCGATGTCAATGTTGTAATAGATTGCCGATTTTATTATTGCTTTTGACAATAATGATTACATCCTGTTTAATAGTAAGTTTGAAATATCTTCAGTAGAATACAAAGAGTAACTGTGTGGTGGGAAATTTTTCAGCGCAGACAACATGCAAGATAAGCTCACTGCAAAATGTAAAGAGATAAACTTCAGACAGACACGAGAAAAAAATAGAACATAAAAATTTAATAAGCTCTCTAAATATTTTTATATTTAATTTTATTTCGTCTTGTAATTGCAAAAATCTGAAGTTTGAAATATCTTCCATAGAATACAATGGTGAGAAATTTTTCAGTGTAGACAACCTGCAAGATAAGCGTCCTGCAATATGTAAATAAGTATTTAATTTTATATCGTCTTCTAATTGAAAAAAAATTTTAAGAAGATAGAAATAAAATTAAAAATATTCAAAACAGTGCTTAAAAATAAACGAAAAATTTATGAAGAGTAATGTTATTAGTACTAAGGTTCAAATGCTATGTATATCCATTAAGGAACATTCATCATTTCAACATTTCATCATTATGTCCTGAACGTCCAATATGATAGATTAATTTATTATAGAAATGTTATAAAAAAACACATAATTTTATATTGAATTGAAGGAAATGATTACTGAATATTTAATTGTGACGGAAATTCACAAAATAAGGTTTGGTTTGTTGCTCTACTGTCATTTTGTGCACATTTTAGGCTAATTAGTTCTACAGCTTAACTTGGATTCCTTGGATTACAGGATAACTTGGTTAGTTTACAGTTTAACTAGAATTCCGAACTACTAGCAAACATCTTTGCCACTGCCTGCATTCAAATCTGAAGCCTATGGTACAAATGGCCAAATCGCTAGTCAATTGGCCCTCAGGCCGCTAGAATAAACGAATCATGGCTCTTCTTTTAGAAAAAACCAGGGTTTCTTGATGGCAGGAACCATCACTATGATGAGTCAATTTCCATCTTTATTACATTAAAGCAATTTAAATTGCGCTAGCTAATCAGCCTTCAGACCACCATAAAATAAGAACTATATGAAAACACAACATGATGATCTGAGAAACTGATATATTAAATGGCTAAAAAAATTATTGTACAATTCAGTTCAGTTACAATTACTATGCACAATTCTTCAGTTACAATACTTCAGTTTAATTACTATATTTTATTTGATTTGTTTATTAATTTTTCTATTTTCTTTATTTTGAATATAGGAGACATTAGTGTCAAAATGAGTTTCTTTAACTACCAATAATATCAGCATGCAAATATGATGAACTAGTTCTTCAATATCTGTTTATTCATAGAATAGAGTTAGTGTTTATGTTGAATAAAATTTCATAATATATATAAAAACATCTTAAAATCATGGTTAACATCTGTTAATATCCATTATATTACTTGATGATCCGATTCTTAATAATTCAGTTATAAAGGAAAACAGTTTTTACTGTTGATTTGAAAATAATGATTGTATTTTGGCATATAGGAATTTGAAATATTCATAGACCGTAAAATTATGTTTTATAAAGAAAAAAAAAACATAAATATAGTAATTGATACTAGAGTAATGTAGGGATTTGAGCGTCAGGTGATTGGCAACTTTTTTAGTTACAAAAAAAAAAATGAAAATAAAATTAAAATTATGATTTAAGAACTACAAGTTTTTTTTGTAATCTCAAACCATGAAGTTTATTTTTATTGAATTATATGTTATATGTTGAATGGTATAAAGTCATTATTTATTTTGAAATTTAATTGCTAGAGAAAATCTCAGTTAAAACACTTGCGATGTTGAAAACGTCATAGATTAATTATTTGTAATATTTTGATGAATTTAAACTTAATAAACTATTATTAGTTCAAAACGTATTATATTTTCATTTTGTTATTTTTGAAACCTAACTCAATTTTTGTGATGATAAATTTGATTTAGATTCCCATACATAATTATATAAATTTTGTATTGATTCCAGCGTATAAATATATAAATTTTGTATCACTAACCATAGATAAATTTTGTATCGATTCACAAGTATAAATATATAAGTTTTGCTTCAATTCCCATATATGAATTTTGTATCAATTCGCATAACTTGTGATTTTTCAGAAATATAATACCTAAATATTCACAAGTTATGCAAATAATTAATACAGTATAAATACCTGATTTTTTAGGTAATATAAACACCTAATACATGGTAATTATATTATCTGTTCTTATATTCTTATTTATCATTTGCGTTTGAGAAAGATTCGATTTATTATCTCTTTTTTTTAGTGTTCTAAATCCATACAATCTAACAAACAAAGTCCAGCAGTCTGACCTTAAAATTTTGAATACCATAATGATCAAACCGCCTTCAACGCTCTGTATATAACGTAGTCTTACTGTTCTGACCTAAAGGGATGGAGACACTGACGTTCAGGAACATTGCTTAAAGAATACTTGTGCTTTGGTTTCTTATTGAAAAATGGCCATCAATTCATCGACCCGTAGTATATGGTCAAACTAAGAGTGTGCTTGTTTTTATTCCATCTCTTTTCTGAATACCAGAATAACTTCAATTTGTAGACACCATTAAAATAACACCAACAATAGAAATAACACCATTTTCTATTGTTAGTTTTTCCACATTAGAATTTTTGATACTATAGAGTTCAGATGCCTGAAGGAAGGGAAAAAATTCCCAACCAAATACACCACTGGCACTTCAAGGACAGATGGACGAAAAGGTTTTGACCATCCACTGATTTCCACTGGTGGGAAAGGGGAAGAATCTATTCATTAAGGTAATTGGATATCACTGTGAGCAGGGAATAAGTTAAAGAAGAAAGATCAAAACAAAAACACTTTCAATTAATACAAGAAAATGTATCTGTAAGAATTAATGTCAAAGAAATGACATACTATGATTTTGATATGTATCCTAATTTATAAAACATTAAATCATTGCCTCTATAGCTATATTCGCTACTATTTTACGATTACCATAATTCAAATGAATCGGTATATAATGCATATTCAATGCGCAGAGGTGTGAATCATTTAAATAAAAATCATTAGAAAATTTAACGTGAAAAACACCAGGTGCACATTTGCACTTAATCAAAAAATACAGTGTGGCAGTAGTCGTGGCCATCATTAAATAAAAAGTTGCAATTTTGTAAGCTCATACTTAAATCGGTCAAAAAAAGAACTATGAATAGAATACTCACGCTTTAGTTTATAGCTTATCTATAGAAACGATTTAAAGAAATTCCGTAGCTAAAGGCTATATTTTTGATCACTGAATATTTTTACCTTTAACATGTTGTAGTTTGAATGTGATAAGAACTTGAAGTCATCATCGTGTCATACAGTGACAGTTCTTGCATTAATATCAATTGTAGAGAACTGTTTTTCTAAGTCTTGACAGTGAAAACATTATTGATCGAGCTTTCGGTGCTTGGAGGCAATTCATAAAAAAAGAATCTTTTTATTTATGTTGATATGCATAATAATTTATTTAAGGTTAGGTCGTTGTTAGTTCTATTGTATAGAAGGAATTAAACTAGTGTAGTACTTGTGGTATTAGTCGTTAATTTCATGTTCTGCATATCATTTTGTTTTGGTCTTTTAAAAAATAAATGGTTTGTCGACGTTTATATTTATATATATATATATATATATATAAAGATCATTATTTTTAATCTAAATATAACTTATTTCGTTTTCAATAATAATGTATGCATTTCATGGTTTTTTACAATATTTAATAATTATATAATCCCAATTGTAATTATTTTTTCCTTTAAAATAATCAAAAATTATAAAAAATTAATTTAAAATAATAACAAAATTGAATTCCAAGTGTTTTAAAATTTAGTTAAAAATATTTCACATAATCGAAACGCAATCATCTATAGATATTAAATTAAACTAAATTTCCTTGTTTTAAAAAGTTTGTCACGGTAAATTTTCAAAAAAATTGTAATAATTTAATCGAATTCGCAAAGTTTCCAAGGTTAAAAAAATTAACATCAGATTAGTTTGGAATGTTTTTGCAATCAGTGGTAGTTCAAAACCGATTTTGTATTCATACACTGTAAGTTAACATCGTTACCGTTTTTAATTTTGTATTCTAAAACAAAATATATATATTTTTTAGTGACTTATTTTACTTATAAAATATTTTTGTTATTTTTTTAATGATAATCAGATTTTGATGAAAAATTGTAAACAGGGGAAAGATTTAGGTTTAATTTATAAGAAAAACGTCAAAATCTGTATGCCAGAAAATATTCATTCGATGCCTTCGATAGAATATTTTCTGGATTCGATTCCTTTATAGAAGATCAGTTTGAAGACGGATAACGGAAATTCATATCATCCGTAGAGATGCCTACGATTACGGAATGTATTAACCACATTTTTAAAATATTTTTTAAAATATTTTTCTTTTTTTTTTAAATATTTTTCTTTTTAAATTTATTAAATATTTTTCTTTTTAAATTTTTTAAATATTTTTCTCTTGTAAATTTTTTAAATATTTTTCATTTAAAAATTTTTTTAAATATTTTTCATTTAAAAATTTTGTTAAATATTTTTCATTTAAAAATTTTTTAAATATTTTTTTAATTATTTTTAAAAAAATTTTTTTGAAAAATTTTTGAAATATTTTTCATTTAAAAATTTTTTGAAATATTTTTATTTAAAAATTTTTTGAAATATTTTTCATATAAAAAAATTTTTAAAATATTTTTCATTTAAAAATTTTTTTTAAATATTTTTCTTTTTAAATTTTTTAAATATTTTTCATATAAAATTTTTTTTTTAATATTTCTCATTTAAAATATTTTTTTTAATATTTTTCTTTTTAAAAATTTTTTTAAATATTTTTGTTTTTTAAAATTATTTATACATATAAAATATTTAAATATTTTTCTTTAAATTTTTTAAAAATATTTTTCTCCTCCTTTCATGAGACTACACAAGTTCTTGGACTATCTAGATATTTCTGTTTGTCAAAAATGATAAAAAAAACAAAACATTTTTCTTTTTAATATTTTTTAAATAATTTTCTTTTAAATATTTTTAATAGTTTTTTTTAATATATTTTAAGTATTTTTTTAATATTTCCTTTTTTTAATTTTATTAAATATTTACAAAAATATGCGGGAATTCAGCCTATATACTTTTCACAGCAGACCAGTATTATACCGTCTTCAATGTGTTAGGCTGGAAACAGGATCTCCATGTATGTAACATTTTTTGTGTGTGTGTGTTTGTTCAGGTTTCTTCCGGCGGGATTCGAACCCGATATTTTTTTTTATTTCGATGAATAACCTTGTATTTGTATTGTTCTAGAAATAAATATAATTATAAATAATATTGTAAATTATAATGTATAATTATAAATAATATTGTAAAAACTTAAAAGATTTTTAATTAATGCTTCCTTGTTTTTCCCTTACATAAACTGGCTCCTATGATTGATTGCCCCTTAGTTAATTATTGATTTGAAAAAACATTTATAAAATATCGATGCTATCTTTTGACAAGATAATTTTTAACTATTACAAAATGAGACGGTGGAATTTTTAACTATTACAAAAGGATGAATATTAGGAACCCAATACAAAACCGTTACAGTGATATCTTCTCATCTTCTTCATTGGCGCAACAGTTCCCTGGTGGGCCAAGGCCGTCTGCCTACTGATAGATTTCGAGACAGGAAATGTTTTTCTTTTCGCACGGTAAGGTTGCCAATCCTATCCCAACCCTCTACAGTATGAGACTGGGTTCTAAGGTTTAAAGTTGATCAGCATAAAGCAACCAGCATCTATGTTACCGCCGGAATTTGAACCTGAAACTTGTGGCACCAAGCGTCAGTCATTCGGCCATCAGGCCCCATGTATTTTATTAACTTTCTAAAATATTATTAATAATTCTTATTCTTCATTGGCATAATAGTCCCATGATGGACCAAGGCCGTCTGCTTACTGGCAAATTATTATCAATACTACCATTAAAAATTAAATATTCATCCATATACTACTGTGTCCAAAAAGTAAGACCAATTATTTTTTATTCAAAAACTCTTTATTTATTCTTCCAAATTTATTTCATCGCCTTCAAAGTAATCCGCTCCGGGCTCAATGCACTTATGGCAACTTTTTTTCCAACCATCAATGCATGCTAAAAAGTCATCGGCAGGGATGGCCTGCAAAGCGCACGGCGATTCACGTTAAATATCTTCAATCGACTCAAAAGACTACTCCGGGGACACCGTTTTGAGTTTAGGGAATAACCAGAAGTCGCACAGTGTGAATATGGTGGTTGTGGAACGATATGGGTTTTATGGGTTTCCTTTTTGGCGAAAAAGTCACGAAAAATCAGTGCAGTGGTGAGCTGGTGCATTCAGTGTTTTCGGCACCAATCGAGATTTGACGCGTTTGAGTTGACCGATCCTTTTGAAATTCCAACATCAGCATCAAGGTCTGTAATTGTAAATCGACGGTTTGCAAGCACCAAATCTTTAATTTTTTGGACGTGAACTTCGTCGGTTGGGGTCAACCAGAGGGCTCTTCATCTTCAACGCGTTCTCTGCCTTCTTTGAACTGTTTATAACACTTGTAAATATTTCTTTCCGATATAGAAATGCTCACCGAATGCCTTCTGCAACATTCTATACGTTTCCGTAAACAAAATTTAATGCAAGTTCTTTGTTCGATGAATTCAGACATTTCAAAAATCGCCGGAATCAGTATTAGCGTCTCACAAAGTCAAGCATAACTCAAACACTAATGAATATTTTGACGTCGAATTTCACACAGATGTCAAAGACAAAGATAGAAACCTAAAAAAGAAAAAAAAATGAAATTCCATAAGCCTCGGGAATTTTAAATTCAAAATTGGTCTTACTTTTTGGACACAGTAGTATCTTCAGTAAACGTCAGTAGTAAATCAGTAGTAAACGTCTTACTACGTTGACCTCTGCGCTTTCATGTACAAAATATTCAGTAGAATTCGATAAATATACTAAATAGGATTTGATTTATAAATTATTCGATAAACTAGAAGATTCTAATCCAGAAAATTTTATATCAAGGAGATTTTCAAAATTCGAATTCTTCCTTTAAAAATAACTCATATCTTATGCACAGTTTCACTTTGTTATATATAATCCTCTAAATAATATATAACAAAGTATTGTTGCATAAATCATTTCATATTGCCTCTTGCAAGTTGCAGTAAAAAGATTTACGTAATAAATTAGAATACTTTATTAGACAGAAACAGCTAACAGCATTAGCGTTAAATTTTAATCGAAATATACTTCCAAGCAGCTAAAGTAAACTAATCAGAATCAAAAACATTGCTTTCTTAAAAATTACTTGCTCAGACATTTTATTCAAATTAATTTTATAACGGCGTATAGTAGTAGACCGATGGTTTTATTCACCATTTCAACATTCTTCATAAATATTCATAAAACTACAAGTAATTTTAAGAATAAAATAGAATTACAGCATGTTTTGTCTTAATTCAATGTGCGAAATATTAATTATAATCTCCATCTAAATGCAAATTGTTTTAAAGTCAAAAGCGTAATTATAATTAAAGTTCAAAATGCTCTGGCATACACGGCGAGTTAAAGAATGCGGATTATATTATTTAATAAAGTCTTTTCTTTACTTTTGGACTTGTTAATTATGGTAGTAGACTAAATTAAAATTGAAATTTTTAGATGAAGTAATTTCAAAATCTTCATAAAAAATGAGACGTGCAAAAAATACAAGCTAAATTTTCATGCTAAGGTCTTATTTTTGTTTTGCTCATAAAATATTTTTTATATGTGAATAATTTTTAACTATATTTTTACTTTACATTTTATTTGTTATATTTAGAGCACAAAATACAAAGTAACAACTACGCATTTGATGGAAAATTTATAACAAAAAATGTTTTATGGTTTTTAATACGCATTTTTAACTGTATATAACAAACTTTTTATTAACTAGAAGTTATATTTAAATGTTGCATGAGGGTTATGATATTGTATAATTTTAAAAGTTTAGTAACTAAAGAATTATCAGTTCATTAATTCATTAAGTTTAACAGTATCTTATTTATTATCCAGATATACGGTCATTCGATAAGATATTGGGACACAATACAAGTTCACAGGATTTTATCATAATATGTAACTTACATAATAACATTCATAATCATCATCATAATAATCCGTGGCGCAACAGCCCAATGGTGGGCCAAGGCCGTCTGCCTACTAGCAGATTCCTAGATAGTAGATGTTTTCTTTTTGCGGGGTAGGCTTGTCAGCTCTCTACCGTAAGATGAGACTGCGACCTACCGTTTAAAGTGGATTCCGAATCATTATAAACATCCATGGCACCACCCTGACACGAAACCGAAACCTTTGACACCAAGCATCATTCATTCGGTCACCAGGCACCATGTATTTTATTAACTTCCTGAAATATTATCCAGTAATACCACCAAAAATGAAACATTCATCCATATATCATTTATAAACGTCTGGCAGTTGGTACCGAAGGCTTCAGGTTCGAATCCTGGCGGTAGCATGTATGTTTGTTGGTGGTTCGGAATCCATGTTAAACTGTAGATCCCAGTGTGTTAGCCTAAAGTGTGCACTGGTTTGTCGGTCAAGATGTCCGTAGACCGACAAACCAGACGTCTAACAACCTTGACCTCTTAAAAATTCAGTAGAATTCGATAAATATCATCAATAGGATTTGATTTATAAATTATTCGATAAACTAGAAGCTTCTAATCTAGAAAATTATATATCAAGACGATTTTTAAGAAATCGACTTTTTCCTTTGAAAATATCTCATATCTTATGCATCGAGATGCACAGTTTAACGGAATATATAATCCTCTACATAATTTATAACAAAGTAATGTTGCATAAATCATTTCATATTGCATCTTGCAAGATGCAGTAAAAAGATTTACGTAATAAATTAGAATACTTTATTAGACTGAAACGGCTAACAGCATTAGATTTAAATTTTAATCGAAATATACTTCCAAGCAGCTAAAGTAAACTAATCAGAATCAAAAACATTGCTTTCTCAAAAATTACTTGCTCAGACATTTTATTCAAATTAATTTTATAACGGAGTATAGTAGACCAATGGTTTTATTCACCATTTCAACATTCTTCATAAATATTCATAAAACTACGAGCAATTTTAAGAATAAAATAGAATTACAGCATGTTTTGTCTTAATTCAATGTGCGAATTATTAATTATAATCTCCATCTAAATGCAAATTGTTTTAAAGTCAAAAGCGTAATTATAATTAAAGTTTTAAAATACGCTGGCCTGCACGGCGAGTTAAAGAATTCGGATTATATTATTTAATAAAGTCTTTTCTTTACTTTGGACTTGTTAATTATGGTAGTAGACTAAATTAAAATTGAAATTTTTAGATGGAGTAATTTCAAAATCTTCATAAAAAAAATGAGACGTGCAAAAAACGCAAGTTAAAATTTTTCTAAGATTTTATTTCTGTTTTGCTCATAAAACATTTGTTATATATGAATAATTTTTAACTATGTTTTACTTTAAATTTTCTTTATTACATGTAGACGACGAAATACAAAGTAACAATTACACATTTTCATGGAAAAATCATAACAGAAAGTGTTTTATGCCTTTTAGTAAACATTTTTAACTAAACATTATAAACTGCTTATTAACCAGATGTTGTATTTAAATGTTGTATGATGGTTACATATTATATAATTTAGGTATATTAGTTGCTGAAGAAAAATCAGTTCATTTATTATTTTCGTAAGTGGAACAATAGATGCTCATAGGAAACATAATTTCCTATGAGCATGCGCGCTAGGGAGAAAAAGCTAACGGACGTTCTACGGTAACTAACGTACGGTATGCAAAAAACTCTATTATCATGGTGAGCCAACGCTGTTTACCTGGCTCACCAAAGGGTTGTTACGCCGATGCTGAAAAACAGTTATGCATCTGATGAAAAAAACATAACAGAAGATGCTTTATGGTTTTTAATGCACATTTTTTAACTGAACATAAACTGTTTATTAACTGAATGTTATATTTAAATATTGTATGATGATTATATATTATATAATTTTGATAGTATATTTACTGAATACTGATAAGTTCCTTAATTCTCAATATCATTCAGATATACATCGTCATCATCATCGTTGGTGCAACAGCCCCTTGGTGGGCCAAGGCTGTTTGTCTGCTGGCAGATTTCTCAACAAAAGATGTTAACTTTTTACAGGATAGTGTTGTCAGTCTTACGCCCAACGTTCTACAGTTATATTAGACCAGGACCTACCGTTTAAAGTGGATTCTGAAGCTCTACAAACATTCTGCCTGCCATGGCATTTTCTGCAAAAGAGTGCTTATGAAATCATACGTAATTTAAGGAATCGTCCTTAAATTCCACATGAATCCTTTTTAACAACTTTTATGTTTTCCGAACAAGTTTTCTTGTTCTGCACATTTTTAGCGGCATCCAGATGAGAGACGAGAACAAGAGAGTCAGTCTCGCGAACCAATTATAAGCTGATTTGTCTCAGCATGGACAATAACCCCAGAGTGAGTCAACTGTCTCAGCCCCACTCTGACTAGTTACAGTCGGTTTTTCCAGCACACTAGAAGGTTTTCTCGCGGACGGCATTTTCGACCAGATGTCACTGACAGCCAATCTGACAGTGTGGATTTTTTTTGTTTATTGTTTAGAGAGACACTCTGAGTGAGATCGACCAACACGAGATGTTGGATCAAATTGCTTCTCTGGTACTCTATTCTGGATGCCACTTTATGCGGTATTATCTGTACACTTTGTACAAAATAACCATATTCAAATTAAATGAATCCTTGATTATGAACTCTACTTATAAATATTTTTAAATGTGAGCATGAAATTCCTTTAGTATGAGATATTAATTAAATATGACGTATTAAATTTATATGAAGTACACAGTGCAAACATCTATTGTATGAAAATATCAAATTCGTATTGCATGAAGTTTAATAATTGAATGATTTTCGTATGAATTTAATTTTATAACTGAGGAATTAATAAAAGAGCACATGAAAACCTAAAAATGAAAATTTTAATTGAAAGGTGAAAATATATTGCAAAATATGAAGTGCTTTAAGACTATTTCAAATCACAATTTAAACGAGAATGACTTTCTGTTTTAAAAGACCATTAGCAACTAGTTTGTTATTTCGGCTATGTTGACTTAACAGACGTAGAAATTGAAGTTATCGCTCTTATCTTCAAGTCCGTGTAATGTGAGAAATGTTTTCTTTGAAAACAGTGGTATTACACAGTATCATCTAAACTTGACTTTTACAGGGATAAAATATATCTTGAATTATTATTGCTAATTTATTCTATTGTCCTTTCTACAGGAATATTTCAGTCCACGTCATAAGGAGATAGTCTGAAATTGCTTACAGAAATTGTAATGATACTGTCTGAAAAATTCACTGTGAGTTCATGTTAAAATTGAAGTAGTACTTCGTGAATTCAGAAAATATACGCTATTTAAATCAACAAAATTGACATTTATGTATTAATTTTAATTATACGAATTTTGTTTAGAATGCTGAGTACATGGTATGCTCATAGTTAAATAAAATTAGTTTTATATATAATTTTATCTGTCGTTTAGCCTTTCAATGGGGTATATATTTACCAATAGAATATTAAAAATATATGATTTATAACTGATTTAAAGTTTGAATGTTAAATACTAAAATTCTCTGTTAAAGTAAATAAAATTCACTTGATATTTAGAAATATTTTGACAGGCAGACCCCAGGGAAGTAAGATTTGCCCCCTTTTTTCTATTTTTATCTCCGATATGCCTACTAACCCCAAAGTTCTGACTGCAATTTATGCAAATGATACAGCTATCTTTTGTAAGAACAATAACATCAAATATCTCGTATCATTCTAACAAATCATCATCTTAAAATCCTTAATAACTGGTTTTACAAGTAGAAAATCGCACTAAATGTTGATAAAACTGATGCAGTTCACTTCTAGATCGGTAATAAAAAAATAAAAAAACTATTAAAATTACCAATTCCATAATTCCTTGCAAAAATCGTTCAAAATATTTAGGTATTTATTTTAGCCAGCACTTCCTATGGAAAAAGTATTTCGAATATACTAAAAATAAATTCAACATGAATTTTTAGAAAAATCTTTACTCTTATCAATAGACACTCTAGATGAGCAGGAACATTGAAATTCTTTTGTATACAACTATTCTACGACTTATAATTACCTATGCATGTATGGTCTGGTCTTATGCCGCTAAGCCTAACTTAAAGATCATTGAATCTCTTCAAGATATCACTCTCAGACCAATCATCGGAGCTAAATGGTATATGAGGAATTTGGAAATGCAGCAAGCCATTAATATTCCTCCACTTAAAGACTTCTTTAAGCCCGGTTCGGAAAATTTCTTGAATTCTATTGATAGCCACGAGAACTCCGCAATCCAGGAAAATAAAATTTATGATCCTAATATTAATATTAAAAGACCGTGGAATATTTTGATTTAGTATTTTTTTATTATTATTCTGGGCAATTTATCTTGATATGACTAGAAGGTCAATAGTCAATTGTTTATACCTTGTTCTATTGGAGAGGAGGCCTTTAGGAGTTGGGAATCTTCAGTAACCAAACACTAATAATGTTAAATACTGAAATACTGCAAAATAAATTATGAATGGTTAACTGGTTGTAGATGGGATTCTATTTATTTTACTTCTTATCGAAAAGGAATTAAGTCATTTCAATCCAGTGAAACAAAAAGAATAGATGTCAAATAAGTGCAATTAAAAATATTTTAACTATATTTAATTTTTTAAGAGAACATTTCATTGCTGTTATAGAACTTTTAATATCCAGAGTTATAGAGTTTAAGAAATAAAATATTTCTTCTTAACTGTGTGAACTACCACAAACAGACTATTAATAGATAAAAGAGAGACTAGCAAAACTAATAACATAGACTAGAAAAGAGACTAGCAAGATTTAGCTTCACGCAGTACTTCAGAGTTATCTTAATCCTATATAACACAAATCCTACAATTGTTTGAAAACTTTCTTATGTTTGGCACTTTATCTGGTTTTACCGGCGCAAGATTTAGTTTGGTGTATCGCTCTATGGTCATTTTGTGCACACTTTGGGCTAACTTTATCGAAGGTAATTCAACATTTATATAGATGTACTGCAATAACAGTCATCTACAAATATTTTCTAGAGAAATACCATTCAATGGGGTGTTATACTAAAAAAAAAAACTCGAAACAATTATCTGACTACCAGTGCCAAACACGTTGCCACAATTGCCATAAACTCCAATGGTTTTACATAATGATTAGCAATTGCCTATTGAGTAAGTGTTTCGTTGAGAGATTAATCAATTTCACATTGATACGGCAGATTATGTACTAGTCACAAATAAGACATTTTACTTATTTTCAGGTAGTTTCACAAATGCTTTAAAATTTAATTAATTTAACAATTTTATTTTTAATTTAATTTTTTTTTTGACATTGGTATCCAGATAATTGATTACAGCATTTTAGTGTAATACCGCAATGGGTGGTTAATTCTGCAAAAAATATTTGTAAAAGGCATCGTTGCAGTACATTTACTATATATATAAAGTGCAAAATTTTCAACACTTGTAGAATTTTTGCTTCTGTCTAAATATTAAAAAATATTTTAATTCAGTTCCGATATTTATTATTTCAATATTCATAATTTAATATTGAATCTCTTTAGATAATATTTCTTCAAAACAACTTATTTAATTTGTTTGTGAAATAATAAAACTGATTCGCATAAAGATTAACAAAAAATATGTATTTTTTTATTTCATTTTAAATTATAACGTACTTCGTAACAATAAAAAAAATAATATATAATCATAAACATTTTTCAGACACGTAACCTACATAATTAAATAAATCTAGTGGAATAAAATATTTTAATATCTCACCTTAATTTTCTTGCTGCCAAGAAATATTTTTAAAAAGACAATTAAAATATTTTACGTTAAATCCCTTTTTTCATGGTTTTCTACATCGCTTCTATTTCATTAATTTCACTTAAATTTCAAAAACAAACTGAAAAAGATTTTTTTTTTTTAAATCTTCTCTTCATTTTGGCTATGAGGCCATTAAATTTTAACATTGAAAAAAAAAATAGCAAACTAGAAACTGTCTTCTAGAAGACAAAAGACAAAGTTAAAAACGGCAAAGAAGAATAAAAATGCTTTGAAATATTACCTTCTTATTTTTCCTTCTTTTTACTCATTTTTTCTCCTGCAAATAATGGCAACAAGGTTTCCCCTTCCACTCAACCAATCATCTTACTCCTCGATGCAACTGCTTGTATCTTGATTGGCTAAGTGATTAATTGCGTCACTCTTTAATGTCCATTAGCAAGTGGGACAGATGTCCCAGCAATGATTAAACTTGATGTGGATTAAACGATTTCTTTATATACTCCCTTTTTTGAAAAAATTCTTTTTTTTATATGATGAAAAAAGGTCCATATAAATTACATTTCTACAAGATTTATCCAATTTTCGTTTTCTTTTGTGAGAATAATTTTTTGAAGAAATAGTTAGAAGGATCTTAAAGGTTAATTAACGAAACAATGAGCTCTTTTTAATATTTAATTAATCCAATAAAAACTACTTCATTAGAGTTTTTTAATTTGATATTCATTATTTAGTTTATTCGTTTTCAATTTAACGTTCTTAAAGGAATCAATCCTATAATTCACTACGTTTTCTGCGCCATTTAAAAAATTCTCATTTTGATCTTTTAATTGAATATTTAGATTTTTTTTAATTAAATGGGATTTTTTTATACGAAACGTATACTTTTTGTTTTACTTTATGTATGATTTGATTCACATCATTTGCATTATTTAAAAAGAATTAATTAGCAAGATTTTAAAAAAAATCGAAAGAATCATGTGATTTATGAATAATATGTATTCAGCCAATGTAGTTATTTGGCATTCACATGTATTTCACAGCAAAACAACTGTAAACCATAAGATGATTAAATGACCAGAGATTAGGCATTTACTCTAGGCGTTTAATCATTTTATATAATAGCAAGATAGACAGAATCATGTTATACAATAACATTATGGACAGAATGTTATACGATAACAAGATGGACACAATCTTATACAATAGCAGGATGGACAGAATCATCTTATACAATAGCAGGATGGACAGATTCATTTTTCATAATAGCAGGATGGACAGATTCATTTTTCATAATAGAAGGATGGACAGATTCATTTTTCATAATAGAAGGATGGACAGATTCATTTTTCATAATAGAAGGATGGACAGATTCATTTTTCATAATAGAAGGATGGACAGAATCATCTTATAATATAGAGGGACAGAAACATCTAGAACAATAGCCAACAATAGCCAGAGCTACATTTTCAAGCTTATTAGCTACTTTGCAAAGGGACAAACTCTTCGTTGGTTTGACTTTTTCTGCACTGCAATATGATAAGAGTCTGGCAAAGATAAATAGCATTTGAAAGATTTTCATCCTTCTCCCACCTCCTTTAATCCAACTTGGACACCCATTAGATAACATTATCTAAGCCGACTCTGAGACTTTCCAGCCAAACTGATTTATCGTATTCCCTCTCCTCAAAGTTTTCGATTTAAATTTGTTAGACTTAGAAATAGGGTTTTTATGTTTTGAAATTCAGCACACTATAGTCCCCTTTGTAATTACTAATGAACAGCTCAACATTCCTTAAACAGATGAGTTCCCATTAGATGCTAAAACCTGAAAACGTAGAATGCCAGCTTATTCTATAGCCCGAGTTCCGCCGCCGCTTTAAACTTGAATTGCAACTACTATAAATTCTCGACTTTTGCAGAATATAGGAAAGAGTGTTGGTTCATCAACCAGAAAGATGATTCAATTAAGACATCAGGATTTATTTTAGAATTAATGTAAAATTCAGTGTTTAATGTAATTTTTATTGGCGAAAAAAAAACCGGTTTTTTTTATTTAACCTTAAGTCTTCAGTTATTGGTAGCAATCCAGTTTAGAAGTGCATACTGAAATTATAGTTTTCAGGTTAAGATCTCGTCACTTAACTAAACAAAATAATTCTTCTTATATTGATATCAGCCCATGGTGAGCCAAGGCTTTTCCGGAAGATTTCTTCGATTCCAATATCTGCTTTGGGCAATTTTCCAGTTAGTAACTCAACAAATTTTAAAATATATATCCTCACAATTGGTCCATCTCCACTTGGGCTTACCCGTAGTTCTAGTTCCAAAAAGTATATAGATGAATATCCTAAACGTCAAAGATGATGGATTCATTTGCAGATGTGGCCTGCAAACCTTATAAGTCCTATTTTGGCGAATTTAATGATATCTGCCTCCTTAAATAACCTATATAATTTAAAAGTATGTCATTGGCTCCGCAATCTATTCTCATTCACAGAGCCAAACTCCTTCCTAGCTTAATTCACAAAATCAAAATGATGATATCTTGCCTTTTGTTAAACAAGATTGGTGTACTTTTTCTTTATCATGGATTATATCGCAAGTTTTATTTTAAGTCACTAGAATAATAATAACTACCGTAACGGTAACAGCTGTGTTAAACATTATGTGATTAGGGATATTAAGAGTAAACTATTCACATATTTTTTAAAATTCTTGTACTCAGAGTTAAACCCCTAATAATTGCGAAAAACGAAGTTTACTCTTTTCCTAAAGGCGCATTTAATACAAAAACATGGGCACCATTAACAATTATAACTGAAACAAAAAATATTTTTGTTAAGAACTAGAACAGCTTATCAACTCAAAGTGGAACTCTATTCTATTTCTACTAAGAATATTAATCCCTCGCAAATGAAATTCTTGTCTTATTTGAATTTCGATTTCTTACTTGGATTTTTTTTATGGCAACTGTTGTTCCGCAGGGGAATCTCTTAATTATTATGGCATTTGAAAATCTAATAGATTCCTCTACAGAAGACTTTGACAGAATCATCGGTATTTTATAATAACATATTTAATAGTTAAATATATAAATACAACATGGATACACAATAATTATTTCAAGGCAACATACACAATTTGCATATTAGAGAATAATAACATACACTTCTTTAAAATGATTAATACACTAGAGAGTGTTTGTATACTGTAATAATAAAGTAAAATTAAATTTAAATCTTTTGATTCTTGCTTATGGCATTCGAAAATCTAATAGATTCCTTCTTTAGTTTCTTCTTTCACAGATTCCTCGGTATTTATCGGTATTTTATAATAAAGTTTACATATTAATTAAATTTATAAATACAACATGGGTACATAATAATACTTCCAATGTAACTTACACAATTTGCAATTAATAATACACTAGAGAGTTTTTTCATAATTATAAGGATAGGACCTCTAAATTATAAATCGTGGCGCTTCTTGAACTTAAGTATATTTAACTGTGATCACCAAAATAGATTATTGAATAAGATACGTCATTATAAAGATATGCAAAAATTCTCTATTACCAAGGAACCTTGCTTAAAATTCAAAGCAAGCTTTACATCATAAGCAGACAGATTTATGAATTTTAACAATTCAACTCATTAGACTAAGTTGCGCTAATATAATATTAGAATCCCAATATACTCAGAGCTCAAATCAAATCCTTCAGAATACTATCCATGTATTCGACTACGAACTAATTTAAGAATAAATACTCCACAACCCCTAATTGTCTGGCATTGATTCCTACCTTACCAAATAGCACCGCCATTCTTGAAACAGCCTAATATAAAGGTTTTGCTAAACGTGACCAATCATTTAAATAATGCCGGCCGAAAGCATGGGGCTTACCATAAACACCACCGTGCCTTTGTTTCCCCACATAATCTTTGGTTCCGTGACAATGCGTACATCTCTATGCGAAGGCTTTCCAACAATTAGAGAATCCCACCACTCACTATCTGCGGCAGAAACGCATAAAATGATATTGTTGTTAATGATAACGGATTATGTGGCTCTGCAGGAAGGGAGGTGTATGCAACGAATCCTATTATCGGGACATTGCAAGCTAATGGAGCCTTCGTGTCTAATCTTGAAACTGAAGAGGTTTTCGTTTCATCCGAGTTTCGGACGCCATTGATTAATATCAATGGTCCTTTCACATTCCTTTAAGAGTGGAAATTGTTAGGGATTCCCTGATTCTAACTGAGAGACTGAGTCGGTTGGATTGATTAGTCAGGCAGGCCATGTATTATAATGGATGCGTCTTTAACTTTATGGTACGCTTACTAGTAAATGTTCCAGCGAAAATTGATTAATTTGGTTTCTAATTCTGGTTATTTTGATCAGAGGCCATTCACTAAGATAAAGCCGGTGATGCAACAGATTCAGAGTTACCCAGGGGGTCCAATGGGGAGCTCGCTGCACTATTGTGAATAATTCGATAGATAGTACTCGATACACAATAGCGCATAATAGTGAAAATTGTTAGATATTCCCTGATTCTAGAAGACGGAGTCAGTTGGATTGATTAGTCAGGCAGACCATAAAATGGATGCGTCTTTAACTTTATGGTGCGCTTACTAGTAAATGTTCCAGTGAAGATAAAACGATTTTGCTTCTAATGCAGGTTATTTTGACCAGAGGTTATTTTTCAATATAAAATTGAAGATGCAACAGATTCAGAGTTACTCAGGGAGTTTTTCCAGCCCAACTGACTTACTCAGGAGCGATTTCTACCTTGGATTTTTTTTTTTATGACAACTGCTATTTCGTATCTATACATGTTAATTATTATAGCATTAGAAACACTAATAGATTACACTAGGAAATTCTTTGACAAATTCATCGGTATTGATAGTAAGGTTAACATATTTAATAGTTAAATATATAGATGCACTGTGAATACGCCGTAATTCTTCCAAGGCAACTTGCACAATTTGTACATTTGAGAACACTATACTTCTTTAATATTCTTCTTACAATATACTTCTTTACTATTCTTCTTATAATATACTTCTTTACAATGATTAATACACTAGAAAATATTTGCATATCATTATAAGGGTAATAACATTAAATTTTAAATTTTATAGCTTCTTGCGCTTAAGTTTATTTATATAAGTACGTCAAAATAGATTATTAAATACGATACGTCAATATAAAGATATGTAAAAATTATCTATCCCCAAACTTTACTTTAAAATTCAAAGCAGGCTTTACGTCATAGGCAAACAGGTTTATGAATTTTAATAACTCAACTCAGACTAATGAGTTGAACTAATTTAATATTTAAATCCCAATATACTCAGAGCTCAATTCAAATCCTTCAGAAGACTATCCATGTATTCGAGTACGAATTCATTTAAGAATAATACACCACAAACTCGTAATTGTCTCGCATTGATTCCCACCGTACCAGATAACAGTGCCATTACTTGAAACGGCCTAATATAAAGGTTTTGTTAAACGTGACCAATCATTTAAATAATGCCGACTGAAAGCATGGGGCTTACCATAAACACCACAGTGCCTTTGTTTCCACACATAATCTTTGGTTCCGTGACATTGCGTACATCTCTATGCGAAGGCTTTCCAATAATTAGAGAATCCCACCACTCACTTATCTGCGGCAGGGACGCATAAAATGATATTGTTGTTAATGATAACGGATTATGTGGCTCTACAGGAAGGGAGGTGTATGCAGCGAATCCTATTATCGGAACATTGCAAGCTAATGGAGGCCTTCGTGTCTAATCTTGAAACTGAAGAGGTTTTCGTTTCATCCGAATTTCGAACGCCATTGATTAATATCAATGGTCCTTTCGTTCCTTTAATAGTGAAAATTGTTAGGGATTCCCTGATTCTAACTGAGAGACTGAGTCAGTTGGATTGATTAGTCAGGAAGGCCGTGTATTATAATGGATGCGTCTTTAACTTTATGGTACGGTAACTAGTAAAGGTTCCAGCGAAAATTGAAAGATTTTGTTTCTAATGCTGGTTACCCATGTTATAAGGGTAGTAAAATTAAATTTTGAACCATTACTTCTTGCTTATGGCATTTGAAAATCTAATAGATTTCTCGACGAAATTGTTTTACAGATTCAACGGACTTTTATAATAAAGTTAACATATTCAATACTTAAATATATAAGTTCAACATGAGTATACAATAATTCTTGCAATTAAACTTAAACAATTTTCATATTGTAGAATAATAATACATTTTTTTTAAAAAATAAATAATACACTAGAGTTTTTACATATGTAATTAAGGAAGTAGCATTAAATTTTAGATGGTATCACGTCTTGTGCACATGCTTATTTAAATGTGAACGTCAAAATAGATTATTAATTACGATACGTCCTCATAAAGATATGCAAAGATTTTCTATTACTCAGAGCTTTACTTAAAATTAAAAGCAAGCTTTACATCGTAAGCAGACAGAATTATGAATTTTAACAACTCAACTCAGACTAATGAGTTGAACTAATTTAATATTTAAATCCCAATATACTCAGAGCTCAAATCAAATCCTTCAGAAGACTATCCATGTATTCGAGTACGAATTCATTTAAGAATAAATACTCCACAACCCCTAATTGTCTGGCATTGATTCCTATCTTACCAGATAGCACCGCCATTACTTGAAACGGCCTAATATAAAGGTTTTGTTAAACGTGACCAATCATTTAAATAATGCCGACTGAAAGCATGGGGCTTACCATAAACACCACAGTGCCTTTGTTTCCACACATAATCTTTGGTTCCGTGACATTGCGTACATCTCTATGCGAAGGCTTTCCAACAATTAGAGAATCCCACCACTCACTTATCTGCGGCAGAGACGCATAAAATGATATTGTTGTTAATGATAACGAATTATGTGGCTCTACAGGAAGGGAGGTGTATGCAGCGAATCCTATTATCGGAACATTGCAAGCTAATGGAGCCTTCGTGTCTAATCTTGAAACTGAAGAGGTTTTCGTTTCATCCGAGTTTCGGACGCCATTGATTAATATCAATGGTCCTTTCGCATTCCTTTAAGAGTGAAAATTGTTAGGGATTCCCCGATTCTAACTGAGAGACTGAGTCAGTTGGATTGATTATTCAGGCAGGTCGTGTATTTTAATGGATGCGTCTTTAACTTTATGGTACGGTAACTAGTAAAGGTTCCAGCGAAAATTGAAAGATTTTGTTTCTAATGCTGGTTACCCATGTTATAAGGGTAGTAAAATTAAATTTTGAACCATTACTTCTTGCTTATGGCATTTGAAAATCTAATAGATTTCTCGACGAAATTGTTTTACAGATTCAACGGTATTTTATAATAAAGTTAACATATTCAATACTTAAATATACAAGTTCAACATGAGTATACAATAATTCTTGCAAGGAAACTTAAACAATTTTCATATTATAGAATAATAATACATTTTTTTTAAAAAATAAATAATACACTAGAGTTTTTACATATGTAATTAAGGAAGTAGCATTAAATTTTAGATGGTATCACGTCTTGTGCACATGCTTATTTAAATGTGAACGTCAAAATAGATTATTAATTACGATACGTCCTCATAAAGATATGCAAAGATTTTCTATTACTCAGAAGCTTTACTTAAAATTAAAAGCAAGCTTTACATCGTAAGCAGACAGAATTATGAATTTTAACAACTCAACTCAGACTAATGAGTTGAACTAATTTAATATTTAAATCCCAATATACTCAGAGCTCAAATCAAATCCTTCAGAAGACTATCCATGTATTCGAGTACGAATTCATTTAAGAATAAATACTCCACAACCCCTAATTGTCTGGCATTGATTCCTATCTTACCAGATAGCACCGCCATTACTTGAAACGGCCTAATATAAAGGTTTTGTTAAACGTGACCAATCATTTAAATAATGCCGACTGAAAGCATGGGGCTTACCATAAACACCACAGTGCCTTTGTTTCCACACATAATCTTTGGTTCCGTGACATTGCGTACATCTCTATGCGAAGGCTTTCCAACAATTAGAGAATCCCACCACTCACTTATCTGCGGCAGAGACGCATAAAATGATATTGTTGTTAATGATAACGGATTATGTGGCTCTACAGGAAGGGAGGTGTATGCAACGAATCCTATTATCGGAACATTGCAAGCTAATGGAGCCTTCGTGTCTAATCTTGAAACTGAAGAGGTTTTCGTTTCATCCGAGTTTCGGACGCCATTGATTAATATCAATGGTCCTTTCGCATTCCTTTAATAGTGAAAATTGTTAGGGATTCCCTGATTCTAACTGAGAGACTGAGTCAGTTGGATTGATTAGTCAGGCAGGCCGTGTATTATAATGGATGCGTCTTTAATTTTATGGTATGGTAACTAGTAAAGGTTCCAGCGAAAATTGAAAGATTTTGTTTCTAATGCTGGTTACCCATGTTATAATGGTAGTAAAATTAAATTTTGAACCATTACTTCTTGCTTATGGCATTTGAAAATCTAATAGATTTCTCGACGAAATTGTTTACAGATTCAACGGTATTTTATAATAAAGTTAACATATTCAATACTTAAATATACAAGTTCAACATGAGTATACAATAATTCTTGCAAGGAAACTTAAACAATTTTCATATTATAGAATAATAATATATATTTTTTAAAAATAAATAATACACTAGAGAGTTTTTACATATGTAATTAAGGAAGTAATATTAAATTTTAGATGGTATCACGTCTTGTGCACATGCTTATTTAAATGTGAACGTCAAAATAGATTATTAAATACGATACGTCATCATAAAGATATGCAAAGATTTTCTATTACTCAGGAGCTTTACTTAAAATTCAAAGCAAGCTTTACATCGTAAGCAGACAGAATTATGAATTTTAACAACTCAACTCAGACTAATGAGTTACACTAATTTAATATTTAAATCCCAATATACTCAGAGCTCAAATCAAATCCTTCAGAAGACTATCCATGTATTCGACTACGAACTAATTTAAGACTAAATACACCACAAACTCGTAATTGTCTGGCATTGATTCCTACCTTACCATAAAAGAGCGCCATTACGTGAAACGGCCTAATATAAAGGTTTTGCTAAACGTGACCAATCATTTAAATAATGCAGGCTAAAAGCACGGGGCTTACCATAAACACCACAGTGCCTTTGTTTCCCCACATAATCTTTGGTTCCGTGACAATGCGTACGTCTCTATGCGAAGGCTTTCCAACAATTAGAGAATCCCACCACTCACTTATCTGCGGCAGAGACGCATAAAATGATATTGTTGTTAATGATAACGGATTATGTGGCTCTGCAGGAAGGGAGGTGTATGCAACGAAGTCCTATTATCGAAACATTGCAAGCTAATGGAGCCTTCGTGTCTAATCTTGAAACTGAAGAGGTTTTCGTTTCATCCGAGTTTCGGACGCCATTGATTAATATCAATGGTCCTTTTGCATTCCTTTAATAGTGAAAATTGTTAGGGAATCCCTGATTCCAACTGAGAGACTGAGTCAGTTGGATTGATTAGTCAGACAGGCAATGTATTATAATGGATGGATCTTTAACTTTATGGTACGCTTACTAGTAAAGGTTCAAACGAAAATTGAAAGATTTTGTTTCTAATGACGGTTATTTTTGTCATAGGTCATTAGACAACATAAATTTGCAGATGCAACAGATTCAGTGTTACTCAGGGATTTTTTCCAGCCCAGCAGAGTTGCTCGGGTGCGATTTCTTACTTGGTTTTTTTTTTTTTTTTTATGATAACTGTTATTTCGTATCGAAACCTGTTAATTATTATGGCATTAGAAACTCTAATAGATTCCTCTACGAAATTCTTTGACTGATGCATCGGTATTTATAGTAACGTTAGCATATTTAACAGTTAAATATATAAATATACTATAAATACGCAATAATTCTTCCAAGGCAACTTACAAAATTTGTATAATTGATAATAATATACTTCTTTAATATTCTTCTTCTAATATACTTCTTTAATATTCTTCTTATAATATACTTCTTTAATATTCTTCTTATAATATACTTCTTTAATATTCTTCTTCTAATATACTTCTTTAATATTCTTCTTATAATATACTTCTTTAATATTCTTCTTCTAATATACTTCTTTAATATTCTTCTTATAATATACTTCTTTAATATTCTTCTTATAATATACTTCTTTAATATTCTTCTTATAATATACTTCTTTAATATTCTTCTTATAATATACTTCTTTAATATTCTTCTTATAATATACTTTCTTTAATATTCTTCTTATAATATACTTCTTTAATATTTTTCTTATAATATACTTCTTTAATATTTTTCTTATAATATACTTCTTTAATATTTTTCTTATAATACACTTCTTTAATATTTTTCTTATAATACACTTCTTTAATATTTTTCTTATAATACACTTCTTTAATATTTTTCTTATAATACACTTCTTTAATATTTTTCTTATAATACACTTCTTTAATATTTTTCTTATAATACACTTCTTTAATATTTTTCTTATAATACACTTCTTTAATATTTTTCTTATAATATACTTCTTTAATATTTTTCTTATAATATACTTCTTTAATATTTTTCTTATAATATACTTTTTAATATTTTTCTTATAATATACTTCTTTAATATTTTTCTTATAATATACTTCTTTAATATTTTTCTTATAATATACTTCTTTAATATTTTTCTTATAATATACTTCTTTAATATTTTTCTTATATTATATACTTCTTTAATATTTTTCTTATAATACACTTCTTTAATATTTTTCTTATAATACACTTCTTTAATATTTTTCTTATAATACACTTCTTTAATATTTTTCTTATAATACACTTCTTTAATATTTTTCTTATAATACACTCCTTTAATATTTTTCTTATAATACACTCCTTTAATATTTTTCTTATAATACACTTCTTTAATATTTTTCTTATAATACACTTCTTTAATATTTTTCTTATAATACACTTCTTTAATATTTTTCTTATAATATACTTCTTTAATATTTTTCTTATAATATACTTCTTTAATATTTTTCTTATAACACACTTCTTTAATATTTTTCTTATGATACACTTCTTTAATATTTTTCTTATGATACACTTCTTTAATATTTTTCTTATGATACACTTCTTTAATATTTTTCTTATGATATACTTCTTTAATATTTTTCTTATAATACACTTCTTTAATACTTTTCTTATAATACACTTCTTTAATATTTTTCTTATAATACACTTCTTTAATATTTTTCTTATAATACACTTTAATATTTTTTCTTATAATACACTTCTTTAATATTTTTCTTATAATACACTTCTTTAATATTTTTCTTATAATACACTTCTTTAATATTTTTCTTATAATACACTTCTTTAATATTTTTCTTATAATGTACACTTCTTTAATATTTTTCTTATAATATACTTCTTTAATATTTTTCTTATAATATACTTCTTTAATATTTTGCTTATAATATACTTCTTTAATATTCTTCTTATAATATACTTTAATATTTTTCTTATAATATACTTCTTTAATATTTTTCTTATAATATACTTCTTTAATATTTTTCTTATAATATACTTCTTTAATATTTTTCTTATAATATACTTCTTTAATATTTTTCTTATAATATACTTCTTTAATATTTTTCTTATAATATACTTCTTTAATATTTTTCTTATAATATACTTCTTTAATATTTTTCTTATAATATACTTCTTTAATATTTTTCTTATAATATACTTCTTTAATATTTTTCTTATAATATACTTCTTTAATATTTTTCTTATAATATACTTCTTTAATATTTTTCTTATAATATACTTCTTTAATATTTTTCTTATAATATACTTTAATATTTTTTCTTATAATATACTTCTTTAATATTTTTCTTATAATATACTTCTTTAATATTTTTCTTATAATATACTTCTTTAATATTTTTCTTATAATATACTTCTTTAATATTTTTCTTATAATACACTTCTTTAATATTTTTCTTATAATATACTTCTTTAATATTTTTCTTATAATATACTTCTTTAATATTTTTCTTATAATATACTTCTTTAATATTTTTCTTATAATATACTTCTTTAATATTTTTCTTATAATATACTTCTTTAATATTTTTCTTATAATATACTTCTTTAAAAGGATTAATACGCTAGAAATATTTTCCATATCATTAGAGTAATAACATTAAATTTAGAATTTTATCGCTTCTTGCACTTACATTTATTCAACTGGGTACATCAAATTAGATTATTAAGTACGATACGTCATTATAAAGATATGCAAGAGTTCTCTATTAACAAGGAACTTTAGTTAAAATTCAAAGCAAACTTTACATCGTAATCAGAAGGAATTATGAATTTTAACAATTCAACTCAGACTAATGAGTTACACTAATTTAATATTTAAATCCCAATATACTCAGAGCTCAAATCAAATCCTTTCTTGGACTATCCTTGTATTAGAGGACGAATTCATTTAAGAATAAATACACCACAAACTCGTAATTGTCCGGCATTGATTCCTACCTTACCAGACAGCACCGCCATTACTTGAAACAGCCTAATATAAAGGTTTTGCTAAACGTGACCAATCATTTAAATAATGCCGGCTGAAAGCATGGGGCTTACCATAAACACCACAGTGCCTTTGTTTCCCCACATAATCTTTGGTTCCGTGACAATGCGTACATCTCTATGTGAAGGCTTTCCAACAATTCGAGAATCCCACCACTCACTTATCTGCGGCAGAGATGCATAAAATGATATTGTTGTTAATGATAACGGATTATGTGGCTCTACAGGAAGGGAGGTGTATGCAACGAATCCTATTATCGGGACATTGCAAGCTAATGGAGCCTTCGTGTCTAATCTTGAAACTAGAGAGGTTTTCGTTTCATCCGAATTTCGAACGCCATTGATTTATATCAATGGTCCTTTCGCATTCCTTTAATAGTGAAAATTGTTAGGGAATCCCTGATTCCAACTGAGAGACTGAGTCAGTTGGATTGATTAGTCAGGCAGGCCGTGTATTATAATGGATGCGTCTTTAACTTTATGGTATGGTAACTAGTAAAGTTTCCAGTGAAAATTGAAAGATTTTGTTTCTAATGCTGGTTACCCATGTTATAAGGGTAGTAAAATTAAATTTTGAACCATTACTTCTTGCTTATGGCATTTGAAAATCTAATAGATTTCTCGACGAAATTGTTTAACAGATTCAACGATATTTTATAATAAAGTTAACATATTCAATACTTAAATATATACGTTCAACATGAGTATACAATAATTCTTGCAATTAAACTTAAACAATTTTCATATTATAGAATAATAATATATATTTTTTTAAAAATAAATAATACACTAGAGAGTTTTTACATATGTAATTAAGGAAGTAGCATTAAATTTTAGATGGTATCACGTCTTGTGCACATGCTTATTTAAATGTGAACGTCAAAATAGATTATTAAATACGATACGTCCTCATAAAGATATGCAAAGATTTTCTATTACTAAGGAGCTTTACTTAAAATTCAAAGCATGCTTTACATCGTAAGCAGACAGAATTATGAATTTTAACAACTCAACTCAGACTAATGAGTTACACTAATTTAATATTTAAATCCCAATATACTCAGAGCTCAAATCAAATCCTTTCTTGGACTATCCTTGTATTAGAGGACGAATTCATTTAAGAATAAATACACCACAAACTCGTAATTGTCCGGCATTGATTCCTACCTTACCAGACAGCACCGCCATTACTTGAAACAGCCTAATATAAAGGTTTTGCTAAACGTGACCAATCATTTAAATAATGCCGGCTGAAAGCATGGGGCTTACCATAAACACCACAGTGCCTTTGTTTCCCCACATAATCTTTGGTTCCGTGACAATGCGTACATCTCTATGTGAAGGCTTTCCAACAATTCGAGAATCCCACCACTCACTTATCTGCGGCAGAGATGCATAAAATGATATTGTTGTTAATGATAACGGATTATGTGGCTCTACAGGAAGGGAGGTGTATGCAACGAATCCTATTATCGGGACATTGCAAGCTAATGGAGCCTTCGTGTCTAATCTTGAAACTAGAGAGGTTTTCGTTTCATCCGAATTTCGAACGCCATTGATTTATATCAATGGTCCTTTCGCATTCCTTTAATAGTGAAAATTGTTAGGGATTCCCTGATTCTAACTGAGAGACTGAGTCAGTTGGATTGATTAGTCAGGCAAGCCCTGTGTTATAATGGATGTGTCTTTACCTTTATGGTACTCCTATTCGTCAATATTCCAGTGAAAATTAAAAGATTTTGTTTCTAATTAATTGGTTAGTTATTTGATCAAAGCCGATTATTTAGTCATTCATCAATTTAAAGCCAGAGATGCAACATATTCAGAGTTTGGTTTGTGCCTACGATTATTTTCTTCACACTTTGGGCTAATTTGACTATGGCCTACAGTTTAGCGTGGATTTCGAATCAATAACAAACATTAATGCCAAGCTAGGATTCGAGTTAACCAGAGAGCTCCATGGGAGCTTGCTGCACTGCACCCATATATTTTAAACGAGCACTTCTAAGGATCGGTATCGTTTGTCTAGTTACGAACCAGTTAATTCGGAAATCCAACACATTATCTACAAGGTCGTTAGACAATGCAGTAATACTAAAGTACTGATGTTGATAGTTATCCAGTAGAGTGATTCTTATCTTTTTTCCACCAGCTGAACGGAAAGATTTTCTGGCCTGTGGATTTACCACCCCTCTCCCCAGCATATGCACGTCTCTTCGGGTCCTACTTTGCTTTTCAGAATTCGTATCCTATCGCTCAGCGATCTTTCTAGTTATAAGATTGGTCCGGCTCTAAAAGTAAAAGCTGAAAAACAATAAATTATCTTCCATTCATCATCATCAGTGGTTCAACAGCCCCATGGTGAGCCAAGGCTGTCTGCCTACTAGCAGATTTCAAGACGCTTTGTCAGCCCCCCGCCAATACTCTACAGACATATTAGATTAGGGTCTGATGGCCGAGAGACTAGTGCTCTAGTGCTCGGTACCACAGATTTCGGGTTCGAATCCCGGTGGTAAAATGGATGTTTACGGTGATGGAATAAGTGGTTCAGAATCCACGTTAAGCCGTATGTTCCGTTCTCATATGACCATAGAGCCCCACAGAGCCCAATCAGACTTCTTATCCACATCATTCCCAAACTGTAAAGGGGCAACTAAGATCGAGGTTTGGTGTAGTACTAGTAGTCATATTATATTGGGGCTTACAGTTTAAAGTGGATTCCGAACCATTATAAACATTCATGGCACAGACGGGATTCGAACCCGAAACCTATGGCACCGAGAGCCAGACACTCGGCCATCAGGCCCGATCTCCCATTCATATATGAAAATTATCTAGCTTTTCATAGTATATACTTTTTTTTATATTCATATCGTCAATTGCAGGAAGCATCTAAAAAATCAATTTTTTACTATATGAAAGTATATATTGCAATGTGTTTTAATCTGCTTTTTGACAAATATTTAATTCTATTAATTTTTTACCATTGACAACAAATATTATAAAGAAAAATCCCAATTTAAACACCCTCTCTCCCCCAAACTGCTACAAGTTTTCGAAAATTGTGTCAATCATTTTTCAAACTGCTACAAAGTTATTATTTCTCCTACAAATGTTCTCTTCATTTTTAGGCAATTTCGAAATAGTGTTTTCTTTCGAAATGCAATAGTTGTTATTTCCATAAAATAGATAGTTGCAATAGACGTAATATAACAATAACAAACAAGGAGAGAAAAATAAAGAATTAAATTTTGCAGGGCTTCCGATGGCAACATGATAAACAAATCCAATTTTCTGATGAGAAAATTGGAAAATTTCAATATTGCTTCCGTATAAGTTTTTAGATCAGCTGAAATAAATTTTTCGGGAATTTTGAACTTGAAGGACTTTTTCTCCAATATTTTCCTAAGTGATTTGTTGTGCTTTATAAAGCTGGGTAAGTTTTATTTTGTTTTTATAAACCTCTATGTCACTGAAGAAAAAAGATTTTAGTAAATTTAAGGTAAGTTTTATTTTAATCCAGTACAATATAACCATCTGACATGCGAAATTCATTGATTTGATGATAACTTCCCTAAAATTCAATTCTAATTAAAGACCATGTTTTCACTTGTAATCCAATTATCCATAAAAGGAATTGTCTGAAAGTTAATTAATTGTATTACATTTGCACGATGAAAAGGAAGATATCTTCACGATTAGTTTAAAAAGAACTGAGAAGTGAATTAAATCAGTTTAAATTGTACTAATGTAATAAAGATGGAAATTGATTCATCATAGTAATAGTTGGTGCCATGAAGAAATCACGGCTTGTTCTAAAAGAAGACACTATGATTCATTTATTCTGTTCTTAACCCTAAGGCATCAAATTATGATTTAGCAAGAAAAATTATATTTCAGTGTACAACATATGGTAAGTTATCAAATTCACTTATTTACCTTTAGTGTTTGTCTACTAGAAAAATTGGTTTTAGTGTAATCTACTAGAAAAATTGGTTTTAGTGTAATCTACTAGAAAAATTGGTTTGGTTTTAATGTAATCTACTAGAAAAATTGGTTTGAATATCCGATAAACGAACCAAAGAAAAATCAATGTCTGTGTCAAGAATAGGCACTGTAAATCTGTAGCCCAGAAAGTTTTAGCACCTGATTCAAGGAGTTCTCAAAGGTATCCATGGTGGTGTTCGTTAAATATGTAAACAATGAAACTTAAAATGTAGTCTGAAGTGAAATGTAGTCCGTAGTATTCCTGTATAAAACAGAATCTGCAACATCTCTGCCATTTTAATGCCGAATGACTTAGGTCAAAGTGCCTGGCATTAGTAAAAAAATGTAAGTGTATGTTTCTGAAATAATTGTTATTATTATTTGTTTAATATTACTGTATGCTCGAACGATCTTATAGATAATGAGCTAAATTTCCGAATTAAGGGTTTCTGGTTCGGAACCCGACAAGCAATGTCGATCTAAACACTTCCATGATAATACCAGTAATGTGAATGACAAATTCGAAAGGTTGGAATTTCATTCCGTTGTGCCCAAGAAGGAGGATGGAAAAACCCTTCTATGTCCTCTTAAGGGAGGGGAAGGGGGGTGTCATTCAAAATCGCTATGGTAAGCCTAGGTGTGGGACTTGATGGCGGATTAACTAGCTCTCTGGCTCACAGCGCCACAGGTTTCGGGTTCTAATTACACCGGTGCCATGCATGTTTGTAGTGGCTTGGAATCCATTTTAAACTGTAGCTTCCTGTCTAATATGACTGTAAAGCATTGGACGTAGGACTGACAGTCCTATCCCGTAAAAAGAAAACATCTTCTGTCTCGAAATCTGCCAGTAGACAGACGGCCTTAGTTCAGCACGGGGCTATTGATCCAAAAATTTTGGTTTGGTTTGTCGTTCTACGGTCATCTTGTGCGCACTTTGGGCTAAATAGACCGGGACCTACAACTTAACGTGGATTCCGAACCACCAACAAATTTCCATGCCGCCACCAGGATTCGAGTTGAGCCAATGAAGAAGAAACATAGGTGTAATATAGCAAAGCCCCTGTGGTGTTTTCTGAGTATTGCTGCATCTGCTAAATCTCTGTCGTGCTAATGACTTGGGCCAAACTACCCGCGATACAAAAGTAATAACTTTTCAATTACTTTAGAAGTAGATATTAAAGAGAGATTATATAGTGAATAATAATAATGTGTTGTTGTTGTTTCTTATCCCACTTGGCTGGCCAAGCCCACGAGCCCATACGTGCTCATGATTGAAGGGGAAGGAAGCAGCTTCTGTTGTGATGGAGCACCCGTAGGTAGAAGTCTGACTTTGGCTCCGTGACTCTCTTACAGTCATAGGAGACCGGGACCTACGGCTTAAAGTGGATTCCGAACCACTACAAACATCCATGGCACCGCCGGGATTCGAACCCGAAACCTGTGGCATCGAGCGCCAGAGCGCTAAGACACTCGGCCATTCAGGTCCCAAATTTGTGAAGGCCAACGGCACGCGGTGTTCCCAGGTGGTCACCCACCAAAGTACTGACCGCGCCCAATGATGCTTGACTTCGGTGATCTAACGAGAACCGGTATATTCAGCATGGTACGGCCGTTGGCATAATAATAATGTAGTGAATATTTTAAATGTGCACATTACAGGTAATTTTTCAATATTCCATACAGTGAAAAAAGGAAGCAAATCCATAATACTAAAACCTAAGTGAAGCATATTAAAAAATGTTTACATTTATACGTTTTCTTTTATCATTTTAATGGCACATCATTCTTCACAACTCTGTGATATCCATTTCTAATAAAACCAGAAAATTACAGCCGTCTGGTGCATTATTATACATAAAGTAACAAACAAAAAGTCTTGTATATTTTAACTTCCAAAAACACTAAAATCCAATCAGGAGTCTCTTTCCCCAAACATCCTTCGAAATCCCCCCCCTCAGAATAAAGAATCCACTTCAAACTCTCGGTTCCTATATAATAAGACTGTAGAACGTTAATCGTAGGGTTGACAACCCTATCCCGTAAAAAGAAAACTTTTCCTGTCTCAAAATCTGCCAGTATGCAGACGGCCTTGGTCCACCATGGGACTGTTGAGCCAATGATGAAGAAACGTAGGGGTATTGTATCAAATTCCCCATGGTGCATTCTGAGTAATGCTGCATCTGCTAAATCTGTGTCGTTCTAATGGTTACTGACTTAGGTCAGATTACCCGCGATTCGAATCTAATAACTCTAACATGTACTTAAATTGAAAAGAGAAATACACTGTTGAATATATTATTTTAAATGTGCACGTTACAGGCAATTTTTCCATCATTTCAGAAAGTGAAAAAGGAATAAAAGCAGAAATACCAAAACCTAAGTGAAGAATATTAAACTGTGAAAAATGTTTGCATCTCTCTTTTTTTTTATCATTTTAATGGCACATCATGCTTCACAACTCCATGATATATTCATTTCTAATAAAACCAGAGAATTACAGCCGTCTGGCATCATTATACAGAAAACAACAAACAAAAATAAAAACACTCCGGCATATTTTAACTCCCGAAAACACTCAAAACCAATCAGGAGTTTCTTCCCAAAAACATCCCTACAAAAATCTTTCCCTCCTCCCTTCAAAATAAAGAATTCGTATAAATTTCTAAACCAGCAACAACAAGAAGAAGAGGGAAAAAAAAAAAACAATAATAAAAATAAACCCCACTCAACCCTCTTACCACCACCCCACTCGCATTCAACATCTTCGTCCGACATTAATTCGACACCCATGCATACATATATGCTAAACATACACAGATACCTGTATATGCAGCAGTGTATGTATATATATGTATGGATGTAAACGTTCAAATTTGCTGCGAAAATCCATGATTTGCATAATGAACTGGCGAGACCTCTAGTAACGATTGCACTGTAATGGTCTGATACCAAGTCTAGGAACGTATCAGTAACCGATAATTTGCATCCCAGGGTAAGCTACGATGGGGTAAAAGAATCGATATATCGATATCGGAAATACCTATCGATAATACGTTTCGGGGGAGGATACTTTACTGATCGTTGTCCCCCGCAATTGCAGGTTCTTTGGATGTACTTCACGCCTTGTTGCAAAAGGCACTTTTTATGCCTTTCTTCATTCTCAAAGTCGAGGACTTAGTCAACACACTAGTTAAGTGAATGGCAATAGTAAGTGTTGAAAAGACGACTTGTTCACCTTATTAAGCATATTTCAGAAGATAAGTTGCCGTTTTATGAAATGGATGTAAGAATCCAATGCAGTACTAAGCGTGGTAAATTAATGATCTGATAGATTCGTGGTTAAGGATCGTGGCTAAACGACTATTGATTAATTGAGTTGAAGCTGTTTTCTTCTTTGACTTCTCGGCTGAAGACTTCATTAATTAATGCGAGTTGCTTGGTTTGGAAATTAAAGTAAGATGCTTAGATGTAAACATGCATCGATTATAATGTTAGACATTTTCTGTTAATGATTCTCCCATTTTTGATTAATAATATACGTTTATATTAATATCTATTAACAATTATTACACAGAAATAAATGAAGGCATAAAACTTTGCGTGGTTTAGAATTTTCTTTAAATCTTTCCGAATAAACATGAAGAATTATGACAATCAATATGAGTTTCTTCAATATTGATAATTGAATGACAGCTTCTATTTTTGTAGTACCAAAAATAAAATAAAAATTCAACAATTGTATAAAAAACGGAGAATTAGTCATTTTGGATAATAATCGATGGCTCCTCACTTTTTATGCCTTTCCTCATTTTTAAAGTCGAGGACTTAGTCAATACACTAGTTAAGTGAATGTGAATAGTAAGTGTTGAAAAGACAACCGTTCACCTTATTAAGCATATTTCTGATAAGTTGGCGTTTCAGAAAATGGATGATAGTGCTTTAGGAAGAATCAGCTGCAGCACTGAGCATGGTAAATTAATGATCTGATAGATTCGTGGCTAAAGATCGTGGCTAAACGACTATTGATTAATTAATTGAGTTGAATCTGTTTTCTTCTTTGGCGTCTCGGCTGAAGACTTCATTAATTAATGCGAGTAGAGGAGTTTGCGTGGTTTGGAAATTAAAGTAAGATGTATACGTGTAAACATGAATCGATTATAATGTTGCATGACGTGAAACATTTTCAATTAAAGATTCTAAAATATTTTATTAATAGCATAAGTTTACCTTATAAATATCTATAAACAATTTTTAAACAGATTTGTATGAAGGGATAAGATTTTGCGTGCTTTAGAATTTTCTTAAATCTTGCCGAGTAAGCATGAAGAATTATTACATTCAACATTAATTTCGCCAATATTGATAATTGAATGATAGCTTCTATTTTTGCTGTAAAAAAGAAATAATAAAAAATCAACAATTGTATAATCTAAACGGAGAATTAGTCATTTTGGATAATAATCGATGGCTCCCATTTTTTTATGCCTTTCTTCATTTCAAAGTCGAGGACTTAGTCAACACACTAGTTAAGTGAATGGGAATAGTAAGTGTTGAAAAGACAACTGTTCACCTTATTAAGCATATTTCTGATAAGTTGACATTTTAGGAAATGGATGGTAAGCCTTTAGGAAGAATCAAATGCAGCATTGAGCGCGGTAAATTAATGATCTGATAGATCCGTGGTTAAAGATCGTGGCTAAACGACTATTGATTAATTAATTGAGTTGAAGCCGTTTTATTCTTTAACTTCTCGGCTGAAGACTTCATTAATTAATGCGAGTAGGGGAGTTGTGTGGTTTGGAAACTAAAGTAAGATGTATACGTATAAACATGCATCGATTATAACGTTGCATGATGTCGGACATTTTCGTTTCAGGATTATTCCAGTTTTGATTAATAATATAAGTTTACCTTATTAATATTTATAAACAATTATTAAACAGAAATAAGTAAAGGTATAAGATTTTGTGGAGTTTAGAATTTTATTTTTAAATTTTTCCACATGAAGAATTATTACAAAAACTTGGACAAACATGAAAAATTATTACAATGTGCTAAATGAGTAACGTCGGTGCAGCGCTTGCCTTAAGGCATCAAAGACAATAAGCGTTTGCCAGCTGCATTAGAATTAAAAAAATGATTTCAAATAAAATACATGACATGAAAAAAATACAAAACAATAAATAATTAACGTCTATGGGATAAATTAATTTAGAAATCGAATAAATAATTAGAATTTTTAGAAGAAAAATTTTAATTAGTTTTTTTCATTCTGCAGCGATGGTGGTTTACGTTGAATATAAGATCATGCATGCATTATTAAATAACGTATAATTATTATCATTAATTATGAAATAATTTATTAAATAATTTTTAAATAATTATTATTACATAACATTAAATTAACGTAATATTAACATTAAAAATAACTTAATATTAACATTAAAAATAACTTAATATTAACATTAATATAACATTAAATAATATAATAAAAGATAATAGTAAGGGGATGTCAATTTTATTTAGTAAAGTATATCCATTATTATTAAATTGGTTTTGTGAAATATGATGTATGTTCTTCGAATTTCTATCTGAACCCAGACATAAATCAATAAAATTTAAATAAAAATATAAAGTATATAAGGCTTTATTTAATGCATTGTTTTAAAATTTATGAACTGTTTTAATGCAATTTTTGCATCAAGTATTCAATAGTATTTCTATCGTCTGTGATATTCTTAATAGTCCATATATATATTGATTTCAAATAGTAAAGGAATATTTTGAAAATAAATTTTATAATAGTAATTAAGAGAACATTTTAAACATATTTTATATAAAAACGTTACATTTCATTTGACTAAATTCAAAATTATTAATCTTGTAGCATTATTATAATTCTTCCATTTTAATAGGCTGAAAATGTTTTAGAAATTTTATTTGGGAAACTTATTATGTTCAGAATTTGCGGTTAATGCATTTCACATTTTCATAGCTTGTATTATTTTTTAGCAGTATTGCTTTTACATTTAGCAAATGGTATGAAAAATGATTGGGATGATTTTTAGAACTTGGAAAATTCTACCATCTTTAAAATATCATCAATTGTAAAAATTACCTCTATGTAATTACTGAACTTTTAATTTCTCATACTCAAGTATTATATTTAGTTTCTGTTATCATATTCAAGATCGTTTCAAACATCTTTATCTGTGGATAGAAAATAGAAGTTTCTTAACATAATATTTAATATTTCTAAGAGCAAAAATATATCTTGCTGACTAACAAGTGTTAACATAGTAATAATAATAATTTTAAGTAACAAAAACATTCGCAAGACTTTAATCTGGGAGCAGTTTCCGTAAAAATCACGGAAAACTCGTAAAAGTTGGCACATTATACTTCAAATCGTGCAAACATTTTAAAAACACTTCATTTTCTTAATTAATAACATATATTTCCAAGATAGCAAGTGCCATCCTGTTCTTCACCAATTTTAGGAAGATATATCTTCTAGACGATAAGATGTCGTAACATTCGGTGTGTTTATCTGTCTAGGAGTCAACCTCGTTTGACCCTCTTACGACCCAGTGGGAAAAAATCGGTGTTAAAAACCGTTCCGCTTCTTTTCAACTTGCCGACACATAAACAGTCGAAGCGACGACGCATGTGCAAGTGTTGAGGAATGAAGAAACTCCTTATAACCCTACCGTAATGAAGGAAATGGACCAGATTGATAACTTGTAAAGAAAATAAACTCGAGTTTAGAACATTACTGTTGTGCAATAATAAACTTTGTATCCAGACACCGACTCTGTCTTGGAGATCTATCATCCAAGAACTCTTTACAACCATTTACAAAAGCAATAAAACTTGACTCAAGATTCTTGCTATTTCTTATAATTCTTCCTTTTCATATAATCCTCCGAAAGAACATAAATAAGTTGTTTTATATGCATGCTGTTTTAAAAAATGCTTATATTTTTTAGTTAAAAATTAATTATAACAGTGGTTAATCATTGTGATTTATTCAGCTAAATTTATAGATTGGAAATTATTAAGAAGAGATTTATTAGTTAATACACATATTGGGATATATATAAATTTAAGATTTCTTGTACAAATATAAATTGACTTTAATCATTAGTAATTAAGCTTAGCATTAGTAATTTCATTAGTAATTTAACTTATTAAAACTTCATGGGCTTAATCATTAGTAATTAAGCTTAGCATTAGTAATTTCATTAGTAATTTAACTTATTAAAACTTCATGGGCTTAATCATTAGTAATTAAACCCATGAAGTTTTAATAAGCTAAACGGATTGACTTAGTGCTATGGATTTTTATATTTGGCAGTGTCAAATGAGAAGTAGAGATGTAGTTAATAAGCTAAACGGATTGATTTAGAGCTATGGATTTTTATATTTGGCAATGTCAAATCTGAAACAGAGATGAAGTTAATAAGCTCAATGGATTGACTTAGTGCTATGGATTTTTATATTTGGTAATGTCAAATGATAAAAAGAGATCAAGTTAATAAGCTAAATGGATTGATTTAGTTCTATTGATTTTTATATTCAGTAATGTCAAATGAGAAGTAGAGATGTAGTTAATAAGCTAAACGGATTGATTTAGAGTTATGGGTTTTTATATTTGGCAATGTCAAATCTGAAATAGAGATGATGTTAATAAGCTACACGGATTGATTTAGTGCTATGGATTTTTATATTTGGTAATGTCAAGTAAGTAAACCGAAAGTAATATTACTAATGTAAATAATGAATAATACTAATGTAAATAATGAACTCTGTAATGTGACAATCTGCTTTGTTACCACTTAAGAAGAAATTTCTATAGAATAGATCAAATATAATGAAAATAATTTGAGGCGGTATAGAGGCTTGAGCTTGAACTTGAACTTCACCTATTCAGGATATCTTCGAAGGTGATTTATAAGTGTGATTTATATTTAATGTTCTTGTAAGTAGTTTTAGAGTGTATTAGTAGCACACAACTTATTAATTGTAAGTAGTTGTATATTATAATTGTTGTTTGTAGATAGATATTTATGGTCTAATTATTTATTCCTTCATACCAATTTTCATTGCGAAACATTTTTAATACAAAAATTATGTCTTTAATTTAATTTCTTTAATTAAATTAAATTATGTCTCATGTTTAATACAAAAGTCTTTTTCAAATATTAAAACATTCTGCATAAATTTCTATAAAAAAATTATATACAAATCAAACTTATCAGCAGCGTAGCTTTATTTTCCAGTTTTATGATTCCGAAATCAGAAGAATTGGTAGAAGTAGAAATCATGAAATTCAAAGTATAGCGAATTATATGTTTTACATTTTATAAGAAAATAATTAAATTCTCATGTACATTAACTGTTCAATTTCACCACTCAAAATAAAATTAAAAATTCAGTCGCTAACAGACATAATCAGATGGTATTTTGAATAATAATAATTGGTATTATGTTGTTGTTTCTTATCCCACTTGGCTGGCCAAGCCCACGAGCCCATACGTGCTCATGATTGAAGGGGAAGGAAGCAGCATCTGTTGTGATGGAGCACCCGTAGGTAGAAGCCTGACTTTTGCTCCGTGACGCTCTTACAGTCATAGGAGATCGGGACTTACGGCTTAAAGTGGATTCCGAACCACTACAAACATCCATGGCACCGCCGGGATTCGAACCCGAAACCTGTAGCACCGAGCGCCAGACACTCGGCCATTCAGGTCCCAAATGTGCCAACGGCACGCGGTGTTCCCAGGTGGTCACTCACCCAAGTACTGACCGCGCCCAATGATGCTTGACTTCGGTGATCTAACGAGAACCGGTATATTCAGCATGGTACGGCCGTTGGCATTGGTATTATTGTAGACAAATAGCTTTGCTTTTCTTTAAATTCCTTATTTAATGATGTTTAGTAAGCAACTCAAAATTTAGGTCACAATCCTGAAAAATCAATGCAAACTTATTTATATTACATGTAAAAATAGAAGAAACCAATAACTAAACAAAAAATAAACCTCGACCTCTCATAGGGTTTAGTTACAAATTTTCAGTTGTTGTCATAAAAGACTAAGTTCTTTTTTTTATTATTCCCATTTTTTTATATTTTTTTCAAAAAAATTAATTAATTAATTTAACAAAAATTATGACGCATGGCAACTAGCCTTATTTAATTTACTGTAGTATATTTAAATTACTCCATGTTTCAAAAATTACATAGGATTTCTAACGATAATTAAAATTAAACAGAAAAAAAAAATATGTAATGTAGCTTATTTAAAATAATTGATTTCGTTTCTTTCATATTTCTTACAGGGAAATAAAACGTTGTGTTCAATAAACTTAGCTGTGAAATAAATACTTCAAAATAAAAAAAAAATTAAAATAATAATAAAATGCATATCCATAATAAATAAGAAAACAGCTAACACTATATTTTTTCTCAAACTGAGAAACAAATATACAATTAGTTACTTGTCAAACAATAGCTAATTTAAAATAACGCATTTTATTTTCACATTTTTTAACAAAGAAATCAATTGCTATGTTAAATGAATTCGTTGAATAAATAACATTATAATATTCAAAAATATAAAATTTATAATAATAATAATAAAGAAAATTATCGAAATAATAAATATTAATTAATTGAATACTATAAAACTCAGAAAACTCCATATTTAAAACTGATTTAAAAAAACGTTTATTTTGTTATACATATTTGCTAAAAATAATAGTTCTGATTAAAATGAAATTTGTGATTGTTGCCATTCCTTTAATTAATAGTTAAAAACTGACAATATTCAAATAATATGAAATATTGAATTGAATATTATAATATTCAAATAATATAAAATGTATAACAATAATAAAAAAATTCTCGAAATAATAAATATTAATTAATTGAATAAAAAAAATCCATATTTAAAATTTACGTTTAAAAAAACATTGTTTATTTGGTTATAGTTGTTAAAAAAGAATAATTGTAAATAAAATGAAATTCGTGATAGCTTCATTTCCTTTAATTAAAAATTGATAAAATTGTTCACTTTTTATTACGATATAATTCTGCAAATATCAATCGGGCCTATTTTAATTAACTGAAAATACAAATTTAGTATTTTCTTACCAACCAGTAGTTTATATATGTTATTGTTTCTAAAACATTTTGCATTTGGATGTAAAAATATGAGTTGAAAATATTAACCTAACACTATTCACGTCTTCTTACATTGCCAAATACATTTAGGTGATTCGATTCTGTATTGCAACATACTAAAATGAGAATTCAAACCAAATATTCAATAAAATAGTACAATTTTCTAGTTTTTCAATAGTTTATAGTTAAGAAAGCTTAAATAATATTAGAATGCCAAGCGGCATGGTATATAAATATTTCAAAATATATTTATTCAATATTTGAATTCATGCAAAAGCTTATGAATATTTTTCGGTAGATATAGTGAAAAGATATGTTTGGAAACACGTAGTCACTGATTTAATATGTATTCCATGGTAAAAAAATTGAATTGAATTCAAGCAATTTCTGTTATGATTTTATAAACATATCTTAGAAGAAAAAAGATGTAAAATTGTGGAAAGTAATAAAAGGGTAAAAATACATACAATTTTTTTAAGTGAAATTACGTATTCTTTCCTATTATATAGTATGCCTATATAGATGTTTGGATTCTGACTGATAGTAAGAGCTCAATACAGTATTTGGAAGACCGGCCAAGCATCTTGGACAAATTGGGGCAGGATATAGTTTCTAAACTAGCTGTTTTGGACCTGATCGGATCGGTGTGCTTGCAGTGGATTCCCTCCCATGTGGGCATCTACGGAAATGAAATTGCTGATCTGCTCGCTAGGGAAGGTTGCGAACTTCCCAAAGCTTCTTCTTCCAATCTGTTAGCTTCAGAGGTTCATTCCATGACTTTAGCCAGAGTGAATACCGCTTGGAGGTCGCCACCAATTCATGCATGGTACGCCGCTAAATATCCTGGTATGTCCATGCAGTGCTCCTGGCCTAGACCTGCTCAAACGGCTTTAGCTAGACTAAGGACTGGCCCCGCTAATAGTTTGACCTTCAATGGAGACGAGAAGACATATACCATTTGTCATTGTTCGGCCATCGCGTCTCCCTCTCATCCCATCGATTGTATTGGTGCCTCTGTGAATGAGGGGAGGACAGTTTACGATCTATTGATGCAGCATGATCTACTAGACTTGGTTTAGGATTCTAAATCAAGGGGATAAGCAACAACAACAACATGTCTATACAAAAGTCTAAACATGTCCTATTAGAATCTGCATGTTAAATAAATCGATTTAATTGCAACTTCTTTTTTGTTAATTCTCTTGAAAATTTAAAAACACGTTTCCAAAATAATTTAAAATCACTGCATGGTATTTCTTTTATTTTGATATTGATATGTTAATATTTTAGTATGAGCCTGATGGCCGAGTGATTAGCGATCTGGCGATTGGTGGCACAGTTTTCAACCTCTTACTTAATATTCACAAAAAAGCATATACGATAACAATTTTAAAAAAAGATTAATCAATATATTATTGAAACTATTATTTATTTTATTTATTTATTTATTGCTATAAGTTTATAAGTGTGCTATAGGATTCAGTTTTTTTTTTATATAAGATTTCATCTTATAATAGTACCGTTTCCATCAGCCTCTTATTTAATAAAAAAAATCAAGAAGTCGAAATTACGAAAAAGAGTAATCAAAATACGGATTAATCAAATAATTTAATAGTATATACGCATTGTATAATGCATTAGTATATACAAGAAATCAGAGTTAAAAATATTAAGAGTACCCCGAAAATAAGGGCATGCCATTTAAATATGAAAACTATGGAATTTCTGTAGAAAAGAGAAAGACATCTGAATTGAAAAATGAATTGTGAATTAAAAAACATTCCCCCTTTTTATTCGTGTATCACCATAAAACCAAATCAAAAATTCAATAAAAAAGCAAAATAAAAGTATAACATATAACCTGACATCACGAACAGATAATGTTTTTGACTCTTCAATAACACCAGATATCTATTTATCTCAAAGTGTATTTTATTTCGAACAGCTCCATTCTTCTTTTTGTAATTTTATTTATTTATTTATTTTTATTATTTTTTATTTATTTTTTGAGGGGAGTGAGGGAGAAGAATGGGGGTGGATAAACCAGTGAAGCGATTGGACTGCGAAGAAAAAAGGATCGCTCCAATAATTTGACCACAAGCTAAAATATTTGCTCTCGCCAAATTTAGTGTTCGAAATCGTTCGAAGAATGGGAAATAAATTCGAATTTTTTTTTTTTTTATTATTGTTATTATTTTCCCATCCCCTGGCCCTATATATATATATATATAAATTTGAAGTTTTGTTCGTTTCGGACAGTATGTGGACAATCCACCCACCCCCACTTTTTTTTGTAAAGAAAATAAGAGGGAATAGGGGGAGGGGCAAAGGAATAAAAAAAATTGGCGGAAAAGAAACAGCTGGTCGCCATTTGGCGATGAAAAAAAAATGGCGCAACAAAAATGGCGAAGAACTACAACAACAACAAAACAGTAAGGGGGCAAAAGAAAAAAAATAGAATAAAATAAAGAACAACAACACCAAAAAAAGAATAAGGGAAGGGGGTGTTCTTGGGGTCTCTGGCAATGTTCCATCCATGCCCGGGCATTGGGGTCTTGGATGCTGCAAGAATAAGTTGGGTTGAGGGTTGGGATTGACGAGCGTAGAGCAATAAACGGAATAGCGAAAGCTACTTGTCATTGTTTTATCGGTTGCTGCCACAGTGCCAGACGTGTCTTAACGTGTTTATTAAGATGAAGTAAAGCGCCGAAAACGTTATTCCCGCTAACATGCTTACGGCGTTGATCTCTAAATTGATTTAAAGTAAAGTAATGGATGTAAATTGTGGGTGGAAGATTTGTGTGAAGCATTTGTGGATCTTGAGGAGATGAATGTGTTGGAAAATGTTTCTAACAACCAAGAAAGAAAAAAAAATTTTTTTTCTTCTAAAATAAATTTTTTAACACATCTTATATTATAAGTATGCTGAATGTAAAAATTTATAATATCATTAAATAAATATCGTCAAGTTTGTTTTATTAACTATAAGCCATTTTAAGTGGTACTGAATTTTAAAGATATTATTTGGTATAAATATCATTTATTGGAATTTTATTACTTTTTAATATTTTTTATGATGAAAATAAATCAAGAATAATAGAAGTGCTTTAATTTATTCCTTTATTTTTTTTAAAATATTCCTTTTTTTCCATATTTCATTTATTCTTCTTAAATTATTTTTCAATTTTAAAGGGTAATTATAATGATAATTTAACAGATGATTATGAAATGGGTGATTACCATAAATTGATTTGAGGATTTATTTTGTAAGATTCGTTATTTTAAATTTTTCATAATTATTCATATATTATTATATGATATTATTTATCCGTAATGATTCACAAAATTATTAATGTTAAAAAATTATATATAATTGTTTACTATTAAGAAACTTTCCATTATTCTGTATATTGATTTTTTTTATATTCTATTGGTATTCGTATATGTTCATATATAGCACGAAATAGTTCTATTTTTACTAGTGCGAATACTATATGAAAAATAATTTTCTGTAACAAAATACAGATTCCGCTGTCTACAAGTCATGGTTAGAATCAAAATCCTACTTTTCATATTATAAAAGGGTCTGGTTTTTTATAAAATAATTGCCTGCATTAATTGAATAAATTTTAAAAAAATACCTCAAAATTAGAAAAAATTTGAAATTTGAAAAATAAAAATATTCTATTTCACTATACGGGGCTTGTGGTGTATCATGCATCACGTGGTGCACCCTGGGTAATGCTGCATCGACTATTCTAGTAACGAAGGACTTACGTGTAAGTTTACGGCATTCGAAACGACATATTTATGTTCATTTTAATTTGTTGGTAAGCAAATTTTAATAAAATAGTAATATTGATAGATAAGAAATAACAATTACTACTTTTCTTCAATAGAATTTTAAAATGTTACATAAAAATTAGAAAAACATATATGTGGCCAATATAATACTACAAGAAACTTATGAGATGTCTTCTAAATATATATATCTTTATAGTTATAAAGTCTCCTACATATATATTCTTTATAGCGATAGAGCCTTCTAGATATATAATCTTTATAATGATAGAGTCTTCTAGGTATCTTAATAGTCATAGAGTCTTCTAGATATCTTAATAGTCATAGAGTCTTCTAGATATCTTAATAGTCATAGAGTCTTCTAGATATCTTAATAGTCATAGAGTCTTCTAGATATCTTAATAGTCATAGAGTCTTCTAGGTATCTTAATAGTCATAGAGTCTTCTAGGTATCTTAATAGTCATAGAGTCTTCTAGGTATCTTAATAGTCATAGGGTCTTCTAGGTATCTTAATAGTCATAGGGTCTTCTAGGTATCTTTATAGTCATAGAGTCTTCTAGGTATCTTAATAGTCATAGAGTCTTCTAGGTATCTTAATAGTCATAGAGTCTTCTAGGTATCTTAATAGTCATAGAGTCTTCTAGGTATCTTAATAGTCATAGAGTCTTCTAGGTATCTTAATAGTCATAGAGTCTTCTAGGTATCTTTATAGTCATAGAGTTTTGTGTAAAATGGCCGACTAAGAAAATACTGAAACTGAACCATAATATTCACAATATAGACAACAGATAAAATAATCTCGCAAGCAAAAAGTCTTGCTTCCCTATTATCAAAATTCTTTAATAAATTTCTTGTTAAAAGACAGCAGAACTCTTTCTTTCACCATCTATGGAATTAAGACATAATTTAGAAGCAAGACCATAATCCCGTTTTTCCATCCATTGCTTGTTAGCGGGTATGTTCCTCAATTAGGTCATTAAAATTTACATCATAAATTATCTCTTTTGATCCCAGTACTAGCTTATTAAAATACTACTTCTCAGCTCTTGGATTTTATTTACTGGGAAAACTTATTTAATAGGCAACGAGAAGTCATTTTTCATTTATTTCAGTCTAGATGTCCATTTTTTGGGGGTTAGGCTTAATTATAGTCCTCAAGGTTGGATTCTGGACCTAAAAGGTTTCCCAACAACATGTGGTTTTAAACTGCAATAATTGCCACTGTGGTGAAGAAAGGTTGTTGTTTTTTATTTATATAAATGATTTTAATTATGGTCCGTTTTTTGTTTAATTACATCAAAGGTTTGATAAAATGTTAAGTGTATATTATTTTCCTCACCAATGAATAATAACTTTACGAAGACTAATTGAAAATAAAAAAAAAATAAAAAGACTAAAAAAAAAAAATCTAGTCTTTAAAACCACGTTTTTATTTTGTCAATATTTGTACAAAAAATTCTGTAATTATAAACGACAAACAAAATTATAATATGAAAATTTATCCTCTAACTGGTATTTCTTCACCAAATGGGATTTAATTTTTGAATTAATCTTTAATTTTTTTCTTCTGATTGGATTTTACTCTTTAGTAATAATAGATAAAATTGTGCTATAAGGTTTGAAATAGTATTCTATTGTAATAAAAATTTAAACTATGCTCTCTAGTAATAATAGCTAAAATTGTGCTCTAGTATATTAATATTAGTTGAAATTCTGCTGTATAGTGTTGTTGTTTCTTATCCCACTTGGCTGGCCAAGCCCATATGGACTCATGATTGAAGGGGAAGGAAGCAGCTTCTGTTGTGATGGAGCACCCGTAGGTAGAAGCCTGACTTTGGCACCGTGACGCTCTTACAGTCATAGAAGACCGGGACCTATGGCTTAAAGTGGATTCCGAACCACTACAAACATCCATGGCACCGCCGGGATTCGAACCCGAAACCTGTGGCACCGAGCGTCAGAACGCTAGACACTCGGCCATTCAGGTCCCAAATTTGCCAACGGCACGCAGTGTTCCCAGGTGGTCACCCACCCAAGTACTGACCGCGCCCAATGATGCTTAACTTCGGTGATCTAACGAGAACCGGTATATTCAGCATGGTACGGCCGTTGGCTGCTGTATAGTAAGCGTATGATACAAAAATCGTAGGGAGTCACATCTGTATTTTATTTTAATTACTTTTCTAATTGTTGCAGCTAAGTGAATAGCGAAATCGATATATTGATTTTTAGGACGATTATTATTTGATTAAAAATGAATCATTTGTTGATTACAATTCAAAATTTTATCTTTCCATTCGTTATTGCGTTGTTTGCATTTTTATCTTCTTGGATATTTACCAATTTATCGGTAAATGGTAAATATTTCAATTATCTCAAGAGTGATCAATAAGTCGGTCGCTAAACGATATTTGATACATTTTGGCACTTAATTTGTATAAAATGGGAAAATAATCCTTTGCATTTGATTTAAACACTCAAATTTGTTTCAACTGAACTCCTTTAAAAACTGTAGATGTTGTAACAGTATCAATCTTTTAGTTTATGATAATTTAAATGAAATATAACCTAATTATTTTATATATATTTATATATATATATATATATATATATATATATATAATGTTTTTTTTCTAATGCAGCTGTCAATCACTTAGACGGATGTCTTTGATGCCTTAAAGAAAGCGCTTCACCGACGTTACTTATTTAACACTCCAGAGGAAACGCGTGTAGCTTGAAAAAAAACTACGGACGCGGAGTAACAATACCCCCGCAACGTCTACGATCATGTTAGACCGGAGACCTACGGTTTAAAGTGGATTACGAATCACTACAAATATCAATGGCAACGCCGGAACTGAAAGCCGACCACCTAGCCACCTGACCATCAGGTCCCCTATTTAATACGGCTGGTGTTGGTGTTGGGCGTAGTACTGATAAACCTATCCTATTAAAAAAAATTTTAAAAAACATCTCCAGTCTCGGAATCTATCAGTAGGCAGACACCATGGCCCACCATGGACTGTGGTGTCAGGGGATTAGTTGGATATAACAATTTTGATTAATTTTTCTAAGTTGAATTCATTTCAAATTTAAATGATCATTAATGAACTTTCTCTAATTGATTTGAGCCATTTTTCTTGTAGCAAATAAGTATTTCCTTTTTTTAAAAAAAGAAATTAAACGAAAATTGTTTAACTTTTAGTATTAAAATTAATTTCATAATTTCCTGGAAGGTTTATTTAATTTTAATATTCTATTAAACACATTTATATTATCGATTAAAAATTATCATTTTAAAGGCATTATATTCAACAGCAGTTTCTTTCAACTCATATTCATTTTGGATATTCTTAAAACTCTTCACAGATAAATATAAAAGTTATGTTCTATAAATATAAGTTCTTTTAAAAAATAAGCGCAGTCTTGGAAAAACATGCATTGTTTAATTTATTGATTAAAATAAGGTTTCTCCAGACTGTAATTATTCAACTGACATTTACTAATTCTTCTGAAACGAAGAAAAAACTGCTAATTTTCAGTGCAGTCATCATTAAAATTCAAAGCAAATCCTTGAAGAAAAATTAACCACTTTCGTAAAATTGAAACCCAACTGAACTGAATCAACAGGACTGAAAACCCAACCTCATAAAAAAGAAAACAACTCATTATTCGGAATCAGTCAGTAGACAGAAGGCCATGGTTCACTGTAGGGCTCTTACGCCATTGAAGAAGAATGCATTTTAAATATAAATGTTCACTAATTATATCTGATTCGAACCCATTTTCTTGTATCAAATCAGTTCTTCATTTTTAATTAAAGAAGTTAAACGAAAATTGTTGAACCTTTTTTTAATAAAATTTATTTAATCATGTTCTGGAAGGTTTATTTAATTTTAATATTCTATTAAAAAAGTTATTAATAATTTTAAAGATATTTTCAACAGCAGTTTCTTTCAACTCATGTGTGACTATTCTTAAAAATCTCCACAGACAAATGAATATTTATAAAAATACTCATTGTACTTTTTAAAAACGCATTAAGTGTTGACAAAAACATGAATTGTTTAATTTATTAATTAAAAAAATATTTCTCAAAACTGTAATTATTCAACTGACTTTTACTAATTCTTCTAAAACAAATTGTAAAAAAAAAAAACTGCTAATTTTCAGTCCAGTCATCATTAAAATTCTAAGCAAATTCAAGAAAAATTAAGCACTTTCATAAAATTCTTATCCATCCCCCGAACGTTCTCAAAAACCACTAAACAACAACAGCAGCGAACCTTTTCCGCCGCACTCGTTCGACGAAACAATTTATAGCGAAAAACGTCTTTAAAAACATTTTAATTGCGTAAAAGACAAGTTCATTACAAGAATATTTCTGCTTCAACGAAAACTCACGTATTTGATTTCTAAGAAATGAGGAATTCACGCTCACTAACAATGCCCTTTTCTTTTCTCTGCCTAGAAACAAAACTTGAATATAGTTTCAATTTTAAAAAGAGTTTCTCTGCCATAACTAAAATGAGCTGAAATATTATAGTCAGTCAGTGTGCATGACCGAAGGCGAGTAGAAGACGCATTTTTGCAGTATTCAGCTTTACTTTTTTTATTTATTGTTATTAATTGTATCGTTTAATTTTTGTTGTCTTTATTAATATTTTTACGATTTATTCTTAAATAATGAAGAAATAATGATCAAGAGAATGCACGATTTATGAAGACAAATGTGGATAACTCCTTTTAATATTTAAAAGTAATGATTAAAACAGATTGTATTGTTATGCAAAAAAAGAGATTGATTTTAGAATTTTTTTGAGGAAAATTTTTATTAATAATTGGAAATCGAGTTTAAAAATAATTCTTACTTTGTTGAAAGTTTTTCCTCTTGAAAGGATTTTATGAAATGATATCAAACAATTTTAAAAATTCGTTCTAAATAAGGCGTTTATTCATTCGGAATGAAATGGATTATGTTTTACTTTTTTTAATTTATTATTGCATCTGCTGGATTTAAATGTATTTTTTGCATGATAATTTTATTTTAATTATATCATTTCGATGTATGTATAATCATTGTAAATTTATCATTTGAAAATAAAGTTAAACAATTGAAGATAGTTATTGATCCTTAAATATATGGGATAAAACTGCATAAAAATTCATTATTTATTGAAGATTTGAATAGGGAACTTTTATTCGTTTATCTTTGCAATCATTGAGAATAAATAATGTGGACGTTAATTGATAATTGAAAATTAATTAATTAATTTTAATGACGTAAAAGACAAGTTCATTACAAGAATATTTCTACCTTAACGAAAACTCATGTATTTAATTTGTAAGAAATGATGAATACACGCACTAACAATGCCCTTTTATTTCACTGCAGAAAAAAAGGTGAAATTAACTATAAGCACCCGTCTAATATGTAAAGCATTTGGTGTAGGGCTGAAAACTCTACCCTGTTAAAAAAAGAGAAAAGAAATCCTTTTTTGAAATCTGTCATTAGATCAAAGCCCACGGTTCACCATGGAGCTATTCCGCCATTGAAGATTGGTTTGTTTGTGTTTGTCGCTCTACGGTCATCTTGTGCACACGAGGGCTAAACGGACTAGGGTCTACAGTTTAAAGGGGATTCCGAACTTCTAAGAAACATCCATGCCACCACCAGAATTCAAACCTGAAGCCAGGGATACCAAACACCAGAGGGCTAGCCATTTGGCCACCAGATTGCCCACCTTTGTAGAAGAATGCATTTCACTTTTAAATGATCATTAATTATTGCTGATTCGAACCCCTTTTCATGTAACCGATGAATACTTCATTTTTTTATTAAAGAATTTAAACGAAGATTATTGAAGTTTTTTAATAAAATTAATTTAATCATTTTCTGAGGGTTTATTTATTTTTAAATTTCTATTAAATATCATACTAAAAATTTTCGTTTGAAAGATATTTTAAACTGCAATTTCTTTCAACTCATATTAATGTCAAATATTCTTTAAAAATCTTAGCAGACAAATAAATAATTTTAAAAAATACACACAATCGTGACAAAAAACATGCATTGTTTAATTCATTTATTAAAAAAAAGATTTCTCAAAACAGTAATTATTCAACTGATTTTTACGAACGAACTACAAGATAAAAAACTGCTAATTTTCAGCGCAGTCATCATTAAAATTCTAAGCAAATCCTTCAAGAAAAATTAAACCCTTGCGTAAAATTCTTATCCATCCCCCGAACGTTCTCAAAAACCACTAAACAACAACAGCAACGAACCTTTTCCGCCACACTAGTTCGATGAAACAATTTATAGCGAAAAACTAGTTTAAAAACATTTTAATTGCGTAGAAGACAAGTTCATTACAAGAATATTTCTGCTTCAACGAAACCTCACGTATTTGATTTCTAAGAAATGATGAATGCACGCACTAACAATGCCCTTTTCTTTTCTCTGCCTAGAAACAAAACTTGAATATTGTTTCAATTTTAAAAAGAGTTTCTCTGCCATGACTAAAACGAGCTGAATTATTATAGTCAGTCAGTATGCATCACCGAAGGCGAATAGAAGTAGCATTTTTGCAGTATTCAGCTTTAGTTTTTTTTTATCCTTATTATTAAAAGTATCGCTTAATTTTTGTTCTCGGTATTAATATTTTTACGATGCATTTATTCTTAAATAATGAAGAAATAATGGTCCGGAGAACTGAATGCACGATTTATGAAGACTAATGTGGATAACTCCTTTTAATATTTAAAAGTAATAATTAAAATAGATTGTACTCTTATGTAAAAAAAGAGATGAATTTTAAAAACAGGAAAATTTTGATTCATAATTAGAAATCGTGTTTAAAAATAGTTCTTACTTTATTGAAAGTTTTTCTCCTTGTAATTAATGAGTGGGTTTTTGTGAAATGATATCAAACAATTCTAAAAATTCGTTCTAAAGAATGCAATTATTGATTCGGAATGAAATGGATTATGTTTTACCTTTTTTGTTTGTTATTGCATTTGCATGATTTAAATGATTTTTTTTTTTTTCAAATGTTGTAAATGTATCATTTCAATACAAATTAATCATTTGGAAATAAATTGAAGCAATTCAAGATAGCTGTTAATCCTTATATTGTTATCCGAGATAATACAGAATAAAAATTCATTATTTGTTGATTTCAATAATAGCTTTTATTCTCTTATCTTTACCATCCCTGAGGATAATTATGGGGCACTTTAATTTTAGTGCTTATTATTAAATTGATGGCTTTAAATTCCATTTATGAACTTCATAAAGAGCCCACAGTACAGTAGAGGGACAACTGTTGCTTTTCAGAAGGAATTTTAGAGGTAGCAATCAAACATTAGTGAATTCCATAGGTTTGATTTGTGGCCTCAGGCCATCTTGTGCACGCGAAGGCTAAAGAGACAGGGACCTACAGTTTAAAGTGGATTCCGAACCACTACAAACATCCATGGCATCGCTGGTACTCAAACCCGACACATGTAGTACCCTGCGCCAGAGCGCTAGCCACTTACCCAGTCAGGCCCCAAAAGTAGTGGAATCCACTTTAAGCTATAGGTTCCCGTCTAATATTGTTGTAGAACATTGGGAGTAGGACTGAAAACCCAACCCCATAAAAAAGAAAACAACTCATTATTCGGAATCAGTCAGTAGACAGACGGCCATGGTTCACTGCAGGACTCTTACGGCATTGAAGAAGAATGCATTTCAAATATAAATGTTCACTAATTATATCTGATTCGAACCCATTTCCTTGTAACAAATCAGCTCTTTATTTTTAATTAAAGAAATTAAACGAAAATTATTAAGCCTTTTTTTAATAAAATTTATTTAATCATGTTCTGGAAGGTTTATTTAATTTTAGTATTCTATTAAACAAGTTACTAATAATTTTAAAGATTTTTTTCAACAGCAGTTTCATTCAACTCATATGTTGACTATTCTTAAAAATCTCCACAGACAAATGAATATTTCTAGAATACACATTGTACTTTTTAAAAACGCATTTAGTGTTGACAAAAACATGAATTGTATAATTTATTAATTAAAAAAATATTTCTCAAAACTGTAATTATTCTACTGACTCTTACTAATTCTTCTGAAACAAATTGTAAGAAAAAAATACTGCTAATTTTCAGTGAAGTCATCATTAAATTTCGAATCAAATCCTTCAAGAAAAACTAACCACTTTTGTAACATTCTTATCCATCCCCCGAACATTTTCAAAAACCACTAAACAACAACAGCAGCGAACCTTTTCCGCGACGCTAGTTCGGCGAAACAATTTATAGCGAAAAACGTCTTTAAAAACATTTTAATTGCGCAAAAGACAAGTTCATTACAAGAATATTTCTGCTTCAACGAAAACTCACGTATTTGATTTCTAAGAAACGATGAATGCACGCACACTAACAATGCCCTTTTCTTTTCTCTGCCCAGAAACAAAACTTGAATATTGTTTCAATTTTAAAAAGAGTTTCTCTGCCATCACTAAAACGAGCTGAATTATTACAGTCAGTCAGTATGCATGACCGAAGGCGAATAGAAGTAGCATTTTTGCAGTATTCAGCTTCAGTTTTTTTTTATCCTTATTATTAAAAGTATCGCTTAATTTTTGTTCTCGGTATTAATATTTTTACGATGCATTTATTCTTAAATAATGAAGAAATAATGGTCCGGAGAACTGAATGCACGATTTATGAAGACTAATGTGGATAACTCCTTTTAATATTTAAAAGTAATAATTAAAATAGATTGTACTCTTATGTAAAAAAAGAGATGAATTTTAAAAACAGGAAAATTTTGATTCATAATTAGAAATCGTGTTTAAAAATAGTTCTTACTTTATTGAAAGTTTTTCTCCTTGTAATTAATGAGTGGGTTTTTGTGAAATGATATCAAACAATTCTAAAAATTCGTTCTAAAGAATGCAATTATTGATTCGGAATGAAATGGATTATGTTTTACCTTTTTTGTTTGTTATTGCATTTGCATGATTTAAATGATTTTTTTTTTTTCAAATGTTGTAAATGTATCATTTCAATACAAATTAATCATTTGGAAATAAATTGAAGCAATTCAAGATAGCTGTTAATCCTTATATTGTTATCCGAGATAATACAGAATAAAAATTCATTATTTGTTGATTTCAATAATAGCTTTTATTCTCTTATCTTTACCATCCCTGAGGATAATTATGGGGCACTTTAATTTTAGTGCTTATTATTAAATTGATGGCTTTAAATTCCATTTATGAACTTCATAAAGAGCCCACAGTACAGTAGAGGGACAACTGTTGCTTTTCAGAAGGAATTTTAGAGGTAGCAATCAAATATTAGTGAATTCCATAGGTTTGATTTGTGGCCTCAGGCCATCTTGTGCACGCGAAGGCTAAAGAGACAGGGACCTACAGCTTAAAGTGGATTCCGAACCACTACAAACATCCATGGCATCGCTGGTACTCAAACCCGACACATGTAGTACCCTGCGCCAGAGCGCTAGCCACTTACCCAGTCAGGCCCCAAAAGTAGTGGAATCCACTTTAAGCTATAGGTCCCCGTCTAATATTGTTGTAGAACATTGGGAGTAGGAATGAAAACCCTACCCCGTAAAAAAGAAAACAACTCATTATTCGGAATCAGTCAGTAGCCAGACGGCCATGGTTCACTGCAGGGCTCTTACGGCATTGAAGAAGAATGCATTTCAAATATAAATGTTCACTAATTATATCTGATTCGAACCCATTTCCTTGTAACAAATCAGCTCTTTATTTTTAATTAAAGAAATTAAACGAAAATTATTAAGCCTTTTTTTAATAAAATTTATTTAATCATGTTCTGGAAGGTTTATTTAATTTTAGTATTCTATTAAACAAGTTACTAATAATTTTAAAGATTTTTTTCAACAGCAGTTTCATTCAACTCATATGTTGACTATTCTTAAAAATCTCCACAGACAAATGAATATTTCTAGAATACACATTGTACTTTTTAAAAACGCATTTAGTGTTGACAAAAACATGAATTGTATAATTTATTAATTAAAAAAATATTTCTCAAAACTGTAATTATTCTACTGACTCTTACTAATTCTTCTGAAACAAATTGTAAGAAAAAAATACTGCTAATTTTCAGTGAAGTCATCATTAAATTTCAAATCAAATCCTTCAAGAAAAACTAACCACTTTTGTAACATTCTTATCCATCCCCCGAACATTTTCAAAAACCACTAAACAACAACAGCAGCGAACCTTTTCCGCGACGCTAGTTCGGCGAAACAATTTATAGCGAAAAACGTCTTTAAAAACATTTTAATTGCGTAAAAGACAAGTTCATTACAAGAATATTTCTGCTTCAACGAAAACTCACGTATTTGATTTCTAAGAAATGATGAATGCACGCTCACTAACAATGCCCTTCTTTTTTCTCTGCCTAGAAACAAAACTTGAATATTGTTTCAATTTTTAAAGAGTTTCTCTGCCATGACTAAAACGAGCTGAATTATTATAGTCAGTCAGTATGCGTGACCGAAGGCGAATAGAAGACGCATTTTTGCAGTATTCAGCTTTACTTTTTTTATTTATTGTTATTAATTGTATCGTTTAATTTTTGTTCCCGTTATAATATTTTTACGATGTATTTATTCTTAAATAATGAAGAAATAATGATCAAGAGGACTGAATGCACGATTTATGAAGGCTAATGTGGAAAAGTCCTTTTAATATTTAAAAGTAATAATTAAAATGGATTAAAGTGTTATTTAAAAAAAAAGAGATGAATTTTAAAAACTGGAAAATTTTGATTAATAATTGAAAATCGTGTTTAAAAATATTTCGTATCTTATTGAAAGTTTTTCTCCTTGTAATTAATGAATGTATTTTATGAAATGATATCAAAAAATATTTTTAAATCCATTCTAGAGTTTGCAAGCATTGATTCGGAATAAAGTAGATTATGTTTCCCCTTCTGTTATTAATTATTGCATCTGCTGGACTTAAATACATTTTTTTGTCTGAGTATTTTATTTCAAATGTATTATTCCATTATAAATGTTTCATTTGTAAATAAATATTAGCAATTGTAGATAGCTATTGAACCATAAATATGCGATAAAAACCCTATAAACATTAATTATTTATTTGAGATTAAATAAAGAGCTTTTGACGCTTAAGTTTACAGTCACTGAGAATAGTCAATGTGTACGTTAATTAATTTTAGTACTAATTATTAAATTGATGACGTCATATTCCATTTATGTATTTCATGAACAACTCACCGTTCAGTAGAGGGAAAACGATGCTTTTCAGAAGGAATTTGAAGGTGTGTGCATTTTAACAAAAACAATGTGTGTATTATGAAATATTTATTTACATTCGAAGATTTTTAAGAATATCCAAAATGAATATGAGTTTGAAAGAAACTGGTGTTGAAACTCTATTTAAAATTATAATTTTTAGTAACTTGTTTAATAGAATTTTAAAATTAATTTAATAATTTCCTGAGGGTTTATTTAATTTTATTAATAAAAGCTAAATAATTTTTGTTTAATTTCTTTAATAAAAAAATTAAATGATTTTTTTACAATAAAATGGGTTCAAATCAGAGATAATTAATAATCATTTAAATGTGAAATGAATTATTCTTCAATGGCGGAGCGGCCTGAATTCCGATTGGCCAGTGCTCTGGCCTTTAATATCACAGACTCCAAGTTCGAATCCTTGCGGTGGCATGTATGTCAGTTAATGGTTCGGAATCCAAATTTTCAATGGCGGAAGTGCCCCATGCCCCATGGCCGTCGGTCTACTGACAGATTCCAAAAGAGGTGTTGTTTTCATTTTTACAGAGTAAGGTTTCCAGCCCTACGTCCAATGCTCTACATTTTTATTAGACTGGGGCCTATAGTTTAAAGTGGATTCCACCACTTTCTCTGCAGAGAAAGAAAAGTTCAATTCAAGTTAGTTCTTCAATAAATAATAAATTTTTACTCGGATAACAATTTAAGCTTCAATAGTTATCTTCAATTACTTAAATTCATTTTCGACTGATAGATTTACAATGAAGTGATACATTTGAAATAAAATATGCAAAAAAATACATTTAATTTCGCCAGATTCAATAATAAATATTAAAAAAAAAGTAAAACATAATCCATTTCATTCCGAATCAATAATTACAATCTTTAGAATAAATGTTTAGAATTGTTTGATATAATTTCATAAAATCCATTCATTAATTACGAGAAAAAAAAAAAAAAAAAAAGTAAGAACTATTTTTAAACACGATTTCCAATTATTAATCAAAATTTTCCAATTTTTAAAATTATTCTAATTTTTTTTACATAACAGTACAATCTATTTTAATCATTACTTTTAAATATTAAAAGGAGTTATCCACATTTGTCTTCATAAATCGTGCATTCAGTTCTCTTGATCATTACTTCTTAATTATTTAAGAATAAATCGTAAAAATATTAATAAAGAGAACAAAAATTAAACGATACAATTAATAATAATAATGATAAAAAAAACTGAAGCTGAATACTGCAAAAATGCTTCTTCTATTCGCCTTCGGTCATGCATACTGACTGACTATAATAATAAAGCTCGTTTTAGTGATGGCAGAGAAACTCTTTTTAAAATTGAAACAATGTTCAAGTTTTGTTTCTAGGCAGAGAAAAGAAAAGGGCATTGTTAGTGTGCGTGCATTCATCATTTCTTAGAAATCAAATACGTGAGTTTTCGTTGAAGCAGAAATATTCTTGTAATGAACTTGTCTTTTGCGCAATTAAAATGTTTTTAAAGACGTTTTTAGCCATAAATTGTTTCGCCGAAGTAGTGTGGCGGAAAAGGTTCGCTGCAGTTGTTGTTTAGTGGTTTTTGAAAACGTTCGGTGGATGGATAAGAATTTTACGAAAGTGGGTAATTTTTCTTGAAGGATTTACTCAGAATTTTAATGATGACTGGATTGAAATTTAGCGTTTTTTTTTTTCTTCTTACAGTTCGTTTTGGACGAATTAGTATGTCAGTTGAATAATTAGAGTTTTGAGAAATCTTTCTTTTTAATAAATAAATTAAACAATGCATGCTTTTTCTCGAGACAGCGTGTATTTTTTAAAAAGACAATGCGTGTTTTTTTTAAATATTTCTTTATCTGTGAAAATTTTTAAGAATGTTCAAAATGAATATGAGATGAAAAAAATTGCTGTTGAAAATAATAGTGACTTTAAAATGATAATGAGGATTTTTAGTCTATAACATAAATGGGTTTACACTCATGTCCATAAATTAAGGATAATTCAGAATCACACAGAAATTGAACTCTAAAATATAAATTTCACCTGTAGAATTATCACACACATCTTGAAGAAGAATATGCAAATTACAGGAAACCACCAGATGTCGCGGATAGTACGTCACAATGACGAGAGTGTAAGAGAGGGGTATATAAGGAATGGTGACAAAGAAGTAAAATTGTTCACAAGCGCTTTAAAAGCCTTTCAGTGCAATAACCGCATAATTATGGCGCATAGGAAGCATTTGGATGATTTTTTACGTGGTAGAATTATCGGACGACTGGAATGTGGACGTACCCAGCTGGAAGTATCCGAGGAACTTGGAATCGCCAAGAGTGTCATCTCCAGGCTTCGACAACGATTCCAAGTTGATGGTAATTTGAGTAGATGTTACAGCGCAGGTCGCCCCCGAGTTACAACGCCGAATGAGGACCGGTATTTAGCCGCTACTGCCAAAAGAAACAGACGGAGCACAGCATCAGATCTGTCTCGTCAGTTCTCTTCAGCTACCGGTACGACAGTTTCAAGGCAGACCGTGTACAGACGCTTAGGGTACATTGGTCTATATGCTCGTAGGCCTGTCAGATGTGTTCCACTTACCGCAACTCACTGTCGCCTGCGATTAACCTGGAGTAGAGAGCATGCATTGTGGATACCACAACAGTGGTCTTGTGTGATGTTTTCCGACGAGTCCAGGTTTAGTTTGCAGTCTGATTCTCGCCGGACTTTCATATAAAGAGCGCCAGGTACCCGTTACCACCAAGAGAACACCATTGAACGACACCGTTACGGTGGTGCAGGATGGCTCGTTTGGGGAGGAATTATTCTTGGTTCCAGAACTGACCTGCATGTTCAGAGTGTAACGATGACAGGCCACATCTATCGGGATGTCATTCTGGAACAACATGTACGTTTGTTTCGGGGCGCCATGGGTGCTGAATTTCTGTTTATGGACGACAACACCCGTCCTCACCGTGCAAACATTGTAGACGAATGCCTTCAATTGGAGGATATCACCCGTATGGATTGGCCAGCATACTCACCGGACTTGAATCCAATAGAGCATGTGGGGGATATGCTTGGCCGACGAATTGCAGCCCGTCAACCCCCTCCCACCTGTCAACCGGAACTACGGAGGGCATTGCTTGATGAGTGGTATAATATTCCCCAAGATCAGATTGATAATTTGATACTCAGCATGCCTAGGCGTTGTAAGGCCTGTATTGCAACGTCCGGGAGACATACTCCATATTAACCATCATACTAACCATATTATACTGTTTTTTGTAAATAGGTTCTTTTTTTAAATTTGCTCCAGGGAGTAAAAATCGCAATTTTTATTAATTATGTCAAACATATAGCATCTGTTTTGCTCTTTACCTTTGTTTAATAAACAGACTTTACAATTAAGTCAAATTTGTTTTGCTTCTGTCTCTTTCTTTGCCTGAACTTCATTATCCTTAATTTATGGACATGAGTGTATTAAAATATTACAATTATAAAACACTCAGAAAATGTTTAAATTAATTTTATTAATAAAAGCTAAATAATTTTCGTTTAATTTCTTTAATAAAAAAAGAAATTAAATATTGATTTTTGACAAGAAAAATGGTTCGAATCATTTGAAAAAAAGTTCATTAATGAAGTAATATTAATTGCAATTGGGATTTCTATTAATAATAGTTGAAGTTGTGATATAATGAAAGTTTAAATAGCGCTTTTTAAGAAAGTAAAGAAGTGCACTGATTCACACCTTCCGAATTTGAGCAGAAATTAGTGTTTCAGAAACAAGCGGGCATCGTAAACATCCACCACCAGGCCCCCCGGAGAGGTTTTCAGGATTTTCTCTCATGGAATTCACGAATGTTTCACAGTTGCTTCCGAAATTCCTCATGAAAAACTTCAATTTCCTCTTTACTAAACTATGGGTTGTTCGTGAAATGCATAAGTGGAATACGACGTCATTCAATTTAATATTTAGTACTAAAAGTAATTAATATGAACATTGTTTATTCTCCATGACTGTAAAGATAAACTAATAAAAGCTCTTCAATAAATAATAAATTTTTATGCTGTTTATCTCGAATAACAATTAATGTCCCAATAGTTAAATTTATTTTCAACTTATAAATTTACAATGAAATGATAAATTTGAAATAAAACACTCATGCAAAAAAATACATTTAAATTCGCAAGATTCAATAATAAATAAATGAAAAGTAAAACATAATTCATTTCATTCCGAATCAATAATTGCAATCTGTAGAATGACTTTTTAAAATCGTTTCATATCATTTCATAAAATCCTATTCATTAATTACAAGAGAAAAAACTTTCAATAAAGTAAGAACTATTTTTAAACTCGATTTCCAATTATTAATCAAAATATTCCAATTTTTAAAATTCATCTAATTTTTTTACATAACAGTACAATCTATTTTAATCATTACGTTTTTTTTATTATAGTTCGTTTTGGAATAATTATTAAAAGTCAGTTGAATAACTACAGTTTTGAGAAACCGTTTTTTAATAAATAAATTAAACAATGCATGTTGTTGTCGAGACTTCTGTGTATCGTTTTAAAAGACAATGCGTATTTCTTAAAAAATATTTATTTATCTGTGGAGATTTTTAAGAATATCCAAAATGAATATGAGTTTGAAAGAACCTGCTGTTGAAAAAAAAATGATAATTTTTAGTAACAGGTTTAATAGAATTTTACAATTAAATAAACACTCAAAAATTAAAGCCAGCCTTTAATTATTGTAAATATATCAATTAAAAATAAATATATAAAATTGAACGTAATTATTGAACCTTACATTGTTATCCGAGGAAAAATACTATAAAAATTAAGTACATAAAAATTACTAATTAGAATTGAAATTTTCTTTCTCTGCAGAGAATGTGGTGAAATCCACTTTAAACTATAGATTCTCGTTCTATTAGGATTGTAGAGCATTTGCCGTAGGGCTGAAAAACCTACTGCGTAAAAAAGAAAGCCTCTTGTTTCGGAAAAGTAGACCGAACTGTTCACCATGAGGTTCTTCCGCCTTTGAAGATTGGTTTATCTCTCTACGGTCAACTTGTGCGCACGAGGGCTAAACAAACTGGGACCTACATTGTAAAGTGGATGCCAAATCAGTTACAAAAATCCATGGCACCGGCAGGATTAAAACCTGAAGCCTGGGATATCAAAGGCCAGAGCGCCAGCTACTTGGCCATCAGGCTGCTGGCTATGTCAAAATTAAATGCTGGCTATGTTAAAATTAAATAAGCCCTCAGAAAATTATTAAATTAGTTTTCTTAAGAAAAGGTCAATAATTTTTCTTTAACTTCTTTAATAAAAAAAAATGAAGTACTTTACGAGAAAAAGGTTTGAATCAGAGATAATTAACGATCATTTAAAACTGAAATGCATTCTTCTTTAATAGCCGGCAGCCTGATGGCCAAGTAACTTGCGCTCTGGCCTTTGATATCCCAGGCTTCAGGTTTTAATCCTGCCGGTGCCATGGATTTTTGTTACTGATTTGGCATCCACTTTACAATGTAGGTCCCAGTTTGTTTAGTCCTCGTGAGCACAAGTTGACCGTAAAGAGATAAACCAATCTTCAATGGCGGAAGAACCCCATGGTGAACAGTTCGGTCTAAGATTCCGAAACAAGATGCTTTCTTTTTTACGCAGTAGGTTTTTAAGCCCTACGGCCAATGCTCTACAATCATAATAGAACGAGAACCTATAGTTTAAAGTGGATTTCACCACATTCTCTGCAGAGAAAGAAAAGTTCAATTCTAATTAGTTCTACATTACTAAATTTTTATAGTATTTTTCCTCGGATAACAATGTAAGGTTCAATAATTACGTTCAATTTTATATATTTATTTTTAATTGATATATTTACAATATGATACACTTAAAATAAAATACGCATGCAAAAGTAAACATTTAAATTCGTCAGATGGAATAATAAATAAATAAAAAGTAAAGCATAATCTATTTCATTCCGAATCAATAATTGCAATCTTTAGAATGAATTTTTAAAATTATTTGATATCATTTCATAGAATCCATTCATTAATTACAAGGAGAAAAAGTTTCAATAAAGTAAGAACTATTTTTAAACACGTTTTCCAATTATTAATCAAAATTTTCCAATTTTTAAAATTCATCTTTATTTTTTTAAACAACAGTACAATCTATTTTAATTATTACTTCTAAATATTAAAAGGAGTTATCCGCATTAGTCTTCATAAATCGTGCATTCAGTTCTCTTGATCATTATTTCTTCATTATTTAAGAATAAATACATTGTAAAAATATTAATAAAGAATAAAAATTAAACGGTACAATTAATAATAATAATTAAAAAAAACTAAAGGTGAATACTGCAAAAATGCTTCTTCTATTCGCCTTCGGTCATGCATACTGACGGACTATAATAATTCAGCTCGTTTTAGTTATGGCAGAGAAACCCTTTTTAAAATTGAAACAATATTCAAGTTTTGTTTCTAGGCAGAGAAAAGAAAAGGGCATTGTTAGTGAGCGTGCATTCATCATTTCTTAGAAATCAAATACGTGAGTTTTCGTTCAAGCAGAAATATTCTTGTAATGAACTTGTCTTTTACGCAATTAAAATGTTTTTAAAGACGTTTTTCGCTATAAATTGTTTCGCCGAACTAGTGTGGCGGAAAAGGTTCGCTGCTGTTGTTGTTTAGTGGTTTTTTGTTACTGATTTGGCATCCACTTTACAATGTTTTGAAAATGTTCGGGGGATGGATAAGAATTTTTCGAAAGGGCCTCATTTTTCTTGAAGGATTTGCTTAGAATTTTAATGATGACTGCATTGAAAATTAATAGTTTTTTTTCCTTCTTGCAATTCGTTTCGGAAGAATTAGTAAAAGTCAGATGAATAATTAGATGTTTGTGAAACCATTTTTTTAATAAATAATTTGAACAATGCATGTTTTTTTCGGACAGCGTGTATTTTTAAAAAAGACAATGCGTATTGTTTTTAAATATTTATTTATTTGTGAAGAGTTTTAAGAATATTCAAAATGAATATGAGTGTGAAAGAAACTGCTGTTGAAAATATGTTTGAAATGATAATTTTTAGTAACGTGTTTAACAGAATTTTAAAATTAAATAAACTCTCAGAAAATTATAAAAGTTGAAATTGTGCTCTTTAAGATGGCCAGAAAATCACTGGTTTGCAGTCAATGTTTTCAACATTTTCTCCTATGGAATATACGATCAAGACACACACGTGATAGTTGCCTCTAAAATTACTCCTGAAAAACATCACTTTTCCCTCTATTGAACGGTGAAATTCATGAAATATATAAGGTAAATATGTCATCATCAATTTAATGATTAGTACTGAAATTAATTAATGTGCACATTATTTATTCTTCATGACGGTAAAGCTAAGTGTCCAAAAGTTCTTTATACAAATCTTCAATAAAAATTGTTTTTATAGTGTTTTATCTCGGATAAAAATTCAAGGTTCAACAATTATCTTCAATTTCTTAAATTTATTGTCAAATGATAAATTTACAATGAAATAATACATTTGAAATAAAATACTCATGCAAAAAAATACATTTAAATTCGACAGATTCAATAATAAATTTAAAAAAAAGTATAACATAATGCATTTCATTCCGAATCAATAACTGCAATCTTTAGAACGAATTTTTAAAATTGTTTGATATCATTTCACAAAATCTACTCATTAATTACAAGAGGAAAAAATTTCAATAAAGTAAGAACTATTTTTAAACACAATTTCCAATTATTAATCAAAATTTTCCGGTTTTTAAAATTCGTCTCTTTTTTCATAACAGTGCAATCTATTTTAATTATTACTTTTAAATATTAAAAGGAGTTATCCACATTTGTCTTCATAAATCGTGCATTCTCTTGATCATTATTTCTTCATTATTTAAGAATAAATCGTAAAAATATTAATAAAGACAACAAAAATTAAACGATGCAATTAATAATAATAATGATAAAAAAAAAACTGAAGCTGAATACTGCAAAAATGCTGCTTCTATTCGCCTTCGGTCATGCATACTGACTGACTATAATAATTCAGCTCGTTTTAGTGATGGCAGAGAAACTCATTTTAAAATTGAAACAATATTCAAGTTTTTTTTCTAGGCAGAGAAAAGAAAAGGGCATTGTTAATGTGCGTGCATTCATCATTTCTTAGAAATCAAATACGTGAGTTTTCGTTGAAGCAGAAATATTCTTGTAATGAACTTGTCTTTTACGCAATTAAAATGTTTTTAAAGACGTTTTTCGCTATAAATTGTTTCGTCAAACTAGTGTGGCGGAAAAATTTCGCTGTTGTTGTTGTTTAGTGGTTTTTGAAAACGTTTGGGGGATGGATAAGAATTTTACGAAAGTGGTTAATTTTTCTTGAAGGATCCACTTAGAATTTTAATGATGACTGAAAATAGCAGTTTTTTCCTCAAAAAAGTTAGTAAAAGATCAGTTGAATAATTACAGTTTTTAAGAAACTTTTTTTAATAACTAATTTAAATAATGCATGTTTTTCTTGAAGTCTGCGTGTATTTTTCAAAAGACAATGCTTATTTTTAAAAATATTTAAAAATTCTTATTTATATGGATTTTTAAAGAATATTCAAAATGATTATGAATTGAACGAAACTGCTGTTGAAAATATCGTTAAAATGATAAAGTTTAGGGACGTGCTTAATAGAATTATAAATCTTAAATTAATTTTATTAATAAAAGCTCAATAATTTTCGTTTAACTTCCTTAATGAAAAAAATGAGGAACTGATTTTTTACAAGAAAATGAGTTCGAATCAGAGATAATTAATGATCAAATAAATTTGAAATGCTTGCATCTTCTTCATTAGAGCAATAGCTCCAGTGTCCCAAGATCGTGTGTTTATTGCCAGATTTCGAGTTAGGAGATGATTTCGTTTTACAAGATAGGGCTGTTAGTCCTACGCCAAGTGCTCAACAGTCATATTAGACCGGAAGCTACTTTTTAAAGTAGATTGTCTACCACTATAAACATCCAAAAGAGAAAGAAAAAGAGTTTTAAGAATATTCAAAATGAATACGAGTTGAAAAAAACTGTTGTTGAAAATAGTGTCTTCAAAATTATTTTTAATCTATAACATAAAAATTTGTTTAATAGCATATTGCAATTAAATATTAAAATGATTAAATTAATTTTATTAATAAAAGCTAAATAATTTACGTTTAATATATTTAAAAAAAAATTAAATATTGATATTTTGTAAGAAAAATAGTTCGAATCATTAAAGAAAGATCCTTAATGATCATTTAAATTTTAAATGCATTATTCTTCTTCATTGGCGCAACTCCCCCATGGTGGGCCAAGGACGTCTGTCTACTGGCAGATTCCGAAACAGGAGATGTTTTCTTTTTACGGGATAGGGTTATGAGCCCTTTTGAAATTCTGCTCTGTTGTAATAATAGCTGAAATTGTATTTTTATAATAGTTTTAACTGTGCTTTCTAATAATAATTGAAATTGGGCCTTCTATTAGTAATGGTGAAAATTTTGACGTAATAATTGTTGAAACTGTGATGTAATAATTATTGAAATTGTGATTTATGGTAATAATAGGTGAACTATAATAGGTGCTCTATAATTAAATTAGTTGAAATCCTGCTCTGTAGTAATAATAATTGTAGTTGGGTTTTTATAATAGTTTTAATTGCCTTTTTTTAATAATAAATTAATGACAGGTAAAATGCGTGCTTGTGCTCTCAAGTAATATTAACTGAAATTGAGATTTCTATTAATAATAGTTGAAATTATAATATAATAAAAGTATAAATTGTGGTCTTTAAGAAGGCACAGAAGAACACAGGTTCGCAACTTCCGAATTTCTGCTGAAATCGGTGTCTTCAGAAACAAGAGGACATCAAAATCATTGACTGTCAGGCTTTCAGTTGTGGTTTTTAGATTTTTCCCTTATGGAATAAATGAAAGTTTGGTATTTACATCTGAAATTCTCCCAGAAAAGCATCACTATCCCCTCTACTAAATTGGGGGTTGTTCATGAAATACATAAATGGAATATGTAGTCCTCAATTTAATAATTAGTACGGAAATTAATTAACGTGCACATGTTTTATTCTCAATCAATAGTAATAGTAACTATTTTTCTTGTAAATTTAAGCTAATAAAAACTCTTTATTCAAATCTTCAATAAATAATGAATTTTTATTATGTTTTATCTCGTATAAAAATTTGAGGTTCAATAACTATCTTTAATTGTTTAAACTTATTTTAAAATGATACATGTATAATATGATACATTTGAAATAAAATATTCATATAAAAAAATGTAATTAAATCTGGAAGAGGCTATAATAAATTTAAAAAAAAAACATAATCCATTTAATTACGAATCAATAATTGCAATCTGTAGAAGGAATTTTTAAAATTGTTTGATATCATTTCATAAAATCCATTCATTAATTACAAGAAGAAAAAGTTTCAATAAAGTAAGAACTATTTTTAAACACGATTTCCAATTATGAATCAAAATTTTCCAGTTTTTAAAACTCGTCTTATTTTTTTTAACAACAGTACAATCTATTTTAATTATTACTTTTAAATATTAAAAGGAGTTATCCACATTTGTCTTCATAAATCGTGCATTCTCTTGATCATTATTTCTTCATTATTTAAGAATAAATCGTAAAAATATTAATAAAGACAACAAAAATTAAACGATGCAATTAATAATAATAATGATAAAAAAAAAACTGAAGCTGAATACTGCAAAAATGCTGCTTCTATTCGCCTTCGGTCATGCATACTGACTGACTATAATAATTCAGCTCGTTTTAGTGATGGCAGAGAAACTCATTTTAAAATTGAAACAATATTCAAGTTTTTTTTCTAGGCAGAGAAAAGAAAAGGGCATTGTTAATGTGCGTGCATTCATCATTTCTTAGAAATCAAATACGTGAGTTTTCGTTGAAGCAGAAATATTCTTGTAATGAACTTGTCTTTTAAGCAATTAAAATGTTTTTAAAGACGTTTTTCGCTATAAATTGTTTTGCTGAGCTAGTGTAGCGGAAAAGGTTCGCTGCTGTTGTTGTTCAGTGGTTTTTGAAAACGTTCGGGGATGGATAAGAATTTTACGAAAGTGGTTAATTTTTCTTGAAGGATTTGCTTAGAATTTTAATGATGACTGCCACGAAAATTAGCAGTTTTTTTCCTCAAAAGAGTTAGTAAAAGTCAGTTGAATAATTACAGTTTTAAGAAACTTTTTTTTAATAAATAATTTAAACAATGCATGTTTTTGTGGAGAGTCTGCGTGTATTTTTCAAAAAGACAATGCTTATTTTTTAAAAATACTTATTTAAAAATTCTTATTTATATGGATTTTTAAAGAATATTCAAAATGATTATGAGCTGAACGAAACTGCTGTTGAAAATATCGTTAAAATGATAAAGTTTAGGGACGTGCTTAATAGAATTATAAATCTTAAATTAATTTTATTAATAAAAGCTCAATAATTTTCGTTTAACTTCCTTAATGAAAAAAATGAGGAACTGATTTGTTACAAGAAAATGAGTTCGAATCAAAGATAATTAATGATCAAATAAATTTGAAATGCTTTCATCTTCTTCATTAGAGCAATAGCTCCATGGTGTCCCAAGATCGTGTGTTTATTGCCAGATTTCGAGTTAGGAGATGATTTCGTTTTACAAGATAGGGCTGTTAGTCCTACGCCAAGAGCTCAACAGTCATATTAGACCGGAAGCTACTTTTTAAAGTAGATTGTCTACCACTATAAACATCCAGGGCACCACCGGGATTCGAACAAAAAATCTGTGGACAGAGTGCCAGAGAGCTAGTCACCCGACCATCAGGCCACGAAATAAATTCAACTTGGAAAAATTAATCAAAATCGCAATATCTAACTAACTCCCTGGCACATGTTGGACTATGGCCGTCTGTCTACTGGTAGATTCAAAACAGGAGATCTTTTTTTTTTACGGGGTAAGATTGTCAGCCTCTACGCCTAAGAGTCATATTGGACAGAGATTTATATCTTGAAGTGGATTCCGAATCACTACAAACATTCATGGCACCGCCGTGAATCGAATCCGAAACCGGGGACACCGAGCGCCAATCAATTGGCCATCAGGCCCCAAATTGTAATACCAGATATGTGTAAATTTACAAATTCAATATTTTAAATAAAGATTAAAGGAGCACTTGTCAAATAAGATTAATTCAACATCAGTAACAATAAAGGCTCGATAATAAAATAAACTTTACTTTAAGGAGGTTTATTTTTATAAATATTTTCTATAAATTCGCATGCGAATTTGTACCTAAAAGAAAACACAGTAAACTTTCTGCAAATTCTGTCTTTAAATTTTTGTTGAACATCGTTTTTGAAATTGTTTTTTTTGTTGAAATCGTTGTTTTGTTGAAATTCTGTCTGTAAATTTTTGTTGAACGGTCGATCTCATGTTCCACGAACAGCCCACAGACGAGTTATTAGGAGAGAATAGCCCACGAACAGATAAAGTTATTCCACGAAGGAAACCCAGAAATACTTTAAAACTTTTCGTAATACCTTTTAATAGTTTAATAATTTCGTTTTCCCTTGAATACTTTTCGTAATGCTTTACCTTAAATTATTTATTGTACCCTAAAACAAGTAATATATAAAAAAAAAATTTAAGTCAATTCCTACTTTTTTTCACATTGCAGAAAGTTCTTTATAAATAATTTTCATTCATTTCTTTAAGTTTATCTGGCGCCATCTATTGGTAGATATATGCAACTTAAATCTAAAAAAACTAAAATTAATTAATTTAATTTAATGATTGAATTAATATTTGTAAAAACTGTATTAACTTCAAGTGTCATCCACTACAAGTTAAAAAAATGTATTTGAACTTGAAACGATTGAAAATTTGAATAAGATATATATAGGGAGAGTGTGAGTTAATAGAAGGATTTGAAAAAATCAAGTGTATAATAAAGAATTTAAGGTAAAGCATCTATAAGTAGATATTTTGTAGATTAAAATTTTTATTTTCCAAATACTTTTTTTTTATTAGAAATATAAAAAAAAATTAATTATATTATTTTTCATATAAATTTCTATAAACTGAAAGATAGGTACTTTTGCAATATCTACAGTTTTTAAAGAACTCTAATTTGAACAAATATGAGTATTTAAAATCAAATGCAAAGGATTATTTTCCCATTTTATACAAATTAAGTGCCAAAATGTATCAAATATCGTTTAGCGACGGCCCTATTGATCACTCTTGAGATAATTAAAATATTTACCGATAAAGTGGTAAATATTCAAACAGATAAAAATGCAAGCAACTCAACAACGAATGAAAAGATAATATTTTGAATTGTAATCAGCAAATGATTCATTTATCAAATAATAATCGCCTTAAAAATAAATAGATTGATTCCGCTATTCACTTTACAACAATAAGAAAGGTAATTGAAGTAAAGTACAGATGGGATGTCCTACGATTTTTGTATCACACTGATAATCATAACTTTTGTGAAAATAATGAGAAGGACAAACCAAAATAATAAAGTCACAATGTGAATACATTCCTACAGAAGTCATAAATATGATCTTCGGACTAATGAAGAAGACAGTTTTGCAATCTTGTATTTGCAAAGGAGTTTCCATCTAAGAAACAAAACAAACCAAGACTAAAACACCATATTTACACCACTATATAGTGTTATAAATATTAATGGGATTACTACTCACGGAATAAATGCATACTTATAAAATGATGAATCACAATTGTAAAGCCTTCTACTATAACAGTGCTGGTGTGCTTTTGAAGTAGTTTTTTTAAATTTTTACGAAATATAGTGGAGTAAGTAGGTGATAAAGTTCCAAGATGGTTCAAATTCTGTTACTTGTAGTATTTTAAACAACATTTGTATAAATTGAGATAAAGCAGCATCAGTTAGCATACATCTCAAAGTTCCAAGTCAAGTCAAACTAAGTCAAGGTGGCATTGTGATTATATCAGTTTTAATTTCCTCAATTTTATATTTTTATTATTTATCATGATTAAATTCATGGTCAAAAAATTTAATATTAAAGATAATGTCTATTACTACTAAGATAAAGATAATATGTTGTATTAATGTAATTGAAATTAACTTTTAGATGTTATGTTTTTTTTTTATGTTTAATTACAAAATCTGTAATTTCATTAAAATTTCTCATTTCAAAATCTCTAATTTTATTAAATTTCTAGTTTCAAAATCTCTTATTTCATTAAATGATTCTAATTCTAATTTCATTAAATTTTTTTTTTTTTTTTTTTTTTTAAAAAAAATCTGATTATACTACTTCGACTGCAACAAAAATTACAGCGATATCTTAAACCAGCTACATTCTGTCATCTGGAGTAAACAAATGGTGAAAAACCAGTGACAGTGTTTTAGATTCATGCCTTATACATAGCGATTCAAAATTGAATACAAATATTTCCTACATAAAATATATAAGGTCAGTGTCTATCTTAGATTGCGAAATAGAGAAAGATCTAAAATCAGATTCTATTGCAGCATTTCAACATGATCCTATTTTTACAAAAGAGATGCCATAATTTTACGACTGGCCACCCATCTTGAAAGTTTATTTCATTGAGCTTCACTGCACTTGCTTTTATTTAGTATATTATTATATTTAACTGTTCAGGATTGTCAATTGTTGTTGAGACGAGATATGTGACTCTTTACACAAAGAATAATACAATAAATAATTCATGTAACTATTATAGTGAAGTGTTATAGTTCTTGTTACGATTTGCAAAGTGTTTTGATATCTGAAATTTTATTCAGAATAATTTTTCCAGAATTTAAAATTGTTGTGTAAATTTTGTGGGAATATCTTCGTTTTCAGTTAATCAGAAAAATATTTGTGCTTTTGTGCATTCGGAGAGACAATGCATTCGCAATTCAATGCACTTTAATGAGATTCTCAGATATTGTTCTATTGAAAATCTTTGCAATTATTTTTAATGTCGTTTTTGATAAAATTAATTTTATAAGAATTAAATATTATTTAGTATGAACATTTCACTATTTGCATTTTATTAGCCAATTTGAATATACCGGTTCTCGTTAGATCACCGAAGTCAAGCATCATTGGGCGCGGTCAGTACTTGGGTGGGTGATTACCGCGTGCCGTTGGCAAATTTGGGACCTGAATTTGTGTCTAGCGCTCTTTATTACAGGTTTCGGGTTAGCATTGGATGTTTTAGTGGTTCGGAATCCACTTTAAGCCGTAGGTCCCGGTCTCCTATGACTGTATTACGGAGCCAAAGCCAGGCTTCTACCTACGGGTGCTCCATCATAACAGAAGCTTTCCTTCCCCTTCAATCATTGAGTATTACGGGCTTAGGCAGCCAGCCAAGTGGGATAAGAAACAACAGCAACAACAACAGCATTTTATATATTTTAAAAGAATATATTATAATTTCATTTATTTATTACATTGTTAAATTATTTAGCTTTATAGAGTATATTATTTTCACAATATTGATCATATAATAAATATTTCATTAATTTTTAATAAATTTTTTAATAAGAAAGGATGAGTGAGGATATGGATGAGTGATATGGCTATCACATCGATTAGGTCTATCAGTTATGTCTGTCATTACGTTATGTCTATTAGTGTTATGTCTATCGATTATGTCTATCTTGACATTTATAACATCAATTTTACAACAAAACTTCGCCTCTAAATGCATGAGAGACAATGCATTTGCAATTCAATGGATTTTCATGATTCTTAGATATCATTCCACAGTTTTTGAACACATTTGTAATCATTTTAATGTCGTTTTTGATAAAATTCGTTTTATAAGAATTAAATATTATTTAGTATGAAAATTTCGCTACCTGCATTTTATATTTTTAAAAGATTATATTACAATTAGATTTGCTTATTTATTGCATTGTTAAATTACACAGCTATGTAGAGAATATTATTATCACAATATTGATTATTTAAAAAAATATTTCATTAATTTTTAAAAAACTTTTTAATAAGAAAGGATGAGTATTATGTTTATGCCTACCAGTTATGGTTATTGTGGTGATTATGTTTATCAGTTATGTTTATGTCTATCAGTTATGGCTATCATAACGATTATTTCTGTCAGTTATATATATGCCTATCAGTTATGCTACTATAACGATTATTTTAGTCAGTTATGTCTATGTCTAACAGTTATGGCTATTATGGAGATTAGGTCTATCAGTTATGCGTATCAATATGTTATGCATATCAGTGTTACGTATATCTATGAGTGTTATGTTTATCGATTTTGCCTATTTTGACATTTATAACATCAATTTTACAACTAAATTTCACCTCTAAAAAGATAAACATGTAAGCAGTGACCAAATTACCATCACACCTAAAGGGAATTGAAAGTTCTGGATAACCAATTGCTAAACAAATTAAAAGTGTTTAGACACTCAAATATCTAATTCTGAAATTTTAAAGACAGTTTTATCATGAAAAGAAATCAAAATTTATTGCAATGTTCTTTAAATTACAAGATCATAAATTAAAATGAAGGCATCAATCTTGCTTAAACTGACTTGCAGCAGACATATTGATGACAGTATTTTAAATTATAAACTCTCTAGTAATAAACTATATTTTAAATTATAAACTCTCTAATTATAAACTATATTTTAAATTATAAACTAAAATTATAAACTTTTAAATTATAACTAATTATAAAAATTGTAAATAAACCAGTCTTCTTAAATTTTTTGTAACTTTGATAAAGGCTTCAACATTTCAGCTAATTTTTAGCTAGAAAATCTTGAAGGATTACAATTATTTATATAAAAATTTTGTGTATTAAAGTTACAGTGTTGGTTACATAGTAAATGTTGTATCAATTTATTTATGTTTCAAATTAATTTTTTTAGAAATTAATACATTGAAGAAAAAAAAGAAAATAATCTCATGACAAAAATAATTGATGTTACGTCGTCGATGATTAAGATAAGCATTTTTTATAAGCCGCTAATAATTTGTGACACGTTATTAAATCTAATATTTGAATAAGTTATTAATCATTCATACCATTAAAAAAAGAAACAAGGAGTAAAAAGAAACAGTAGTGATTAAACTCCATGTACCTAAACTTGAACAGCAAATCCTAGATTGATAATTATTGCAACAAACAGTAGTGAGAAGTGAATTTTTAGTATCCAATCCAGGAATTCTTTGAAAGCAGTTCTATTAGGTTTTAAAATTTCTGGGAGCAGATCAAATGAAAGCTTCACACTTTTTAAAATATGTACTGTCGGCAGAAAACTAATTTTAAAAATCAGTATGTTTGTATGCTACATCCATGAGCTACAATTTAAAAATTTTTAACTATGTAATTAATTTAACAATTGTGCTATTGATGTACATTTATGTTATTATTTTTGTTGTAACCAAAAGCAAATTGTATTTATTTATTTATAATTTTTATGCTTACATAAAGGGACTTGATGATCGAATGGCTGGCCACAGGTTTCGGGTTCGGTGCTATGGATGTTTCTAGTGGTTCGGAATCCACTTTAAACCGTAGATCCCGGTATAATATGATCGTAGAGCGTTGCGGAGTTAGCGTTACTCGCGTCCGTAGTATATCTTCAAGCTACACGTGCCCCCTCGGAAGTGCTAAATGAGTAACAGCGGTGCAGCTCTTGCTTATGCATATATATTAACTATCTCTGTATTGTCAGCTGCATTAGAACCTGTTAAAGATAAAAAGTGTTTTTCTTACACAATATAAATATTTAAAATGGAATATATTTTTGGCAATGGCCAAGGTAGGGAAAAAAATTCTCTTCCTAGAGATTCTGTATCCAGGCTAATATATTTTTGAAAATGAATCTGATAAATCTGTAACATAAAAAACATTCAATAAAAGACCTTTGTAATCTTTAATTTTCATTACTGAAAATTACTCACCACAAACGGATTGGGGAACAAAGGCAGATGCTTCAACGGGTCGTAGGTTGTATATCATTGCTGTAAAGTTACATACAATGTAATATTGTTATAAAATTAATTCATAATATACTCTTTATTGAGACCAGCTCTTAATTTCCAAAACTCTTGTACCTCAATGAGCTTGAAAGAATAAGCTGACAAAAAGATAGATGTTGTCCGATGCTCATTAAGACAAGTGCTTCTTTACAATCCTTTAATTTTTCACAAGCTTTTTTTTTTTCTCGCGACAAGCTATTATGATGAATATTGCAATAAGCTAATTTTCTTTCACAATAAAAGGAGGCCGTGATCGAACGGCGACCACACCTAAACTCGGACCAGCAAACTCCTGATCGTCAATTACCAACACAACAACCAGGAGTGTCCCACTATCCAATCCTAGACTTTTGACGACAGCTCTATTATGAAAGGGAGTCGCAATTTATTTACTGGTTCCCGAAATTTCCGGGAGCGAAGTCTGGAATGAAGGCGTCACTCATTTCAGAAACTCCTTGCTCTAAGCTGATTTGCATAATCCAACCTTTAAGCAAGTTCCGAAGAGACTAGCTCTTAATAATTTTGATCGACGTTTCTGGTTTGTTGTCGGTCGATGGAGCGGAGAACTGGAGTCCGTGTTACCATCCATCAATAGAGGGCAGATTAACATGACAATTAATCACCATAATAATAACAATGGCGTAAAACCTGCCCCGGAAGATACTCTAGTACGTGGTCTGGTCTTGCGGCCTGTTACTTCTTTCTGAGTCTTCCATAGAAAAGTAAAGAGGGTTTATGTAAATGCCACTAAATTGGAAGCCCTCCTTTAGAAAAAGGAAGAAACTTGGAAATTATGCCCCAGGTATGAAATATGGTAATGCTCGCTGAAGAATGGTTTTCTATGGGGTGGTGATTGGGGAGAGGAGGGAGATATGAGTAAGCATTTTATTTTGAAATGTCCGTGTTCGAATCTTCAGTAATGGATCGTTATTTTTATTTCTCCTTTTCTGAAAGTTGGATTATTCAGCAAGGATTTGATAATTATTGTGTTGCTAAGTTGTTGACAGTTTTTTTGAAAAGCTTTTAATAATGGTTTTGTATTATCGTTTTTGTATTTTTGTGGTGTTGATTTTGAAACATTGTATAAAAGATGCGTGTTTCAAGTGTTAAAAAAAAGATACAATTTAACAAAGATATTTTAAGAGAAGTTGATTGTGAAATAAGTGAAAGTGGTTTCATTTTGAAATGTTTTTTTTTATTTTTACAGTTAGATTTTTCATAATTACATTTCTTAAGTTGTGATTAATTTTTGAATTGGTGATTTATATTTTATGCATTTTTTTATTGATTATTTTATAATATTGTATATAATATAAATCTTTCACATGCCAACAAAATATTGTCTTCAACTTTGATAACTGTTTGTCGGAAGTAAATGAAATTGATCTCAAACTTATTTAAATGGATTATTGAAATGAAATTCTTTGATTATAATGCGTATAAAATTATTGCTAGCTTTTGAGTAGTTCTATTTATATTTTATATCGGTACTATAATTTCTTTGTAATACTCACTTTTTTTGTATAAATGATTTATTTCAAATGCCAACAAAATATTATTGACAAAATGTTGAGCTGTAATACATAAAGTAAAAGAAATTTATTTATTTTCTAAACATTTTAAACTATGTTTTTCCTTTTTTTATATAATGAAAAAATGAATAGTATTATTTTTTATACATTAAATTTTTTAAATCTTTATTCATAAAAGGCTTTTATAAAACTGTTTTTTTTTTTTGTGAATTGTACGAATATTATATGTTTCATTTACAGAAAGATTAGCTTATAAAAGCAAAATTAATGGTAATCAGTAAGGTTTGGTTTGTCGCTCTACGGTCATTTTGTACACACTTTAGGCTAATTAGATCGGGACCTACTGTTTATTGTGGATACCGAAGCACTAACAAATATCTATACCACTGCCAGGTTCGAACCTGAAGCACCAAAGGCCAGAGCGCTGGCCAATTAGCCATCAGGCAGTAGGTAATCAGTAAGGAGTAAATGAAATGGGCTACTTTAGAAAATGTTTAACATTTTGTTACCTTGTAAATCCTATATGATATTATGCGGCTTGATGGCAAATTGGCTGGCAGTCTGGTTGTTGATACCACAGACTTCAGGTTCGAACCTGGCATTGGTTTGGATGTTTATGAGTGGTTCGGAATCCACGTTAAACTGTAGGTCCCGGTCTAATTAGCCCAAAGAACGCAAAAAAAATGACCGTAGACTAAACTAAAATATATGATGCTATAGTACTTATTATTTTTAAATTGTTGAGAGATTTTTAAAGTTTGTTGCGATAGTGTATTTATATAATTAATTAATGCAATTTTTTAATGACGAAAATTCTTCTTTTAAAACATTGTATAAAATTTGCTAGATAACAGATTTGCTTCAACATTGTATAAACAAACTACATTGTATAACTAGATAACAAATCTTCAAATGGTTATTGTAATAAAAATAAATTATTCTCATAATCACTTATATTTTTAAACGTTTGAAAAAAAAAGTACGAATAGAATTGCAAATAGCTTCAGGAAAAAAAAGTATTAAAAAAAACTAATTAACTGGATTATTTTTGAGATTTATAATTGGGAAATGAATTAATTTCTAATTATTTCGATAATTCTTACTTTTTCATTTCTTATTATAAAATATTTCGATTTTAAAAATATTAAGAGTGAGTTTGTTGAGGGAAAATTAAATTTCTTTCTAAAGTTAATTTTCTAATAATATTTAAAACTCTACTAATCTTCAAGTTGTTCTCATTAAAAATACTAGTCGGACATTATAAAAATTGTAAAAAAGTATATTAATTGATAAAAATTGAAGATATGTCTTGATAAGTAGCAGTTATAAGTAAATAGTTACTTCTATGGATTATGTTTTGTGACAGTTTAAAAAAATGCCCACATGTATTTTTTTTTTAATTTAAAAGAACCGTTGCCAATTTTCAAATAAATATGTAATTACAAATGACGCTTTTCTTAATTAGTATTTTTATAATTAATTTTTATTTAGATTTGTTCACAATCCTCAATCAAAAATAATTTTTGTACGCGTATCGCTTTTTGTGAAGTTTATTTATAATATCAAATATTTTTTAAAGACATCATTTTTTTTAAATTTATAAAAGAAAGAACAGATATTACATATTATGAAATAATAATAATTGTTATAATATAAAATTATTAATAATAATAATAATAAATTATAATATAATTATATTATAATAGTTAACTCTTATATATGTACCATTTAAAAAGTTCCTGAAGTTAAATATTTCATGAAATTTCTCCACGTTTTTATGTCTATAGAGTCAGACATAGTTATCTAAGAGGTAGTAGGTGCTTCTACGATTTAAGTATTGACAAATTAATCGAATTTTAATAAAACTTTATTTTTATACGATTATAGTTTTAATTAGCAGAAACTATAAAGCCCAAAAACTGCATAAAATCAGTACAAATAGTTAATTCCTATATATGTACTGTTTTAAAAGATCATGAAGTTGAAATATTATATTTCCTTAAAATCCCTGTCATATTATTTTTGTGTGGAAGTCTAGATACATATTTCTTTACGAGAGTTTCGTTTTTCATGTTCGTCAAAATGACTTATTTACTTAGAGGAAGAAATTACAAAACTTTACATTTTGTTCATATGAGCCAGACAGAAAAATTAATCTATGTTACTTCTCAGGAGAAATCTATGTATAAATTAAATATGCTTTGGAGTTGTAAATCTATTTATAATTACATATGTTTTGTGATGAATAGTAGTTGCATACATATTCATCCCAGAAGATACGTTGCAATGATCCTTTTAGAATTTTTTCCCCTTTTATTTAATCATGCTTCAAATTTATAACGTTTTATTTTCTTGTTATTATTCAAGTAAGCTATGTGCATTGAGGTAGATTATAAGTTTTCCTTTTTTAAAACTTATTTGTTATTTATTTTTAAATCAGTACTAGTTGAACCTGATGGACGAGTTCTAGCACTCGTCCATCAGGTTCAACTTCCAACTTTGGTTTTCTTTTGCAACACAAATGGTTGTAGGATCTTCTGGAGAAGTTTAAAATGAATACGTAGTTTCTTATCATTATATTAAGGGGCTATGACATTTGCACTGATACATTCAAAAATTTCATTTTAATTACAGCCGAAAAAGCTTATAAAAATTATGTTTTTAGGGTTGCCAATCCTCCCAAACGCTCTACAGTCAAATTAGACCGGGTCTATGGTTTAAAGTGGTTCTTTTTCTATTAAATCCAACCGTTTCAAGATGTATAGAGAGAAGACTTCTGAGAAAAAGTGGAATACTATATTAAATAAATCAACAAGAATTCCAGTTCCTTGCCTAGAGTGGCCGGCGTGGTTTGCTTTATACTTATAAAGGGTCATGACTACTTACAGAGTCACCTGTGTAGAATAGAACTGAATGCAACAGATATCTGCTCACTTTGAAACTATGGCGTTCCCATGACTGCAACTCGTCATATGCCCTACTGTTCTTAAACTGTATCCTTTCTTATGTTACTTTCAATGTCTTTAATGATTATTTTTGTCATTCTTTACTGTATTGGGTTGCTCCTCGACTAATGATCGAGAGTTCGGGGACTGTCATAGGATAAAAAAAGGTTTAAAGTGAAACGTTCGCCAATTATCGGTGGGAATTCACCTTAAGAGATTACGGTACTCAAATTTTGCCTTGAAAACTAATACTACTTAAATTTATACACTGACTCGTGATTTGGTAATGTACTTTGGCTGGGTTGCTGAGGTATTGCTTACTTTTCTTAAATAATCAATAATCCTTTGAAAACTTCCTGGAAGGCATTTTTACTTCACATAAGTCATTGTAAATACGCGGCCTGATGGCCAAGTGGCTAGCTCTCTGGTGTTTGGTGCTTCAGGTTCGAATACTGTATGGGGCATGGATGTTTGTTAATGGTTTGGTATCCACATTAAACTGTAGGTCCAGATCTAATTAACCTAAAGTGTGCAAAAAAAATGACCGTAGAGCGACAAATCAAACCATTTCAAATGCAACAAGTCATTTTGGGACAGTGACGATCAATGGATTCAAATCAATGGCTTCAAATCAAAATTTCCTGGAAGGCTGTCATTACATTAAAAATAACTCATTACAAATAAGCGGTCTGATGGTCAATTGGCTAGCGCTGTGGCATATGGTATCCCGGGCTTCAGGTCCGAATATTCTCGGTAGCATGATGTGTGTTATAGGTTCGGAATCCACGTAAACTGTAGGTCTCTGTCTGTTTGGCCCTCATGCACACAATATAGTTCCGTAGAGCGACAAACCAAACCATTGCAAATGCAAAAAGTCTTTTGAGACAGTGACGAAATATTATAAGTAGCATATCTTTTAGTGGAAGAATAAAAGTTGATTATTTTTTATATTAATGAAGAGGTCTTGTGATGAATTGTATAAATTCCTGCTTTAAATAAAACAGTGCATGTATACATTAAGAATTATGGGTATGTTGGGCTGTCGGTGGCATGATTGTTTGTTAGAGTTTAGGATTCCACGCTAAACTGTATGTAGGTCCTGGTCTAACTAGCCTAAAGTGTGCACAGAATGACCGTAGAGAAACAAACCAAACCATTGCAAATGCAACAAGTCTCTTTGGGACAGTGACGAATGATTACAAGTGACATACCTCTTAGTAGAAGAATAAAAAGTTCGTTATGCTTTTATATTGATGAAGAGACATTGTGACAAATTGTATAAATTAATGGTTTAAATGAAACAAAATAACTAGGCATCCATTAATAATTAAAGCACTGAAAGATTATTACGATGCTATAGCACTCAGCATTCTATTCTGATTGTCTCATTTTACTCAAAATTTCCTTTAAAAATCCAGTGTTAACAACATCTTCTGCAACGAAAAAAAAAAAGGGGGAATCTTCTACAAAAAAAACACAATTCCCCAAAGCTTTCGTCGATACTTACAAGAATACCTATCGTTATTTTGAACGCAATCGGAAGGCGCTCTCGCTGGGGAATCTATACAAAAACTGGTTGACAATCGGATTAAAGAACAAAGTTTTCCATTTAGCCACTCGGACGATTTCCAGAAGATTACTGATACAAATGCAAGGCCTGACGGTCAGTTGGATAGCGCCCTGGCTGATTGGTAGCACATGATTTGGGTTTGAATACTGTCGGTAGCATGGATGTTTATTAGTGGTTCGAAATCCACGTAAACTATAGGTACTAGTCTAATTAGCTTAAAGTATGCAAAAAAGGACCGTAAAAAGGCAAACCATTGCAAATGCATCAAGTCATTTGGGACAGTGACGAATGATTGCATTGGCATACTTCTTAGTGGAGGAATAAAGTTTATTATGCTTGTATATTGATGAAAAGACATTGTGAGCAATTGTATAAAATAATGCATGTATACATTAAGAATTATGTGTATGTCGGGCTGTCGGGGGCATGGTTGCTTGTTTGTTTTTAGGAATCCACGTTGCCTAGATGAAAAAAGTTCGCTTTTCTCCTAACCCTATTACATGCGCTTTTTCCCTATTACATGCAACTGATTCTATCAACATTTACATTTTTGAAATTTTTGATATTTTTCATTTTATAACTTTATTAAATAAATAATTCTCTTTTAAAAAAAAGGGCATTTAATTATCTATTTTGCTTATTAACTCAAAGGGCATGAGACCACCGCTATGTTTCAACATTTTACAAAGAAGGAGCTAAAGGCCGCTACGCGGCCAAGGATCTCCGTAATATTCTACAATAAGAGAGAGGAATCCACGTTAAACTGTATGTAGGTCTAACTAGCTTAAAGTGTGCACAAAACGACCGTAGACTGGCAAATCAAATCATTGCAAATGCAACAAGTCCTTTGTGACAGTGACGAATTATTACAAATGGCATACTTTTTAGTGGAAGAATATAAGTTCATGATACTTTTATATTGATGAAGAAACATTGTGACAAAATGTACAAATTAAAGATTTAAATAAAACATAATAACAAGGCATCCATTAATAATTAGAGCAATGAAAGATTGTTAAGATGCTATGCTTCTCATTATATTCAAAAATTCCCTTTAAAATATAGCGTTAACAACGTCTTCTGCAACGAAATAAAAAACGGGGGAATCTTCTTTAAAAAAAAACACACAATTCCCCAAAGCGTTCGTCGATACTTACATGAATACCTATTCGTCCTTTTGAATGCAATCGGAAGGCGTTCTCGCTGGGGAATCTATACAAAGAAGCCAGTTGACAATCGGATTAAAGAACAAAGTTTTCCATTTAGCCACTCGAACGATTTCGAGAAGGTTGTTGATGAAATTAGATTTCGGGCTTATCGATTTTAAGCGGATGAAGTCTCAGATATGTTTAAAAATAACTCTGGAAGCCTCTTAAGCTCAAAACTAACGAAATTGGATAGACATGAGAATAAAATCTGATTCTTTTTTTTTTTTTTATGTGGGGTCTCTTTGAATTTTTTATTTTTATAGATTAGTTACTTAAAGAAACTTTAAGTGGTTGAAATCGCAGCGAAATTTAATAGCTTCAGATTTCGAAACCATCGATTAGTTCCGTTTGAGATTTCCATCATCAGCATTTTTTTAAAAATGAAATGGGACGTATTGTTTTTTAAATAACTTTTCTGTACGACTTAAAAGCTTAAATATATAGGATATACATACGAGTTTCAATACATAGTACTTAAAAGTTATTATTTGTATATTTATGTCTTTATTTTGCTCAGATAGATTCAATATGAAAGATTTGGTTTATCGCTCTACGGGCATTTTGTGCACATTTTGTGCTAATCAGAGCGGCACCTACAGTTTAACGTCAATATGAAGAAGAGTTTCCATAGATTTATTCTCCTCGGTTAAATGGATACGTCTTCTACGGGTCAGCATCTTTCACGATCCTTCCTCAAATACTTCGGACTTTATTTTTCGTCGTCAGTCCATGCGTATTGTAGAATTTTTCCCACGAGAATAGATATAACATTTCTGTTCCAAGGGAAAAGAATGTATATTCTTTAATAAGTACATGACAGCAACCTATCATTCAAATCTGACAGCAGATAAGCAGTGTCTGTGGATATTTATACTACATACAATTAGTGTTTTGTTCTAATGAGAACAACCTGTCACTCAAATCTAACGACAGATAACCAGTGACATGGATAATGATAATAGCGATTGTCTGTTCGGCATTCACAGATTGAAGCAATTACAGATGGACTATGGACTACACCATGAGCTGTTGTATCGTGATAGATGATAGCCCATCGGCTGAGGAAGTGTCCACTCTAATGAGAAGTGAAGGAAGCTGACCTCCCATCTTGGCGGATTCTCTTGAGACGGGTTTTTTGCAGAAGGAAAGGAAGAGTGTTCCGTGGTGAATTGACAAGAAGTGAGGTTTTTTTTCTTTTTCTGTAAAATGACTGAACAGGCCGGTGATTCTGCATGTTCACAAATCGGGCCCTTTATGGTTTCGTTTATCACGCCGTGTGACAATTAAGGCCCAGAAGATAGGCCTCCCTTATAGTAAAACCATAAGGATAAAATCCTTTTGAAAAGAGGAACTGAATGAATTCCTTAAGAAAGCTTTTACAATCTGTAATTTATTTGCAAATGTTTGATTTTGTTTCTATAGCGAAATTTTACTGTGTGATAATTTATAATTATTATTTCGGTAATCTTTCATAACATCAGTAGTATTTACGTTGATAAAGTTATTCATTTTCAACGGAATATTTTATAATAATATAAACAAATCAATCTTTTTTTTTTTTTTTTTTACTGTATAAACCAACTGAAAACCCAAGAATTTTTCAATGATGAAAAGTACAAATAAATTAATAAACGATATTATTATTTATTTATTTATTTGTATCGCATTCATAATAATTTTCATTGTTCAGTATTTTCAATAAAAACAAAAATCAGATATATTTATCCATTTAATTGTATTCTTTTGTTCTGACGAACTTAAACATTTAAATGCAGATATTACAAAAATAAAATAAACCTTTAGTTCGCAATCTTTATTCTTATGATAAAATATTCAAATAATATTTTTTGACATAGATATAAAGCCTTTTTATTGTTATAAGAATAATTGAAATGAAATAATTATTAAATAAATGAATAATAGTAATTTTTTAAGCATGGGTTAAAATTGTTCATAATTCTATCAATAACAATTTACTTATGCAGTATGATAATGCGATTATTTATATATATTTTTTTATTTCTAAATGCACATCCAAAACTATTTCTATTAGGAGTTTATTAGCATAATTGTTTTGGCACCTATCCTGCTAAGTTTTTGCTTTATTATGTAATCTTTTTATTTTTTTTATTTTTTGGGGTTTTTTTTTTTTTTGTTATGCAGCGAAAAGACATCAAATTGCTTTTATTTTTTGAAAAGAATAAAAAAAAAACAATCTAGCTAAATAATAAAGTGTAGTGCGAAAAAAGTTGTTTTTCTATATGCCTATTATAAATTCCGCCTTTTATTGTAGCTTTGAATAAATGTAATTAAATGAGTTTGCTGAAGACAAAAAAGGGAAAAAATAAAAGATTTAGCTGTAAATAAGTTATAGTTTAAAATATAGATTTAATGGAAATTGATAACTTATCTTAGGAAAATTAAATGATTTAGGTAATTTATAAATATGAAAATTATTGTACTGTTCACTATTCCATGATATCGAAGAGTTTTTGAAAATTGTTGTAATATTCACAAGAATATATATTTTTTATGATCTTGAAAAGTTTTTGAAAATTACTGTATTCCACAAGAAATTATTTGATGATCTTAAACAGTTTTTGAAAATTATTGTACTCTTCACAATAATTTATTTCATGATATTGAAGAGTTTTTGATACTTATTGTATTCTTCACAAGAATTTATTTCGTGATCTTGAAGAGTTGTTTAAGAATTTATTTCTTGATCTTGAAGAGTTTATGGAAACTATTATACTTTTTTCAAGAATTTATATGATGAAGAGTTTTTGAAAATTATTGTATACTTCATAAGAATCCAATTCCTGACCTTTAAGAGTTTTTGAAAATTACTGCGGTCTTCACAAAAATTTATTTTATAAAGATTTTTAAGAAGTTTTTTTGCCACGTTTAGTTGTAGGGACATAATAAAAATCAAAGAAGAATTCATAAATTTAAACACAATTATAAAATTAGAAATATTGTTACTCATTAAAAAATTAATACAAAGTAATTAATGATCCTTTTATATGCTTTATCTATCTTGGTATGTATTTAACATAATTAATCTTTCTAAGGATTGTCTCACATATCTGTTACACGTACGGAGAACTAGAAAAATGAAACAGTAAATCATATTGCCAAAGGCCATGTCATTACTATTTTAAGTGGCTCTAATTAAACGGAGGAGGATAAACATGTGATCTCTTCTGCAATAAAAGAATCTCTGAAGCTACAATTCATCTCCCGTCAATACTAAGCCTGACCATTTTCTAGATAGGTAGTATAAATTAACTTTATTTAATTAATTAATATATATTTAATTAGTTAATTAATTATATTCAGCTTTGTAACTAGGTTAATTTAAAAAATAATTTTGACAGAGGAAATAGGAATAGATAGATAAAATATCATTGACATTCCTATTTTCTTCTAACTGAGGATGTATGCGAACCCAATTTCCTTTTAAGTATATTTATCAATACATATTTTTTGTCACTGTAATTTAATGTTGCGTATTTTATTTGATGTTACTGATACGGCAGGTTCTATATAGCAGATTCTTTCAGAAAATCCTAGGAAGGGGATGCATTAAATCCGTAGGGTGTAGGGCTCAAGGAGAAAGAGAGAAAATTGTGGTTTACAGAAAATATTCAAAATTGTGGAGGAAAAAATTTGGATGCAATGTAGCATGTCACGGTGTGCATGCTAAATTGGATAACGCTCTATGTACTGCATATCTGTCGTTCTAGTAGCGAACGACTTCTATCAATGTGATTGGTCTATGAAAAACAGCATCATTATCTAGGTATATGAAACGACATCATTATCTATATTTTAAATCAATTCATTATCTAGACATATTTCATTATCTAGATATACGAAACAAATTCATTACCTAGATATATGAAACAACATTATTAACTGGTATATGAAACAACATTTTTACATTGAATGGCATCATCTGTCAATTGATACATCAACATCACACACATGAAATATCAACATCATCAAAATGATTGGAATGTGAAAAACATTATTAAAAGTTGATTTTTGCTGCAATGATTAAAAAACACTTATGTATCTAGCGGATCACGTACTCTACCTTTATTATCGAATCCAACATAATCACTTTCCAGCTTAACGATTTATAGTCATAAAAACTTTTAGATTATCTGATTTTGGCATGTTTAACACAGGAACTTTACGGTTTATATACCCAAAGTTCATATATAGTACTAAGCTATCGGAATGATGGCCTATTGGTTAGAGCTCTGACATTTGGTACCACAAATCAGATACGAATGTGTGCAAAAAAAATTGCCTGTAGGGCGACAAACCAAACCATACACGAAGCCACAGCAGGCTTTTTTTCTTTCTTTCGTTATGAAGAATAACAAGAATAAAAACCCTTATACCCAAAATGAAAATTCCAATATTCAGCAACCATAATTGAACAGTAAATATCATATTACATTTTGGAAAAAAATTTCGAAATATGCCTTAAAATATCATATAAATAATTCACAATTTAATATGTTTACGAATACTATGCAAACAAGTATTATTTCCATATTATTTCGCAACTACATATTTTCAACGCAATAAACACGACGGATTTAAATGTTCTTTCATAGGGAAAAAAACTGCATGTTTTCCAATTGGTAACTTTAGCAAACATGCCTTTTTTTTTTTTTTTTTTTTTTTTTTTTTTTGTAAATACGAAAAAGAGAACCTGAGAGACAGAGATAAACGTTCAGTTTATATTTCCGAAATAAACACGAAATCTTGTTTCCTTTTCATTCAAAATAAGCCCGTCCGCACCTTTCGGCTAAACTTGGATAAACAAGAATAACCCGACAAGTATCTTCGTTATCACGAGAAAAAAAAATTCGTGGGTTTATTTATTTATTTATTTTTTTTTTTACACAAAAGAGAAAAACTCTTTTTTCGTTGAACTTATTTTCGTCATTTTTATAACAGCTACGTAAATATAAGGTGGAATCTGTTTACCAAATTCAAAACTCAAAGGATTTGATATAAATAGCAGAAAAACAATTTTTCGTAATTAGAAAAAAATTATTTCTACTTTTGTTGTAATTCTTTCATCCATTACAAGTAAAAATAATAAAATTTTAATACCAACAAAATATTCGGTGTTAATGCAGAAATGAGGCATGGCCTAATGGAAATACGTGCATGTGGCTTATAGGAGAAAAATGATTTGAATTTTGTAGCAGCACGCGTTGCAGTCACTGCTTTCAGAATCGAGGAGAATCGATGATGACTGTGACAGCATATGAATACTAAATGAATAAATGGTATAAAATAGGAAAGCATCTCGAATCGGCGTATCATCCGAGATTTTCTGTGAAGCTACTAAAATGAGAATTAACGGATTGTAGTCGCTACGGTACAACATAAAAATTGGTGCCATGTCCAGGATCGTCAGAAAATATGCTGATTGTAATCGTTACGGTAGAACATAAAAATTGTTGTAATGTCCAGGATCTTCAGAAAATTTTCTGATTGCAGTCATTACGGTACAACAAAAAAATTGGATCCGTGTCCATGATCTTCAGAAAATTTGCTGATTGTAATCGTTACGGTGCAACAAAAAAATTGGTGCCATGTTCAGGATCTACAGAAAATTTTCTGATTACGAAAATCGTTACGATACAACATGAAAATTGATGCCAAGTCCAGGATCTTCAGAAAATTTGCTGATTGTAATCTTCTCGGTACAACAAACGTCTGTAAGCAATGATTCATCCTGTATATGGCATACATAAGAAACACACGATGTTTTTGATTGTCAGTCACTTTTATCTAACCAGAAACTGTAGATGTAACCTAAACTCAGGGAGCACCATGTTAGGTAATGGTTACACTGCAGTCAGACTTCACCACTACAATTTAAAAAATATTTACTACAATTTATCTTTGAGTACTCACTCTCCCGCCTTCACTCCAAATATATGACTTTTTTCTACAAATTTATAGAGTGTGTTCTCAGCAGACGAGGGACATTTTTTTCGGCTTCGTTTGTTGGATTGCGAAATAGATTTCCTTAGTCCAGCAACGAAACACATTATCCCCAAGCTGCACTAGATTTATAAAATAAACGGGATGTACCTGATGTATATTAAGTGGTACAATACGTATATTAGTGAATATTAAATGAACGAATGGTATAATACTGTAGCATTTTTCCCACCGGAAGAATTGTGGTATTTTTTTTTTCCAAAAGAGAGGAATGTATATTCTTTGACAAATACATAATAGCAACGTATTACTCAAATTTGGCAACAGATAAGCAGTGTTGCGTTAGTTATATTGCATGCAATTAGTGTTTTGTGCTAATGAGAGCAACCTGTCACTCAAATCTGATAGCAGATGTACAATGTCATGGATAATGAGACCGCATGAAATTAACGATTATCTGGCGACCTTCTGAGGTCAAAAAATTACAGATGGACTACACTATGAATTATTGCATTGGGATTGGTGATAAACCATGGGCTCAGAAAATGTCTACTCCAATGAGAATTGAGAGAAGATGACCCCGCATCCCCTCTTGACGGATTTCCTTAAAGGGAGGTTTTTGGAGAAGTAAGGAGAGAGTTCTGCGACAAGCCGATAAAGAGTGTTGTTTTTCTCTTCTTCTCTGAAGTGACTCAATAGGTCGGAGTTTCCGCCTGTTTCCGAAGTGAACTCCTCGCAGCTTCATGTATCTTGCCGTGTTATAATTAAGGTCAGCCGCAGACTAAGTGTTTGAGATCGACGTAGACTCGAGAACTCTAAAAATCTCTAATCTTGGAGTGAAAGGCACTTGTAAATCAAATTATCTTTAATTTTCATTTTTTATGTGAATAGAATTCTGTATATATATTTGATGTTTGTAAATAAAAAATAAAGTGTTTCCATAAACATGAAAGTCACCCTCTTCTCTAAGCCGCTATAGGTCTAGTATAGGCCGAAACGTATTTATTGAATATTAAATGAATAAATAGTATAATACGTATATTAATGAATATTCACTGAATAAATAGTATAATACGTATGTTAATGAATATTCACTGAATAAATAGTATAATACGTATGTTAATGAATATTCACTGAATAAATAGTATAATACGTATGTTAATGAATATTCACTGAATAAATAGTATAATACATTTATTAATGAATATTCAAGGAATAAATGTTATAATATGTATATTAATGAATATTCACTGAATAAATAGTATAATACATTTATTAATGAATATTCAGTATAATAAGTATATTAATGAATATTCAATGAATGAATAATATAATACATTTATTAATGAATATTCAATGAATAAATATTATAATAAGTATATTAATGAATATTCAATGAATAAATGGTATAATACATTTATTAATGAATATTCAATGAATAAATATTATAATAAGTATATTAATGAATATTCACTGAATAAATAGTATAATACATTTATTAATGAATATTCAATGAATAAATATTATAATAAGTATATTAATGAATATTCACTGAATAAATAGTATAATACATTTATTAATGAATATTCAAGGAATAAATATTATAATAATATATTAATGAATATTCACTGAATAAATAGTATAATACATTTATTAATGAATATTCAATGAATAAATAGTATAATAAGTATATTAATGAATATTCAATGAATAAATAATATAATACATTTATTAATGAATATTCAATGAATAAATAAGTATATGAATAATGAATAGTATAATACTTTTATTAATGAATATTCAGTGAATAAATAGTATATTAATGAATAGACGATAAAGTTAGCAAGAAGTTAGTAAGTTGAGAAGGTTGTTATATGAAAATGTGAAAATGAAAAATTAATAGGCATTAGTGAAATAATTCAGTAATAGTTGAAAAATAAAAATAACTCTTCAACTATATTAATTTATTTTGCGTAAAATCTCCTTTGCTTCCATTTTAGAGTAAATCTTTGTTACTTATTGTAGCATAATTTTTTTTTTAGTTCCCTGGATAACGCTGAATCTAAATCAAAATCTGTCATATGAGTGATTAATGATTTTAGGGTTAAATGAAAAGGGACATATTGCATATTACAGTCATTCGAATAATTTCCATTATTTTATAATCACCTGGCAGATTCAACACAATTAAATAATACACAGCAAGTTTATATGTAGTAACTCAGTGCACAAAAAAATCTACTATTAATTTCAGAAAACGTACATAGATCGCTGTAATCACCCAATAATTCAAAAGTGGTCATAATAATCGGGATTAATTTTTGTATCTTTTGCAATAAAAATTTTCTGAGAAAGCTGATCCCTCCTGGATAATTCAGCAAGTTGCAAATTGTGCACGAACTGGGCCACGGGGGACAGGCGAAACATAAAAATGCCGTAAATGTCTCAACTCTTGCTGAAAATTTGAAAGAAACAAGCCACAATATTTATAGATCTTATTATGAAGGTAGATGCTGACAGGAGGACTAAAATTTATTTTCACAGATCACAATCATTTCTTGATTTAGTGATGTCTGTGAGAAATATTTTATGTTATATAAAATGAAATTTTATCTGAGCTGTTACTATTTTTAACGTTAACTAGTAAATGTAATTGTTCATTTATTATCAGTGAAACGCACTTTTAATAAATTATATAATAAAGTAATTGTTTATTACGAAGAATTCTGATCACGCTAACTTAAGCAGGTTAATCCAGACATCTTTATTTTATTATTTATTATGGTTTTTTTAACATATTCGTACCTCTTGTTCCACATATCGCGAACAGTGCATAGAGAAGAGAATTATCAGCATACAGAATTTTAGAGAATCGACAGAGAAATCTCTACTTTGGAGATATAGAGAATCGTTGAAAGGGAATTAGCAGCATAAAGAACTCCAGAGGATCAGCAAAAAGAAGAGAATTTTAGAGAATCCACTGAGAGAGAATTAATATCATAGAAAATAAGTTAATCAGCAGAAAGAAGAAAATCAGCAACACAGAGAATCTTATGGAAATTGCAAAGACGAGAAAATTAACAGTATAAAGTGTTTTAGAGAATCAGAAAATAGAAAAGAATTAGTAGTGCAGAGAATGTTAGAGAATCAACAGAGACAAGAGAATTAGCAACATAGAGGATCTTGTTGTGAGAAGTGAGAAGAAAAGTGAGAAGAAAACTAACAGCGTTGATAATTTAGAGAATCAGCGAAGATAAGCGTATAAGCAGTATTGAGAAACTTAGAAAATGAACAAAAGAAAATTAGCAGCATAGAGAAACTTAGAAAATAAAAGAGCGAAGGAAAATAGCACCATAGAGAATGTTAAATAATCAGAGAGAAGAGAAATTGCAGTACAGGAAACAGTAGAAAATCACCTGAGAGAACAGAATTAGCAGGATAGAGAAGATTAATCACCAGAGAGGAGCGTATTAACAGCACGAAGTATCTAAGAGAATCAACAAAAAGAACAGAATTAATACAATAGAGAATGTTAGAGAATCAGCAGAAATTAGCAGGACAGAGAATGTTAAACAATCAACAGAGAAAAGCGAATCAGCACTATAGAGAATCACCATAGAGAAAATTAGCAAGATAGATATTCTTAGAGAATGAGCAAAGAGAAGCGAATTAGCAGCACAGAGAATAACAACCCCTTATCAATGTTAATGACAATAAACAAAGATACGAGAAAATGAATCCTAGAGAGGAAAGCAATGAAACTTTAGAAAGAATAGAAAATAACAAATTCGATCACAACTGAAGTTTGCATATAGAAAACGGCAACTGAAGTTCAATAAAGATTAAGTTAAACAAAATAGACATAATTTTTTCTGCATAAAATAGCACTTTCCTTACTTTATGTTGGACCATAAATCTGGCAATATTGAACGCTTCATAACTAACACCCTTTTATTGGATAATCCTTGATCAACATTCTTTTCAAAAGTTGCAGAAATAATTGTCCTATTTTTGATTTTCAAATTCTATGAATCACATTAGGCCATTACATATTCTAGTAGTCTTCTTCATCGCTGGCTAGGAAACTCTACGTCAGGATTATACATATTGTACTGATTGGTGAAGCGCTACCATGCGTAGGAGTTATGACATGAGTTATTGCCGAAACGAGTGTCTAGTGTGCTTTTGTTGCTGAACAACTGCTGACGTCAAGCCCCTTCCAGTTAGAGTTTCTTCCGTAGAACCTGTCGTAAGCGTCCCAGTTTGTCAGTTTGGGTGTGGACGAGAGAGAGGGACACGTTTCTTTTAATGTGTGGCGGTCGTGCCATGGCTCCATGTAGAGAATGCTGCTGATAATTTTTTTTTTTTTTTTTTTTTTTTTTTTTGTAAATAATACATGAGTGTTTTATATTTGTAAATAGCATACGTATATTTTATTGTATAATAAATTTTATGTCTAAAATATTAAACTGTGGTGGAATGTTTAGTTTATGACGAACACTGCAATCTGAAAATTACTTAGTTTAATATATGCAATAATGGGTCTTGAAGGAACTAGTTTGAGTTAAAAGTTCCCATGATTATTCTAGAGGTGACCATGATAAATGATTAGGTCAAAAAGTTCATTCAATGTGTTCAAGCAGGTTAATAAAGGGTATAGACTTCTCACATGTAGCCACTGGAAATTTCGTTCTACTGACAGAAAGATTTTTTTTTGTTCTAATGCAGCTGGCAAACACTTAGACAGCTTGGTCTTGGATGCCTGAAGGCAAGCGCTGCACAGACGTTACTCACTTTGCATTACCCAGGGGGCGCGTGTAACTTGAAGATAAACCACGGACGCGGAGTAGCAATGCCCCCGCAATGCTCTACGATATTATTAGAACCGGGACATACGGTTTAAAGTGGATTCCGAACCACTACAAACATCCATGGCACCGCCGGGACTCGAACCCGAAACCTGTGGTACCGAGCGCCAGAGCACTAGCCACTCGGCCATTCAGGCCCACTGACAGAAAGAAGATATTTAACTAACTAAATTAGCTTTAAGCTGATGTAACTAGTTATAATATATATATGTATAGTCTTTGATCCATCTAAAAGCAATAATATACATACATATTACCGAGCCTGCAAGGGGTGGTAGGCAGGTTTGAACCCGCAAGCCCATAAGTAAAATGTATGTTCAAACTTAAGGCCACTTCCCACTTAGGCCGAATTTTTTTTTTGTTAAATTTCGCAATTATTTTTTGTTAGTATTTCACTGCTTCAGTGTTTTTCTTATAAGTGTCAATCTTATTTTCGGGCGTGAATTTATTGATTGATCCGGTATTTTTCCTGGTTTGCTTTTATTAAATTCTATTGAAATATTGATGCTAACATAAAACAATGTTATCGATGAGCTGGTAAAAGGGTATTTATAATTTGTGGATGTAAATTTTTTTTTGAAATTAAATTTTTATTTTCTGTGCAATACTTCTTAATTATAATATTTTATTTTTTATGCATTTGAATTAAATTAGTTCATTAGCAGAATAATTAATTCGTGGAGTTTCGACTTCATATATCTTTACTATTACATATACACTGAAGTGACAAAAGTCATGGGATACCTCTTAATATCGTGTCGGCCCTCCTTTCGCCCGGCGAAGTGCAGAAACTCGACGTGGCATGGTCTCATCAAGTCGTTGGAAGTCTTCTGCAGGAATATTGAGCCATGCTGTCTCGATAGACGTCCATAATTGTGAAAGCGTTGATGGTGCAGGATTTTGGGCACGAACAGACCTCTCGATGATGTCCCATAAATGCTCGATGGGATTCATGTCGGGCAATCTAGGTGGCCAGATCATTCATTGGAATTATCCAGTGTTGACGCAGTGTTGCTTGTCTGTTAGAATTGACGACTCTTTGCAGACGTCGCCGGTCTCGGTCGTTAAGTGCAGGCGGTCGACCACTGCGCTATCCATGGTGGGATGTTATGCCTGAAATTTCATACTCTCGGCACACTCTTGACATAGTGAATCTGGGAATGTTGAATTCCCTAACGATTTCCGAAATGGCATGACCCATGGGTCTAGCTCCAACTAACATTCCGCGTTCAAAGTCTGTTAATTCCCGTCGTGCGGTCATCATCACGTCAAAACCTCTTCACATGAATAACTTGAACAGAAATGAAAGCTCTGCGAAAGCACTGCGCATTTATACCTGTTCTACGCGATGCTACTGCCATCTGAAAATTTGCATATTGCTATCCCATGACTTTTGTCACTTCAGTGTAGTTTAATATGACTTGTTGAGTTTCACAATCTTAAGGTTTATTTTCTTGAGCCTGTTGCGCGAATAGGTGCGTCTGGAACCCTTAGAAGGAATCCTGGGTGCACGCTTGTATACATAAGTATCCATTGGCACACCTTATTAATAATAATCGGTTGACCCGTCTAACCAACAATAATGAAAATATTAATTAGCTCAGTGTTTTTCAATTTTAAAGGGTGGGCACAAAGCGCATTGGTGCGCCCTGTGGTAAAAATGTTCCAATTAAATATGTGTCCAGATGTAAAAATAAATGTAACTCTTTTTGTCAGTTTTTCTATTCGAAAACAGCTTTCATTACCGACATCTAACCTTTTCGGTTTGCTTTTCATTCTTTCTTCACATAAAAAGTAGCAAAATAGCGATAATGCGCCGAAGAAGGTTTTCGAGAATCTAAGAGGTATAACTTCCATGAGTTGGTTAATTGGAGTGTTATGTGATTTTTAATGTAAAAAGATTTCAATTGCAACCTCCGAGACTCCGCCGTTTGTAAGTAATTGACTGTGGAGTTTTGAATATAATATTGTGAAGGATCATTAGTGGGTGCTTATTTGTCAGAAATTTACATATAGTGCGCCTTCAAATTATTTATAGGGTTTTAAATGCACCCCGACTTCAAAACGTTTGAGAACCACTACTAAACCACACCACATCACTGTACTTAGAGCTTACTTATATATATATATATATATTTATTTATTATATTATATTATAAACATAGACCATACGTTTACAGTACATACAGTTATAGCAGTCCGTTTATAAATAGATACCACACTTAGAACAACATGGGGTAATGCGACGGATATAAATTGTAAATGCAATAGTAAATAGTAATAATTGTACAATTGTAAATTGTAACTCGACGTGAAAATTATAATTAAATAAATCAATTTGCTTGCAACGTATTGAACCCAAATCAAAATTCGCGCCCTAACTCCCTAAAGAAGACCGGAGGGTTCAACCGCCATCACTGTGCCCGGAGAATGAGCGGCACAATAGCACAACAATAAAAAGAAGAATCCCAGAGAGAGGAGTTGAGGGAAGATAGAGAACGAAAGGAGAAAAAAATAAAAATAAAAAAACGGGACACGCGACTTGAAGATTTCGAAGCCGGGCCTGAACCAAGGCCGTCACCAGGTAGCGCCAGAGAGACCGGGACCTACGACTTAAAATGGATTCTGAACCACTGCAAACATCCAGGGTATCTCCATCGAACCCGAAACCTGTGATACTGAATGCCAGAGACAAGCCACTCAGACACCAGGCCCCGTTTGAGAACCACTGAATCTATACCGTATATTAATACATATACCATATACCACATTATCACATATACTACATATTCTGATCCATCTAATTATCAGTGATATATACGTTATATATATATATCATTGATAACAGTTGGAGAGAAACTGTTCAGCATCAAAATTATAATTAAATTGGGCCGTACCACTGGTAACGGGTTCGAATCCCGACTGTGTCATGGATGTTTTTATTGGTACGGAACCTACTTTAAACCGTAAGACCCGGTCCTAATAGGATCGTAGAGCGTTGTGAGGGTAGTATTACTCGCGTCCGCAGCATATCTTCAAACTACACATGCCCCCTGGATAGTGCTAAATGAGTAACAGCGGTGTAGCCTTTGCCTATGGCATAAAGATTAACTGACTGTATTGCCAGCTGCATTAGAACAACAACAATTATAATTAAATTAATCAACTTGCATTACGTTTTATTATCTTTCATTACCGGTATGTTTTACCGTTGAACCCAAATATTGAACCCTAAGTCAAAATTCGCGCCCTAACTCCCTGAAGAAGATCGGTGGGTTCAACCGCCATCAACTGTGCCCAGAGAATCAGCGGCACAATGGCACGCCGATCACAATAAAAAGAAGAATCCGAGAGAGGAGAGAAGAGAGAGCGAAAGAAGAAAAAAAAGAAGAAAAAAAAGAAAAACGGGACACGCGACTTGAAGATTTCGAAGCCGGCCCTGAACCAAGGCCGTCACCAGGTAGCGCCAGCGTACAGGCCGACCCCGTACGAGCGCGCTTCGTCCGAAAAATCTTGCCTCAGATTCGCTCGAACCCTCCGAGCGTACCGAACTCTTTACGTCAGTGGAGCGAACCATTTCCCACGCCAAAAACTTGACTCGGCCAAAAAACCAAAACATCGTGAACGTGACGTTTTGTTTTCGTTCGAATCATTTTTTTTTTCACTCGTGATCTCCCACGCTTTAATTTGGACATTTTATTTATTTATTTATTTTTAATTTATCGTTTGTGTTTTTATAAAATAATGAATTAATTAATTTATAATTATTTGGAATTTTATTTTGTGTTCTGCTGAGAATGCGCATTGACGTTCGAATTGGACCTAAAGGATTGTTGTGAAAAATATCGTCTGCTGCTTCCTGTCAACAATATAGTGTGCGTGTTATAGTTGTGCCTTTTTTATTATTTTGGTTTGTTTTTGTTTATTTTTTATTTCGTTTGGCATTATCGTCTGGAACGAGTGCGGACTGCCCGTCGTTCCCTGGGACGATCTTTTGACCACTGACCGGACCTTTTTGGAAGAAAAATCGTTTGGTCGAAAAACTTTTGCCTGAGAAGAAGAGGTGAGTTTATTTTATTTATATTTTTTTGTTGATTTATTTATATTTTTTTGTTGATTTTTTTATACAAATTTTATTTTATAATTTTGTAGCTTTATTTGAATTTGTAAGCATCTAATTTATTTAAATTATTAATGTAAAATAATGTTTTTATTTATTTATTTGTTTTCATGTATTATTTTTAATTTTAAATAATTGAGGAACAATATTTATATAATGCGAATATTTTATTTTTTAAGTTATCGCATTAGTATGGCTGGTATTATTTCTTTTTTATTAACGTTTTGATTTATTTTTATAAGAAAAATAATACATTAGTAAAAATGGGAATTTAAATTTATTGGGATTTAAAATATTGTATACTTTTAATTTTCAAAATATCGTAGTTTAAATTACTCAAATTTAAATTTAAGTTAATAAAAATAATTTTCCATTTAATTTCTAAAACAACGTTCATCTATTTTAAATAACTGAAATTTAATTGGAATTTAAATTATCAAATTCTAAAATATATACTGGCAAATATTTACATCAATTTTAAAAGATTATCATGGTTTGAGCCGTATATTATGAAAAAAATATCACTAATTTAATAATAAAATTAGTTCCTTAATTAAATTTAATGTTAAATCTTCAATTTAATAATGACCTTCTTCATAATTATTTCTAATAAATCTTCTTTTTCAAATGTATTAATTATGCTGAATATTTTAATGAAAATAAATTGAAGATCTAGAAATTGTTATATCAAAATGATTTAAATATTATTAGAGTTAAAGCGACATGTCGATTAATTTAATTTTTTTTCAATTTGAATTTTTGAATTCTACTTAAAAATTAAAAATATTTCTCAATTTTACGTAATTTAAACAAATCTTTTTATTTCAAAAAAAATTAAATTGGGTTTAATTCGAACTTCTGCTATTTGAGCAAACATACAAAACAGCTATTTGAGCAAACATACAAAACAGCTATTTGATATCTAAATCCCCTTTAAATATAAACTCACAGATGATCATAAAAAAACGTTTCAAAAATTTCAGAATATCCAAAAAAAGGAAACTAGAATTATACATAGAGTAAAAAAATCTTACTTTTAAATTCAAGATTTGTCTCGCATCATTTATTTTAATGATCTTCCATTTTTTTTTTAAATAAAAAAAAACTTAAATCATACGAATATTTTGACATTGTTCTTTTTAATATTCCACCCCAGGATAAATAAGCTCCTTTCTCCTCTCAAAATCGAATTTTCGGCCACCTACACTTTGTGATTTATAATGCTATTACTTCAAGTTTGAAAGCGCAGCTTTCTTCTTATACGTAACATTTGAATTATATTCATCATAAATTCTCTATTTGGAAGATGGAACGATTATTATTATTCTTTTTTTTTTATTCCCATCTTCCAAAAGCACATTTCTGGTACTAGAAATAATCCTAGCCGGGAATTATTTTTCGCCAGACATACTATAGTATCTTTTGGTGCTCGAGAAAATATCCAAACATTTATTTAATTGCATGGTATTGCAGTGAATTTGACATAACAAAAACATGAAATCACCTGCGTTAAAGCCAAGTTTGATAAGAGAAATAGAATCTTCTAGTGAAGTTCATCAATTAATGAAATTTAATTCGGCTGAAATAATATTTAATTTATTGACTATTTTTTTTTTTTTTTTTTTTCGTTTGAAAAGCAAAGTTCAGATTTTTTTTCAAAGTAGTTAAAAAATTAAATAAAATATTTTGGGGAGAAAAACAATTACTTAAAAAAGGGCACCGTTGAAATAGTCGTTATTTTTTTATTACTTAAGAAAATGATGTTCAGTCTTAAAAAAGAATAATACTAAAAAAAGATAAAGATAACACCAAATATTTTTTTTTTACTTAATTAAAAAGCAAACTACTATTAACTTTGCACAATATATACCATAGAATATTTAGAATACAGAAAATTCCTTATCTTCAAAAATATAGCTGTATCTTTAACTGTATCAATGATTAATTTTTAATTTATTAACTGAGATGGAATAAACTAATGCTAAATGTTTGCTCTTCAATTTTCTAAAATGTCTTATTCAATTACTCATTAAATAATTTTATTAACAATAAGAATCTAATTTGATTTTTAGTAGTCCGAATATCATTGTTTTATTAAGTTTCGACTTTATTTCGTTAGCTCTACAATATGTTGAAATTATAGTTGCTATCTTGCGTTGCTAATTTTTTTAATGTTATTCTTTCATACTTCAATTACGTTTTATTTAATATTTTAAAAACGACTGTTAATTACATCAAAAACAATTATATTAATAATTATTTTATTAACAATCTACATATAATTTGGTTTGTAGTATTCCAAATCTCATTGTTTTATAAGTTTCGATTTTGCTACGTTAACACTACAATATGATGTAATTATTGTTACTTTCCCATGTTTGATTTTTTTTTTTTTTTTTTTTTACTGCTAACCTTACATACACTTTATTTAATATTCTAACAACGACTTAATTTTTATGAAACACTATTAATTACATCAAAAACATGAAAGCAGTCATTGGAACAAATACATAAAATGCTATCTCAAAAATTGCAATAAAAACCAAGACTATATAGTATATTAAAACACTTTTACCATAGTTAAAAAATAAATTTATATATCCCCCAATTTGTTATAGAATATCAAATAAAACTTGATGTCTATCTCCTTCATAAAACATAATTTTTGTTTGTCTACGCGATATATAAAATTCAGAGGACACTTCAGCAAGAAGAAAATGGACTAATTAGGGATACAGTCTTTAAATTATAATACAAACTATGCGAGAACTTATTATATTTTATGTTTTAGCTTATGCGAAATTTATTAGAATTTGATTTACTAGTACGTCAATTCCTTTATGTGCTTCGACTGTTACAAAATATCCAGAATGCAGTCCGGTAACAACCATTGAAATCTCGTGGATGAATTACCACTGTTTGGTGATGTTGGCCAAAGTATTTGATGATGACACGACACCTAGTTGCTGCATACACCTCCCCTTTATCCACCAGCAGCCTGCATCTCCGACTGACAATCCCTCAGTACAAAAGACGCGACGGTTGCATGCAGCTAGATCATTAATGATGCCAAATTATTCAGTCCAACGCTTAGTATATGCCCTACCATTGACTTCCATAATCTATGCTAGCTGGTCGAGGATTCACAGAGTTAGATGGTGGCCAGAGGCTTACTTACTGCTGGAACCGATAGCTAACTGCTGGGTTGTAGGGGAATAATTTGGTAATAAGGAACTTTACTCCAGTTCTGCTTGTTAAAGGAGGTTAAGTTGCAAAAATTATGTCCTTTAAACCCAAAGATCTTGTGATAGAAAGATTTAACATGTTGGAACAGACAATTAATACTTATTTAAAAAAAAAATTCTTCTCAAAATATTGTTATTGTTATATTCAAAAATTGGCTGTCATAAGTAGTATAGATTTTCATAATTTCTTACATATTTTTAATTGAAATATGCAAGAAATTATGAAAATCTAAATCATAATCTAAATCATCTGCTAAATCTAATCATAATCTAAATCATCTGCTCAAAGTTCAAATAAACGCTTGCGAAGTGGGGGATAAATTCAGTGTTAATGTCTATATATTTCCACAATAATTATGTGTTTTTACCTTTGTGATTTGTAGTCACATTTTATGTTAACAACATATATATAGTACGCTAGTTAGGGAAATATATTTGTAATAAGGAAGATTAGTCTAGAACAGAGGAGGAACAGAGAATTAATCCTTATTTATAAAAAACACATTCTTCTCAAAATATTGCTATTATTATATCAAAAATCGGTTATCATAAGTAGTTTAATAGTAATCTTTGAGATTTGTAGTAACTTTTCCTGTATAACAACGTATACTGTAATAATCTCATCAACGGATTCATTATTGACTGAATGATTTGCTCTATATTTTACTCGAATCCTGGGAATAAAGATAAATTCTAGATAATAGGGCAATTTTAATTTTTAAAAAATATTTTACTTTGTGCTTATTTCTATTTAGTACGAATTCAATATAAGTTTCTTTATCCTATAGTCATACAATCATCACAACAGAGATGCAGAATTTTTCCATTACACCTGGTTTATTTCATAAATTACATTTAAAAATAACTGGAATCTATCATGATTTTATCATCTCTAATGGCAATATTTCTTTACTTTTCTGTTTTGAAGAAATTAAATACAATACATTTGTTTTAAAGCATGGCAGATTTGCCTCAAAAGCATGTATCAAAGCACAAAAGCATCTATCTTTACATTTAATCCATTCTTACCAAAAATTAATAAACTTCATAAAATTTTAATTATTATAACATCAAAGAGATTTAAATATGTATTATTTTTTTTCACTATTCTAAATACAAAGTTCTAAGCAATGTTTGTTTAGATATTTTTCACTAAACAAACAAGACTATCAAACGTTATCTTTAATGTCGTTGCATTTAATATATTTAATATCACTGCATACAATTGACTTGAACTTAATTATTATTACTAGTTACAATAAAATTATATTGCAAATTGTAAAAGAAATAATGTAATAAAATTCAAGTACTAAATTTATTATTGTTGCTTATTATAACATTTGATAAGTAGTTTAAAATCTTTTGCACAAAAATTGTGTACAAGGAGTAACAAAAAGAATAGACAACAAATTCTTTAAAAGAATTTCTTTTTTAGCTAAGTTCAGACGCCAAAAAATGCATTGTTGCCCCATAAATAATAATAAAAAAATCTCCTTTTGTATACGACGACATTTAAATACAGTAGTGATTGATCATTTGTAAAGAGGAATTTAGATGTATTTTATTCTAATTTCTTTTTAATAGACGTTGAAGAAAATATTTCAATATACGCCATACAAAAGTTATTCCCATAAAATTTTTAGAAAGCTTTAAAAATAAAAGCTTTCATTCAAAGTTTCTTTAAAATAGAATAAATAAGTCATATTCTGTGTTTTGAATTTTATGTTCAAAAATTCTAAGATGATTTTATTTATCAAGTGTTTGTGTTTTGCTTTAAATCGGCCTATTTTGTAAAATAAATGCATAAATCCACAACTGACTTTTTTCATTTTTTACGAAATGCAGTAAATATATCTATCATAATTATCTGCCATGATGATGATACATTATCTTACATGTTATTTATCATGTCATGCAGCTAAAAATGCTTTATAGAAAATTTCGAATATTTGGTTTATCACAATTTATTGCATTTTTTGTTTAGTCCCCATTAATCTTTTTACATGATTGTTAAAAATTTTTTAAATTGTGATTCCAAAATTATTTGTAATATATTTTTAGTACGGATACAAGCAGTTAAGTTTACAAAATAATGCATAGAATTTGCTTAAGATTTTATTATACTTTGGAACCTTAAAATTTTAAATCGAATAATCTATTTACCATTTATATCTTTTAAATTTTTTTTAAAGAAATTAAAATTAAATATCAAGTTATTTTGAAAATATATTTCAAATCTTAAAAAAATTCATATAAGATACGGTATTGCTATATAAAAAAATACATTTTTTGGGGCGTGTAATCTGGAATGGGTGTGGCTTGATTCTGCGCAGACTCAATCTGTCAGTGTTAATTAAGATTGCTCTTCACAGACCCAAATATTTTGTTATGCATCAGATCAATCATCTATTCTATGCTTCCATTAAAATGATTTTGCTTTGGAAAAACATTTATTTAAAAAAATAATTATAGTAGAAAACTATTTATGTAAATGAATCCATTATATCTGCCTTTTGTAAACAAAAACAAGCTAAATTAATCAGACCTTATTTTTTTCTGTTCTATTAGAAGAAAATTTAGATAAAAATTTAATCGTTTTGTCTTTTTTTAATGATATTCCATTTAGTGTTTATATTCCTTGTTGCTTTTGTAAACAAGACCAAGCTAAATTAATCAGATCTTTTTTTTTTCTGTCCTATTAGAAGGAAATTTAAATAAAATTTTAATCGTTTTGTCTTTTTTTTAATGTCGTACCATTTAGTGTTTATATTTTCTTGTTATATAGATTTACCTTAAGGCCATCAGTTATAAATTTATTTTTATTGATATATAAATAACTAAATATATAATAATTAATTTCAACAAATATGTTTTACGATATACAATCCAAATTATTCGAAATTAAATTTCATATTTATGTTACATGAAATTTAAATAACAATCATTTTTTATTTCCTATATTATTATTATTATTATAAAATAAAAAAAAATATAACAAACCCTCAAATTATATATTTATTTTATTTTATAATAATAATTTAGCAATTAAAAAAGCCTGTTATTTAAATTTTATGTAATACAAATATGAAACTTAAATTCGAATAATTTGAATTGTATATTCTTAATATAATATACAATCATATAGTATAGATTAAGATTAGTAGATTGTTAATGATAATATATATATTTATTTTTTTATTATTATATAGATCGTATATTTTTTTATTTGTTGAAATTTTTAAATAAATATTATGAACCTATAACTTTTATATTAGAATTAACTGAATAAAAAGTGTTATAATTTAAAGCAAATTTATAATTATTCATGATATACAAAATAAATTTTTGTTTTTTAAATTTGCATAATGTGCTTTAGAAAATCTTATATTTGAATTGGAAAAAACTTACATAATTATCAAACACTTTACCAGTTGAAAATTAAATTGACCTTTAAATTTATTTTTGATAGTAGCTCTTGAAAACTGTAAATTAATCTCGCATTTTTATTTTCCGTTTTATTAATTAAAAACAAAAGCGTTTTACTTTTATCTAATTCTTTAATTAACTTTCACAATCTCCATTATCTTGTTCGATGCAAAATTGAAGATTTCAAGTATACTACCAAGTGTTAATTATACGTCAGAACGCGAGCTTTTACAACATCGTATAAAATACTTCATTTGAACGAAATACTAGGTGCACTCCAGGCTAATTATCAGTACTTCCTTTGCTAATTCTTTAGAAATAAACAATATCTTCCCATTAGCAAAGTCCAAGAAGTATCTAGTAGCTAACACTTTTCCTGCTCTGTATGAAACCTGGACTCTTTTAATGAGTTTAGAAGATTGGTTCCTGATCGTTAGGAATTCTCAAGACTCTTCTTTAAGAGACCCTCCATCTTGGAATTATTTTCAGAAGATGGTCATTAGATCTTGGAAGAAGTATACTAGTAATGTACGTTTTACGTCTACATCGGTTTTAATTCCTGCTACAAATTTATTCAGTACGAAAAATTTTAATTCCGTATAAAGTTTTTCAAATTACTAAAAGGTTATATTAAAAAGGTTAAGACTAAATTTAGAATGTAGTCTTAACCTTTTTTTTATACAAAATTCTACAGCATAGTTATATTCAGACAAGGACTATGATAGAACTCAATATGTATTTAATTTTGTGAAAGATTTCAAATCAGATAAATTTTATTCCAATTCGTATTGTATAATAAAAGGTCTAAGTATAAAGTTCTAAGTCTAAAAAAATTCTAAACTTCTAAAATATGAAGAACTTATGTTAAAGTTCTTCTAAATATTTTCTTTAAAATATTAAATAGTTGAATATTTTTTAAGTTATTAAAAAAAAACTTTATATTTTACGAAATATATGTTATCTGCAAATATTTAATTGCAGGGAATTAATTGAAATATTTAATTTAATTTTAACTAAAATTGTATCGTGAAAAAAAAAGGTTATATGGACATTTATAAAATGAGTTACAAGATACTTTGTATATCAATGGATAAATGTTTTTAAAATGACATTGAAAGCATATTATTCACATATGTATAATAAAAAACTATTTAAACAAAATATTAAAAAAACTAGTGAATTAAAAAAAAAAAAAAACTATGTAAGATTTAATGTAGGCATAGATTTATCTCAAATATCTTTTACTGTCAATTTATTTTCAAGAGAAATGCATAAAAATGAACTAAAATTTTGTTTTCAATTTCAAGTTCCGTCATATTTATGTTGTTTTTAAATGTAATACATCTTTGCAATTAAAAAAATGAATATAAAAATGCATAAAAATTAGCTAAAACTAGTGAAGTAAACTAAATAGTTTAATTAAACGAAAATGAATTTAATTGAAATTACTTTTATTCAATTAATTTCGTATAATTACAATAGAATTTTTTTAATTGCCATATCATCATTTAGATAGAAATATTTCCCTAATTAATTTTATTTTTCTGTCTTAATTAAAAAATTTATTTGGTAAAAAAAAGCAATTATAACAAACATCGTAAAAATTTAATTATTCGTAATCTTTTCTCTGTGATTTTACATGTAGTTTGCAATACATTCTCATCCCTAAATATTAAGCAAATTAGGATTGAAAACGAAAATATCGAAGTTTTGTATAATTAATAAATTAATTCGTTCTAAAATAGTCAAAATATTTGAGTATTTTTGAGAAAATAAATCTTGGAAAGATTATTACTTCAGTATAAATATAGCATGTTAATTATTCAGTTATGTAAAATTATCCTGAGAAAGTTTAGAAAGCTCTAAAGGGTATGTTTCTATTTTTCTAATTAATGAATAGCTAAAACTCAATGTAGAAAAGTTAGAAAAAATTGAAATATTATATCAAACTATGTCTATCCAGAATTTCAAATATCGCTTATCAAGTTTGTTTTGGAAAAGATTGGCCGTTATAGATTTTTTTTTTTCGTTGAAATTGATTTTCACTTCATAAAATTGAAGAAACATTCTTATTGATGTTTAAATATTATATACTTTGAATATCATTCCTATAATTTTGTATTATAGTTTTGTTTTAAAATATTTTTAAATAAATTGTATAAAGTCGATTTTAGAAAGATTAGTCGATTAGTTGATGCGTTTATACAAAAAAGATGCGTTGCAACTATTTTGAGTTTTTGACCGTTAAATTTTTTTTTCACTTAACGAAGCATTCATTTTTATGCTCAAATCATTATAATCTATAAATGATTACAGTAATCTAAGAATATCTTTATTTATATTTTGTAACATACAAAAATATTTTCAATTATGGACGTTGGAGCGATTTTTTCGTTTTGAACCGTTGAAAGTATTATTCACTTAACGAAAGAAACTAAAGAATAAACTTTCTTATTTAGGTTCAGCATTATAATATCATTCCTATAATTTTGTTTTAAAAATTGCTTAAATAATACAAATAAAGAATTATAATACGAAAAGATCTGATACGTTGCAGCCATTTCGTGCTTTTGGTTGTTACAATTTTTGCTATTTAACGAAATTGAACGGAAAAAAGCATTCCTTTTTATGCTGAAATCTTTATAATCTACACATGCTTATAGTATTCTATAAACTCCTTTACCTATATTTTGTAACATACAAAAATGCATTCGTTGAAGTTTTGTTATATCGTCAATTCGTTATATCGTATGTTGTTATATCTATCAAGATATCTTTTCTAATCTAAATAATGTTAATTAAGTTGATTGAAAAAAAAATGACCGTTGCAGCAAATTTTTCGTTTTGGACCGTTGAAAGTATTATTCACTTAACGGAATAAATTGAACAATAAACATTCTTATTTAGGTTAAAGCATTATAATGTAATTCCTATGATTTTGTAGTATAATTTTGTTTTAAAATATTTTTAAATAAAACGTATAAAGTTGTTCTTAGAAAAGAGCTAAGTTGATGCGTTGATACAACAAGATACCTTGCAACAATTTCGAGTTTTTGACTGTTAAAATGGTTTTTTTTTACTAGTTAACGAAACTGAAGTAATAAATTATTCCTTTTTATGCTGAAGTCATTATAATTAAATCATTATATGATTATCTTTACCTATATTTTGTAACATACAAAAATGGTTTCGTTTAAGCTTTGATGATATCTTTTCTAATCGAAATAATGTTAATTAAGTTGGTTGATAAAAAAAATGGCCGTTGCAGCAAATTTTTCGTTTTGGACCGTTGAAAGCATTATTCACTTAACGAAAGAACCTGAAGAATAAACATTCCCTTTCGTTTAAAAATATGATAATCTATGAATATCTTCCTTATCATTTTGCTGCAGACAAAAACGTCTCCCGTTGAAGTTCTGTTTGGAGATCTGTCTTTGCACGCCATGCGACGTGAAAAAATGTCCATGCTCACAGAACCGTGAAGCCGTCTACGAAAAGAATGTTTTAATTGCTCCCAGTTTAGTTCTCCCCGACGAATCTTTTCCACAAAGATTAATTCGATTTATCGAGCAGTTCTTAATGAAGAGGAGTCAGTTCGCAAATATTTATTTACCCCCGTCTTAATTTATTGAGTAATTTTGGTTATCGAGCTTGTGGAATTTTCTTCTCACGGTTGTTTAATGATTAAAATAATGAAGCTGAATTTGATTCGATTTTCGCAAAGCCTTCTAAAAAGGATTTAAAGCGTGGGTTGCTGAAAAACTAAATTTAATTTGTACGCTTTGAACTGTACTAAGTACTTTTCAATCTTTAAAACCAAACTTTATGTGAAAAACTTCATTATTCTAAATAAAAAACAAACATTCTATAAAATTTCCTCCTTTATATGAATTATTAACATTGGAATCATTTATATGAATTATTATTATTGAAATCATTGGAATCATTTATATGAATTATTATTATTGGAATCATTGTAATTATTTATTAGATTCAACTAGAAATCCGAATCAGCAATTTTCTTCTAAATGATCCGGTTAACATAACAAAAATACTGATAATTTCTAACTTAACGAAAGAAACTGAAGAATAAACATTCTTAGTTAAGTTAAAACATTGTAATGGCATTTCTATGATTTCCTGTGATTCCTATTATTCTAAATAGAAAACAAAAATTCTACACAATTGTCTCATTTATAGGAATTATTATTATTGGAATCATTGGAATTATTTAGTAAATTCAACTTGAGATCCGAATCAGCAAGTTGTTTTTCTAAATGATCTAGCTAACATAAACAAAAATATTGACATATTTTAACATTGTACATGTTTTATGATAACATTATAATTGAATATCGGCAATAAACAACTATTCGAACGTTTTCGAATGTATCAATTTTTCGAACGTTTTATAGACATATTTTATGTTGGTAAGATATATTCTGTACAAATAATTGAAAATTTAACATAGAAATAAAATTCAGTGAAAAGAAATATTCAATTCAGAGAAAATTCAGAAATAAAATTCAGTTTAAAATTTGTATTTCTCTAATTTGTGATGTTTTTCTTAGGATTTCTATATAAAATTAAATCAAATATTAAATTGATTAAAGTATATTTGCAATTAAAAATAAGAAAAAAAACTGTTGATAATTTGTATTTTTTTAATAAATTTATCATTAAATTATTTACAAATGTATGTAATATTGTTAAGTCCAAAGAAAAAGACTTGTTATTGTCCATTAAATAACATTAAACAGTACAATAATTACAAAGATGTTATCGTTATTTCATTTTCAATTAAAACGAAATTCTAATAACATATTCTATTGTTTTCTTTCATGTATAAAATACTTATTCAATTTTTTAATCATTAAAGTAAATATTTTTCGAAAAGAGTATTTTTTGAATTAAAATGTTTATTTGTAATATGTCAGTTAAAGTCTAATAACTGAAATCAGCAGCTGAAAGCTAATCTTTTCTAATCTTGTTATTTTTATACATATGTTTACAATCTGAAAAAAAATATCAAACAAATAATTAAAAACAAACATTGTTTTTCTTGATAGTGTCATCATCCGACTGTGAAGCATTCAATCGTATATATCTTCTTAGAATCAGCAGTCAGATTGGGTGGGTAAATGTATTGAACCATAAAGATAAAAAAGGATTGCACAATGGCAAAGCTTTTATATCCTTGTTACATATATAAAAAAAGGAGTTAGAAAACCTTATTCTAACGAATTATTTTGCTCAAAAAATAAATACCTTAAATTTATTTATTATTTATATAGTTCAACGCTCTACATTTTTTTTTTTTTTTTTTTTATAGTTTTCCAAGCTATATTTTCCTTAAAATCAGATTTATCTTTGTTTCTTTGGTTGGTATATTGTTAGATTTATGTTGTTAGATGGACAAAATAAATGTAACAACATGTAAAGTTAAGCCAAAATAAATGTACTCCGCTTTTTGATAAGATTAAAAAACAAAAGAATGTAAATAGAGTTACAATAGTAGACAAACAATACAATTACAATACTGTAAGAAACATTTAGAGTTACAAAACATTGTAAATGGAGTTTGTCAATGGTCCAATTTATTTAATGATTTAATTTTATTGAATAATATTAAATTGCTTAAGATTGATTTTTTCTCAATTTCTTTTCTTGTATGTCTATGAATTAAAATTTAAATAACCACAGTTTTTTATTCTTCTTAATTTTTATTTATATGTGCTCTGAGCTCATAATAAAATCAACTGGCATGTCATAATTACTATTGCTGAACTGCTTCTCTGTATAAATTTCAAATATATATGTGCACACATTTTACCACAATTTCCTTATTAATTGCATAAAACTATCAAAAAACAAAACATTGTAAATAAAGTTGGTGATTGGTCCAATTTATTTAATGATATAATTTTATTGAATAATTGCTTTTTTCGCAATTTCTTTCCTTTTATATTGATGAATTAAAATTTAAATAACCACAGTTTTTATTCTTCTTCTTTTCATTTAAACGTGCTCTAAGCTCATCACAAAACCAACTAGCACGTCAAAATTACTGTTGCTGAACTGCTTCTTTGAGTAAATCTCAAATATATATGTGCACATATTTTACCCCAATTTCCTTATTACCAACCAGTTTCAAACTAAATCGCATAAAACCATCAAAAAAACAAAACAAAAATCAAGGAAACGGAAACTTCTCATGATTAGAAAACCAAATCACCGCCGATTCCTGAAAACAAAATCCTTTAAACCTTAAAACACTGAACGTCCTGTTACTTGAAAGCCAGATGAGCAAACCTGTCGGATGCTTATAAGAGTTTGCTCAGGTATTTGGACGGCAGGTGTTCAATCGGCCGCCATTGCCGACTGAGACAGCTGCCCAGCCGGTCCTGGACCCATATCTTTTGCCCCTGATTTCACGAAGATCTGTTTGGCTTACAAATGGCTGAGCCAGAAAAGGACCTTGAAGTTTTTTTTCATTTTAATGGGATGCGGTTTGGTGGAAGAATCTGATATTGTCATGGGAAGGGAAGGATGAATACTTCGCAATCAATGTGTCAGGTCTTTGTTTTTTTTTAATAACTTAAATCCATAAAAACGGTTGAGACGTTCTTAAATATTCTTTTTTTATGTGATGAATTTTTTTGTCAGTGGCAAGTGTAATTTTTTTAAGTCAAGAATTATGGGCGTATTTTTTTTTTTATTTTGAATTCCGGTGGTTTTTAAGAGTTTGATGTTGCTTAGTATTTGAAACATTGTTAGACTGTTGTTAATTCGGCTGGATAAATTTGGACGATTCGATTGAATAATTTTGGACAATTTTGGACGATTCGATTGGATTCTTTTTAATTCGATTGGATAATTTTGGACGATTCGATTGGACTCTTAATTCGATTGTATAATTTTAGATCATTTTATCGAATTCTTCTTAATTCGATTGGATAATTTTGGACGATTAGATTGGATTATTCTTAATTCGATTAGATAATTTTGGATGATTTTATTGGATTCTTCTTAATTAGATTGGATAATTTTGGACGATTCGATTTGACTCTTCTTAATTCGATTGGATAATTTTGGTAGGAATCTTTTGAGGTTGCTGCACATGGAAACCTCAATATAATTATCATTAATAAGTGATAGGATGGCCGAGTGACTAGCGCTCTGGTGCTAAGTGCTACAGATTTCGGATTCGAATCCTGGCGGTGTCATGAATGTTTATAGGGGTTCGGAATCCACATTAAACCGTAGGTCAAGCCGTAGGGCCGATGAGCCTACCCCGTAAAAAGAAAAGCATCTCATGTTTCGGAATCTGCCAGTAGGCAGACGGCCTTGGCTCATCATGGGGCTGTTGTGCCATTGAAGTAGTGACGTGATATTCCTGTTCCTTTAAATCAACGTACACAAAATTCTAGTGATTGTTGCCTTTTTAAAATATCAGGCTTTGATAATTTTTTATTATACCTAAGATTTTTTATTGCAGTCTACTATTTCTTACAATACATTTCAATAATTTAATCCAAAATTTTCATGGTGCATTTGCTGTCCAAATAGCATATGAAAAGTGAATGCTTGTTAACTCTAAAAGTAAATAAAGGACCATTGATATTATCTTGCCTAGTAAATAAATTATAAACTATAATTGAAACCAAGGGGAAAATCTAGATAGAGCAAATAAAATACATTTATAACAAATAATTCATTTAAAAAACATACGATTCAGCAACTATTTTTCTTCATTGTAATTAGGCTTTCTGTTATAATCTCGTTTACCAATTAAATTTCAACTTTTTGTTACGTGTAGACTACAAAAATTGGTTAAAGCGTTTGAAAAAGTAAAATCAACTCTGAAGTTTTTGAGGTTTTTTTTCTGGAAGTTAAACTCTTTTCAGACAAAATTTTTCTTTTCTTCAAACTTGAAAGTCTGCAAGTTCTTTTTCCGTATGGTTTGTTGATTTTATAGTCTTTGTATCAGTCTGAACTTGTAAGACAAGTGTTTAATTTTTTTTTTTAATTAATTTTAGAACAACTAACTAGAAATTTTTCTTTTGAAAAACTTTTTAAGTTAACATATTTTCTCAACACTGCTGTTACTAGAAATTCTAATTACTGGCTATGAAATTCAATGAAAGAGATTAATAAAAGAAAAATATTTAAGATTGATTATATTAAATCTTTAAACAGAAATTTCTAATATTTAATAGACACTAATTTTTGCAACCTGTTTTTTGTTTGAAATTTAAAAATTTATCTTCGATGAAGATTAAAAATAATTTAACTTTATCGATGGAATGTGTTACAAAGTAATCATAAAATATAATTTTAAAAATATAAAATAGTTTCATATTAATTATGTAAAAATATTAATAGTTTAAATAGTTTATAAATAGTAATATTGTTAGTTTCTTAAATAAACTTGGCACCTTTTGAATTTGAAATAAAAAAATATATTATCTTACTATATTGTTAAATAAATTTTAAATTAATTTGTTTCTTTAATTTATTACTTTTTTTATATTTACTGTGAGGTTTTTTTTTATTATTGTTGTATTATGTTTCAAAAATCTTTTCTGAGAAATTTATTAAATATTTCCTTACAAAAGTGCTTTATATTTCATTGTTTAAAAATTTTTTAAATCAGTTTTTTACATTATTAAACAGTAAAACTTATTTTAAGCGAAATTGGCTTAAAAATATTTTTATTACCTTAAGTTATCCTATAAAATATTTTTAGTTAATTAAGATCTAAAACATTAGTACTTTCGTGATAATAATTTTATGAGCGATATTTTTATAAATTCTTTTTTTATCATCATTTTTTAATGAAAAAGCAATTTCAAGAAATGTCTAAAACGTTGCAAAAATAAATAAAAATGTTAAAAAATAAAGCCATTATAATTACCCTCATAAAAATTTTCTCGCTTATTACTTTTTCTAATTTGCATTTTAAGCAGTCCTATATTTTTATCAATCATCATAATTTTCAGTATTTGATTTACTTTTTATATGAATGATAATCATTTGCAATTAAACTTTTAATAAGAAAAAGCTTTTCCATTTATTATCTATTGAGATTTTTTTCGTTTTTAAAAAATGTTTTATCATTCAACATATTATCTGTTGTACAACCTAACATGAATTTCAATTAAGCTGATGATCGTTATTCATTTGCATTTAATTCCATTCTTTACAAATCTCCATTTAAAAATAATGTCTTCGTAACGTTTTTTAAAACTATTCTAATTCTTATTTATATATTCAAGTCAAATATTCATTTTTGTATTCACTTTCTCCAATTATTATCTTCAAAAACAGTTCAAATCCATAATATTATCATCTTTATTTAAAGACGAAAATATTTATTTTTAAAAAAATTTTATTTTCAGATCAAACTTTCTTATTTTTGTATTCATTATCTCCAATTATTATCTTCAAAAACAGTTCAATCCATACTATTATCATCTTTATTTAAGGAATCCAGAACGAAAATAATAATAATAATGGATAAATAAAGATAAAAAAAGTTTGTTCTGTGTTGAAATTTTATTTATTGGTTGATTTATTGTTTAATTTTCTTAAGCCTGAATTTATTTGACAGGAAAACATACAGCACCGGTTCGCAAACATACAAAAATCGCTAATAGCTACCCTTTCCTAAAGCATGTGTTTTGATTAAAGCGGCAGATGTTCCAAAAACGCAGTCAAAATAATCTTTTGTTCCTAAAATTCCTTTGTGGTTTTGTAATTCCTCGTATTTTTCAAGCCAGCAGCGAAAAACTATTTCATTTAAAAAGGATGTAATAAAAGAACAAAAATTTTCTGTTTGCAGATTCAAACTATAATAACCATGTTTTGCTTTCACCAGATTTGATATTAGATGGTATTAATTATGCAAGTAGAATGTTTTGCGATACAAAGATTCAAATTGATAACATGCATAATTGTGATTGTTGAATAGTGTTTATCAAATTCAAATCAGCTTTATGATAAAAACATAACTATATTTCAACGTCGAAGATTATCTAAACATGTAACTATTAAATAAAACAGCTCATTTTTTTTTTTTTTACAAAATTATTTATAAAGTATTTTTTTTTCAAAGAGGTCAATAATTTTCTATAAAATTTATTACTTAGCATTCATATAATATTTCTATTAAGAAAATAGTTAATTTTAATTATTTAGTAAAATTTAAATCTATATTCTGAAAACAAAACAAAAATTGGCAAATGCTTTTAAAAAAAGTGAAAGGTTTTAGTGGAATATTTATATTTACTTAAAGCACACTATATTTTAAAGAACATATTTAGAGCATTCTTTTTTTTTTGCAATTTGAGTTGATTTTATCAATAATATAGATTATATTTACAAAGGGAAATATTTACATTTCATACTTACACTTTTACATTTATTTATATTATTTAAGTTATACGCTATTTTATAAAATAATAAATGGAAGATTAGTAAGTGTATATTTGTCATTTATTATGATATTTTCATTTGAAAGCATTTTTAATAATATTTTCTGAAATAGATAAAATTTTAATATGTCTGTATAATCATAAATACCATTATTACACTCTTTTTAATTTTAATTCTTGTACAGGATTTTACATTTCAAACTAGTATGTATTCATTATTTTATTACGATTTTTTTGTTTATTCACAGAATCATCCAAATATATACGATATATCATTCAAATATAAGTGGTCATATATAAATGTTTCGAAATTTCATACACTTAAAATTATTTGAAAAAAAATTTCTTCAAACTTCAAACAACTAATATTAAGAATAATTTTAAAGTATACTGAATAAATTTTTAACATGAAGAATTCAAACCTAAATATGCATATTTTGATTGTTTAAATGACTTAATACTTATTTCAGAATTTTGTTTCTTTTATTTCTAGGTTATTGTGAATTTGAAATGTTTATTTAAAAAATGAATAATGTTTATTTTTAGATTTTTTTTTTAAATTTTAGAGAGGCTTTAATATTTTGTAAGGTTTTGAAAATATATTAACTCAACAAATAGCAAATTTTAGAATGTATCAGGTTTTATTGTGACATTCTAGAATATTTTACAGAATATTGCATTTTTATTTCTTTAGCCATAAAATTATGGGTATTATGGGTAGATCGGGATTTTTCGTTTCATTGATCAAATTTTTGTCCTTAACCATTTTCAACGTTTCTTATTGGTTGTTTCTTTTTTAATTTCTTATACTGTTTACTTCTTATTGGTTTATTTAAATTTCTTTCACGAGAACTAATCTTATTGGTTTATTTAAATTTTATCAAGAGGTGTTTTTATACATAATATTCTAAATTTCTTTCATGAGCTGTTTTTATATATAATATTCATTTAAATTTATTTCACGATTATATAATTAAATAATGCAAAGTTGTTCTAAAAGAACGTTTGGGGAAAGGAAAATCGTTTGGAATTCTCAGTTTCTTTTATTTTTTAAGATTGCTGTTATATGGTTTTGTTCTTACATTAAATATTATATTTTATGGGTAACCTGTATATCGTTCCAGCAGATTATTTTTTTTTACCTTTTGTTTGATTTATTTTATTTTTAAATATTTTTTTTCTTTTTTTTTTTTTTTTTTTTTTTACAGTGATGCACAATTTTAAGTTTCTATTGTTTTGAAAGCAATATTATTACGCACAATAAAGTATTATTCGTACTTATATACGACGAGTTCGTTTTTATCATACGATTTTTTACGACGAATTCGTTTTATCATGTGTGAGATATATTATAATAAACAGTTCACCAGATTATTATAGAATAAAGTCTGAATGCTTTAATCTCAGCCTGTGAAAATAATTTAAATTAAATAAAAATGTGAGTTTGCACATGTGTGTCTATGTTTCTGAAAAAACTAAAGTACTAGACCTTTTTATGTCAATATACAAAATTTTATCAAAAAAAAAAAAAAAAATCTTTTTTTTAAATTTATTTTTAAATAAAAATTGTTGACGTCAAAGCATATGCTCGTTCAAACCAAACGAATAAAACTTTTGGAAGGATGATTTCTAGAACTAGACAGGCATGCCATTATGCAGTTGTGATAATTTAATTCAAAAGCTTTTTCATTTTCGTGTTGGCATCACTTCGCGAAATTCGCTGGCTGCTTTCTCATCACTTTGCCGTCTTTTCTGTTTTCGCCACATTCGTTCGAAAACCTTCTCACTCCCCATTTTTATAAGTTTAACATCAATTCTCGGAATAATTTCGCGATTCGTTTTTGTTCTTTCTCTGTGATATTTGCATTTGCTTTGCACCTTGCGTTCCCCGTAAGGACTTCGAAGGAAACAAGATTAAAAATTTTTCGTCTCAACTGATAAAAGATAAGGTATCAGATCTGAGTTTATATGCACAGTGTATCTATATATATGTCTGCTTTTGAAAGATTCGTTTTTTATTCTTTTTCGAAAAAGAGAAAAATGTTGTTTGACTGGATTCGGAGATGTAGCATTTTTGATAATGAATTTAAAATCTTTTTGAAATATGTGTTAGTGTAAAACGTCAGAAATGTTATGATTTTATTATTTAATGTGTTGATGCGTAAGTGTAAATTTTTTTAATGCATGTATTTGTTATTTTTCATTCTTATTTATAGCAACTGAAAATGATTCCATGTATATTAACATTCTAAAATTATTAAGTACTATTACGTAGATTTCATTTAAATTCAGAATAAACAAAACATATTTAGAATGTTGTTTTTTAAATGAAACAAACTATATGCCCACGAAATTAATTTAATTTATGTTTTTATTATTTAAATGATGAGAATTATTATCAATAATTGATGTACGAGTGTTTTGAATGTATTTATTATTCAAATTCGTTATTATTTGAATAATAAAGGAATTCAAATTAGTTACTCAATTACTTTTTGTACAGACGTAGACTTTACTTTTGTATAGACGTGCTTTTGATATAGATGTTACTTTTTGTATAGACGTAGACGTTACCTTAGACGTAGTCAACTGAAAATCAATATATCTTAAATGAGTTGTACGGTAATATTTATACTAGTTAGTGTATTAAAATTATTTTAAATAACTTTTTGGGAAATTTTAAATTTTACGCAATTAGAAAATTCTATTCAAAGTGTTAAAAACAAGTACATGCCCAATTTAACTCAAAAATTAAAAGAGATAACTTTTAGTTCGGATATATTTTTTCTTAAAATTATTGTGCTGAGATATTATTTTTCTTAAATTATGTCTCCGAAAAAATGCAGCTATAAAACAAAAAATAAGTTAAGATTATAAATAATCGTTTAAAACAGATTAATCTCATTTCGCGATACAAAAACCGCTTTTTTTTCAAAAACTTTTAACTAAATTAAATTAATAATTTGTACGTTCTTTTATTTAAAAACTGACATGCAAATCTAACGATTGACTAGTACCAAGTCATATGCTCTGTAGTTCATTTTTGAATTGTTTGGCTTTCAGAATAGAAACATATTATTGTTGCAATATCGTCAAAATAAGGATTGGGATTAATTTATGTTTGTTAATTTAACTACTTAATCTAATCACTTAACAGACTTCTCTGTTTGAATTGGGGAGTGCTTCTTGCAGTATTTGAACAATTGCTTCATCATAAAGTTTAGAATTATTAAATTTTGTTATATTTCTGTCAGTATTTGAATTTGTTAGTTCTTGTGGGGATTCTGCACTTTAAGGTTCCCATTTCGCCAAGTCTCCTTTCATGCCAAAGGGAATCGCCAAAACCGTAGTATTTTGTAATGCAGCTACCATTTTGTTTGTTTAGGAGGGGATTGGTGAAAACTGCAAGGGGAAAAATCGCCAAATAAACAAGCAGAATACTCGTTCTTGTAGTATTATGACCAATAGCTTCATAAATTTCTTGGGTTAATGAACATTGGTATATTTCCATGTGTATACGTCCAGCAAAGATGGTCACACAGGATAAATTGAAATTCGTGAAAGGATTTCAGTTTTTTAATATTTTATTTATTTTAAATCTTTTATTGATATAAATTTACGATGTTAACATTAAACATTTCCTCCAAATTGCATGTTATAGATCATTAATCATGACATATTCGTATCTAGTTGATTTCTTTTTCGTTGTTAATACTCCTGCAGTAACTCAATTGTTCACAAAATACTACAATCAACTTTAAGGTTTTACTACAATTTGCTACTTCCAATACTTCAAAAGAATGTTAAAACCACAGCTATTCAGCGCTTTTATTTTTTGGCATTCCTAAATCGATGATTGTTTTATCCATAGGCATATTTATTTCATCCCAGCCAAAGCGTCAGGCATTTCGTATTCAAGCCCTCACTTGTATAAAACCATTACAAAACATTTCCTCCTGCATACAAATTAGTTTGCTGAAAATTATCGACATTTTTTTCCTCCACCGTTTTCTGGAAATAGAAGCAAATTTTTAGCAGCAAAATTTTATCCACAAAAACACACATGACTAATTTTGCATTTGAACGGCGAAACTATTTGAAATAGCGCTTCAAAATAATAATAATAAAAAAAAACATAAATGGCCTGTAAAATAAACGAGTTAAAAATACTGTTAAAAAAACTCAGAATCGTTACTAAAAGCTTAGAAACCATTGCTATACATGGCAACCGTTTTGTTAGGTCTAACCTTAGCAACATGGACTGGACACTATTAAACGTTTAATACTAGGCACTAAGTTTCTCCCGAATAATTCATACCGGTTTCATCTGTTAGAAAAGCCTGCTGCTAATAGATTTTAAGCATTTGTGGTATTTTTTCTAATCTTTTGAATGATTAATACAGTTTTTACATCCAGTATCGGCCACGTTATGCATGCTTTCATACGTTAAGCCATCGTCCATATCTAAAATCTTTCTCACGTGCCACTATTAACACTCAAATATTATGCATGCTGTCTCTCTGTGCAGTTTGTTTTAGTGTGATTTTATGATTGCTCTCAATTGTGCGTGAAAAGGGACCATGGAAATGGCTTTCTGGGATGACTAATTGCTTGAAATCGCTCCTCTCTCTTAAAGTGATTTCGTCCCCCTAATGCGTTATGCTCTGGGGTTCTGTCATTTCACAGTCGAGGTTTTGTTGTGGATTCTGTTTAAGAGGAGCTTTGATTTAGTTCAACGTGGACCTTTTGGGTTCAGTAAGCGTATTATTCAAGTGTTAAACTTTATGGATGTCAAGTTAAAAAGCATTCTTGTTGGAGGAGAAAACTGCCGAAAATGGTGAAAAGTGTCACGATGTTTAAAAAATATAAACAAATCGAGTTTTAAGTTTTACAAAAGAGCATAAAGATATACATTTTGAATATGACATTTTTGTTTTTTAATACTGACGAAATTAAACTGTTTATGGAATATTAAAAATGTTTTTATATTTATTTGCATACAAAAAGTTTTAACCAAACGCACAAATTCAGGATTTATATAATGGTGCAGGATGGACAGATACTGTACAGATTCAAGAATTATACATTCAGGATTTATATAATGGTACAGGATGGATAGATACAGTACAGATTCAGAATTTATATAATGGTACAGATTCAGTATTTATGTAATGGTACAGGATGTATAAATACAGTACAGATTCAGGATTTATATAATGGTACAGGATGTGTAGATACAGTACAGATTCAGGATTTATGTAATGGTACGAGATGGATAGATACAGTACAGATTCAGGATTTATGTAATGGTACGAGATGGATAGATACAGTACAGATTCAGGATTTATATAATGGTACAGGATGTGTAGATACAGTACAGATTCAGGATTTATGTAATGGTACGAGATAGATAGATACAGTACAGACTCAGGATTTATATAATGGTACGAGATGGATAGATACAATACAGATTCAGGATTTATGTAATGGTACGAGATGGATAGATACAGTACAGATTCAGGATTTATATAATGGTACAGGATGTGTAGATATAGTACAGATTCAGGATTTATGTAATGGTACGAGATGGATAGATACAGTACAGATTCAGGATTTATATATGGTACGAGATGGATAGATACAGTACAGATTCAGGATTTGTGTAATGGTACGAGATGGATAGATACAGTACAGATTCAGGATTTATATATGGTACGAGATGGATAGATACAGTACAGATGCAGGATTTATGTAATGGTACGAGATGGCTAGATACAGTACAGATTCAGGATTTATGTAATGGTACGAGAGGGATAGATACAGTACAGATTCAGGATTTATATATGGTACGAGATGGATAGATACAGTACAGATTCAGGATTTATGTAATGGTACGAGATGGATAGATACAGTACAGATTCAGGATTTATATATGGTACGAGATGGATAGATACAGTACAGATTCAGGATTTATGTAATGGTACGAGATGGATAGATACAGTACAGATTCAGGATTTATATATGGTACGAGATGGATAGATACAGTACAGATTCAGGATTTATATATGGTACGAGATGGATAGATACAGTACAGATTCAGGATTTATGTGATGGTACGAGATGGATAGATACAGTACAGATTCAGGATTTATGTGATGGTACGAGATGGATAGATACAGTACAGATTCAGGATTTATGTAATAGTACGAGATGGATAGATACAGTACAGATTCAGGATTTATATATGGTACAGGATGGATAGATACAGTACAGATTCAGGATTCATATAATGGTACTTTAGTGGTTAATCTGTATTGTGAAGCAGTGCTAAAATGTATTAAAAAAATAAGTATTGCTTTAAAAAATTTAAATATATTTTTTTGTTGATAATATTATAGAAATATTTCAGTTTAATATGAACTTATTTCTTATATAAATACTGAATTAGTTACTGAAACATTAAAAATATGAATAAAATAATTTTTTGAAATAAACAATAATTTACCATAGTAACTTTTTAATTACTGTTTTTATTTTTCACATGGATGATGCAACTAAGGCTTCATAATCAATGTATCATTTTTAAGTATTTATTTTAATTATAAAATATGTCGATTTTTTAAAGAAAATTAAAATTTAAATAAAGATACAAAAAAATCAATTTTTGTATAAAGAATATGGTTGTTCAGACATATAAATATTACAGAAATATAATCATATGATTTCAGCAATAGCAAGGGATAGTCAGAAAAATAGCACACTGATGTAATTGCCAAGGAAAAAACAGCAAGCTCTGAATGCAGAGTCATTTGTTTTATTTTTAAAAGGTGAAAGTTCAGCTTCTGGAAAACGCTCTTAAAGCGTCATGAATCAGCTGCCTTGTTTACATTAGAAGTGGGAAGAGTGATTGAAAGATAGCTTGTATCTAGTTAGTATGGGATGCATAATATTAATAGCATATTGCTTATCAATCTCTTAACAGATATAGGTGCATAAACCGATAGCCAATATTTAAATTTTTTTTTTTATTCGATGAATGTTTTATTAACTTGTTTTCAATAGATTTTCTTTTCTCCTTTTTTGATTTTAACCCATGTTTACGATGGATTATTTTTAAAGTCATGATTACTAAATTACTTTTTTTTTCTTTTTTACATGTTTTGTATTCTTGGCATCGTATCATATATGATAATTTATATTTTTAAATCGTTTTTCATCGTTTTTTGAAATCATCATTTCATCATCATTTGAAATTAAAATAAAACATTTTAAAATTTTTTGTAAAAAACTGTACATAAAAATTGAAATCGAAAATTTGTTTTTAAAGTACTTTATTGGAAAATTTTTTATTGAACTTTATATAAAAACAATAAATAAATTAGTATTGTTCTTTCAAAATGCAATTGCTTCTTTTATTCTATTAAGTAAGATATTATTCTCGCAGATTATAAAGAAAATATATATTTTTTTTAACAATATATGTATTTTTTTAAAATGTAAATTTATACAAATAAAAATAGTGCAATATCTAATTGACAGCTATGAAAATTATTAAACGCAACCTAGCAACTGTATCCGAAGATGACTTATACCAAATATACATTATTTTTTAATGATTTCGATTTCCTTTAAATACTTTTTTTTCTCAAACGCTAAAATGTATTTTACCCTTCTTTAACCAATCGCCAATAACGAGCCATTAAAAAACGCCAACCACCCTAATTTATTGAGAGTGGCGCGTTCTTCAAGAAGGGGAATAAAGCCCATTTGTTGAATGGGACGGGCAAACCAAAAGATCGGCCCAATTATCTCCAGCCTGATACCGACAATTTACCTTGCTAAGCAGAAGATAAAACACCGGGTCCATATCCGACATCTCAACTCAACTCAAAGAATCTCCCGAGAGACCACTAAATCCGTATCGGGTAACATTTTAACTGCAACCTCCACTGAGGTAATTAACGAGTGAAGACATCGGAACCTTCACTACAGCAAACAGGGTAATAACAATGCGGGGGTGTAGGTGGGCGAAGCGGTTTACACAGGCTGTAGACACTAATTATCTATGTCAGAGATCGTGGTGGTGTTGCCCGATAGTTACTCTTTCCCCTCGAAATAACGAAAATGGAAGGGGGTGGGGGGTGGTTGAGATAGAGTGAGAAATTCTGTGGTGTCCCGAAATTAACCTTCCTCCTTGGAAACGGAGATGGGGGTTGGGATTCCAAGAGTTAAGAAGGTGGAATTGTACCTGTCAGAGATTAGGATGGAATGTTTGGTATCACCCCCTGTAGTGGTGTGGCGTGGTATGGATCTGCCAGCGTGCAGTGATGAATCAATTCGAAAGTTGCTGGCTGTTTGGAGAACATTAATTAGGGTCTCTTAGTATTCAAGATGCCTGCTTTGCAAATATAGGTATTAAATGGTAATGGGTAGCTGACAAATTGAAATGGACTTAGTGGGGGGAGTATCTGGTTAATGAGAGATAATTGTGTTTTATTTCTTCTTGGTGAATGACTCGGTTAGATTTTATAAGTTTTTGTTGGGAATTGGCTACATTGTAAAAAGTTCTAATGCAGTGTTAATTATTGTGTTTCTAAATTTAGTACTGGTTTTAAAAAATTGAAAAATTTTTCAGCAAGGATATTTAATGAATATTAGTGTGTTTCGTTAGCATAAACAACAACTTTGAAAATCTATAATTATATTTCCTAGAATGACAGCAGACTGACTCATAAATTTTAGTCATGAACCTTTATCTTATATCTTATCCTGATATTTTTTGTATTTCCAATCGCAAGACAAAAAATACAAAAATTAAAACTAAAAACACAAAAGTAGGGCATTACAATTATCCTAATGTATGTATAAAAATAACATTGTTTCAAAGCCACCTTAATTTTTGGCAAATAATATCTCTCATTAAAAGAAATATTTAAAACATTTTAGCTAATTTTATCTCATTTAACGTGTAAAACTTCTACTTATAATGTATACTTAGCCATTCATGTGTAATGCATTAATGTGTACTTAACCATAATATATATTAAAGTGCATTAAATATATATTAATGTTCATTAAATACATATTAACATGCACTTAACTAGCAGAAATTTTTGATAATATTCTTTTCGCAAAATACCATGTTTTTCAAACTATAATTTAACTTGCAAAGTGAGTTAAAATGAGTCGAACACTCCCTAAAACAACATCTTTAAATTGTTTTATTCTTTGCAAAACGAGTTCTCAAAACTTAATCCCCATCAAATCTTTTACACCATCCACCTCCTTTGCAGACGACACAATCCTAAAAACCATGAAACAAGTGTTAATATGCACTTATTAACCAACGTTTCACTTACTAGAGACGTTGGTTAATAAGGTCGTTGGTCCTAAGATACATTACACCTATCCTAATGTATACATAAAAATAGCATTTTTTCAAAGCCTTCTTAATTTTTGACAAATAATATGTCTCATTAAAGGAAATATTAAAAAAAAGCTAATTTTATCACATTGAAAGTGTATATTAATATATACTAACATGCATTAATTACATATTAGCATGTACTTAACTAGCAGAAAATTTTGATGTTATTCTTTTCTCAAAATACCAAGTTTTTCAAGCTATAATTTAACTTAAAAAGTGAGTTAAACACTCCTCAAAAAACAGCAATCTCTTTAAAGTGTTTTATTCTTTGCAACAAAACGAGTTCTCAAAACTTAATCCCCATCAAATCCTTTACACCATCCACCTCCTTTACAGACGACACAATCCTGAAAACCATGAAAAAAGTGTTAAGAAGCACTTATTAACCAACGTTTGCAGCGTAAACAGCAGGGTCACCTGTCGCTGAGAATTGGATACTATTTTTCCCCCTCGTATCTTCCCATCGCCAGAACAAGCCATGCAACTTGGATACAGAGCTGCTACAAGAAACGGCAATTTGAAGACAGACCGGTCAACCGAGGTCAACAAGTTGCATGCCGAGTTTGGTTTATGGACTCCGTTCTAGGTGGCAGCACACGATAGACATCGCTCGAGTCGGGTTCGAACTTCTTGTCTGACCTCCTTTTTTCGCAGGGACAGATGTTACAGTCTGAACCTGAAGCAGGTTTTGCCCGGCCGAGTGACGACAGGTTTATTTAACCCTTCTGGGATCGCAAAAGCGTCAGCTTCTTCTTCTTTATGGGTGATTAGAAATTCAAAGTTACTGGACCACACATAAACGTCCAAAAAATTGCTATTTATGAGTCATCGAATGATTTTCAATAACTTTTAAGACTGGCATAAAGTGCCTGATTGAATTTTTATTGGTTGCCTTGAAGCTTGTTTGATGTCTTGGTTTGGTTTTGGCCTTGTAGGATGTTAGTAAGACGGATGAGTCTCAATTAGAATTATTTGTAGTAATTATTATTATATGTTTTTTGCAAAATATGCATTTTTAAAAATCGTTAATAAAAATTTTATATTTAAGTCTAACCTACATCCAATTATTATTGTTGATTATAGAAGAGAAATATAATTAAAATTTCAATTTATGAAGTATTTATCTTCAAAGTTTTTTTTTATCAATTTAATGTCTTGCACAATTGCTTATACATTTTAAACAATATACATGGACAAAAATTATTAGTTTTTTAGGATGAATTGCTACTGTCATCTGATCAAAATACTTGCTAATATAAATCCAATTAAATTACGGAGTCTAACTTTTATTTCATTATGAACTGGGAATATAAATGTGGATGAACAATAAATTAAGTTGAACTCCTTGAACTTTCATAATCGAGTAGACATTTCAAATTTGCTTTATTGAATTTTTCTATAGTTCTTGCATTAGTTATTTAGATTATCAAATCACACATATATATATTCTATAATATTTTTATTGGCGTCTGAAGAAATTTAATTTATTCGTGAAAAATCTGATCTTAAATTCTAGAATTTAACATTTAATTTAATTTTAAAACATGGACAATTGTAAAAATATATAAAGGATTAAATTTGCATTATATAACTTTTCTTGTTATTTTATAACGTATAAAACCTATTTTATCTTTCTGATCGGATTGAACATATTCAATAAAATAATCTAAGTTTAGTTCTTTCTTCTTAAAATGATTTTTCCTCTTGTGTAGCCAATTAAGATATTTTTTAATGAATATTCGTTGGAGTATTTATTTTTAAGAACTAAAATTTTAATTCCCATATACTAGCAAACTTTAATTTTATTCGAATTTCCCTTGCACAAATTGAAATATCAATGAAAGATTGAATAAATCTTAGAAGCTTGGCGAATAAATTTTGAGTTATATTGCTCATATTCAAAGTTTTGCTTTTTACCTATTAGTCTTTTTATTTACTGTTATTTCCTATAATTTATTATATATACGTTTTTTGGACATTAAAATATGAATAACATTGGAAAATAAATCATTTCTAAATGATGCTTTCAATGTAATGTTAGAAGAGGTTAATTAAAGGTGGCTTGCTTGACACTAACCTTGACAACATTATATTTGATTGTAGAATATGTCCTATGTCTTCATCAAAAATCTAGCTCACACCCAAATCTCCAATTAAGAAATCTGCAAAACAGTCAGGTTTGAGCAAAAGACAGTCTTGAAGGCCAGCATGCAGCTATGATATGACCTGTTATTGTACCTAGGCCAGCGAACCATTTATTTTTTATTCATTCACCACCTGTCATTAAAATTAAAGCCTTGATAGCAGATTTATTTGTCAATTTGATTTAGTTTGCGGTGATGGTTTGCCTGTTGAACCATGCAGAAATGCTTTCCGATGTGGTTGTTTACCTTTGATTTATGCTATTCCCTTTCATTTGTTGTATATTAACAGTAAAGAACATGTGCGTAGGCGTGGTTGCATAAAGGGCATGCATTGAGAAACGTATGCTTCTTTTTACACCCCGCCCTTGAACTTAAGATCCGCGAGCATCTAAGCTTTCATAACTTACGCCCAGGTATATATACCTGGTTTATTATGGCGGCAGAGATTTCTCCTTTTTGTGTTGGCATTTAGATACAATCAGTGTGAATGAACTCTCGGGACGACTTACGAAAACTATAAACAATCCTTGTTATGATTGATATTCAGAGATGTGTTTTTTTTTAAAACAACATTTCATCTAGAGGAATGGAGTTTAAAATAAGTTAATTACTTTTTTGGAGAGTTATATTTCGTATAAAATTTTGAAAGATTTTCAAAAATTACTGTGTTTTATGTTAACATACTATAAACACGAGTGATATTAAGCGTTGTGTTTTGTATAAACAACATTTTATCTAGTGGAATGGAGTTTAAAATAAGTTAATTATTTATTTGGAGCCTTATATTTCGCATAAAAGTTTGAAAGTTCTTCTACAATTAGCGTGTTTTATGTTAACACACTATAAACACTTCTTATTATTAAGCAATGTGTTTTTTTAAGCAACAATTTCATCTAAAGGAATGGAGTTAGGTGCTTTTAAATTTTATATTATTTAATTTTATATTAATTTATTTTTTGGAGCGTTATATTTCGTATAAAAGTTTAAAAGATTTTCAAAAATTAGAATATTATATGTTTATTTTTGGTAATATAAAGCTAAAAATAGTTGAAAAAAGATAAATTGTATTAACTTCATAAAGCTTTATAAGAAATAAAAAAATTATACATAATTAATTTATATTTATCTTTATTTATCCCTCATAAAACCGATGAAAAAGTAAGTGATGAATAACTTATAATATAGTAATAACTTATAATATACTCTTTGTATGTTCTCTAGAGATTATGAAATAGCCATTAACTATTTAAATAACTTGTTTATCAACATGTAGTACCTTGTTTTCTTTTACAACGAGTATTTGTAAAAGTTTTCATTAAAATTTCAAAAGCTTACCTTTAAAACAAAATCAAGAATATCCTTATAAAGGACGTTATAATAAAGATATAGAATACGAGTTGAAATGAAATTGTTGTAAAGTAAAATTATTATTCCTTTTTCAAATTAGATCGTAAATTAAACAATTCATTTTAATCGTATGAAGATATTTAACAGCATTCCAACGGATTAATGCAATAAACACTCTCGTTGATAAATCCAGCTGTTAAAACTGAGATAACAAATAACTGAGATAAAATATGTTCTCTGCTTTTACAAAGAATACTTGTTTTCATTAAAATTTCAAACATTGTGAAAGCTTACCTTTAAAACAAAGTGTAGAATATCCTTATAAAAGATGTTATATTAAAGATATAATAAGAATTGAAATCCTTGTAAAGAAATTATTATTAATACTTTTTCAAAATAGATCATAAATTAAACAATTCATTGAAGCGTATGAAGTTATTTAACAGTATTCCAGCAGATTAATACAATAAACACTCTCGTTGATAAATCCAGCTGTTTAAACTGAGATAACAAATAATTGAGATAAAATATGTACTCTGCTTTTACAACGAGTACTTGCTTTCATTAAAATTTCAAAAATTGTAAATGCTTACCTTTAAAACAAAGTCAAGAATATCCTTATAAAGTACTTAAAAATATACAATACGAGTTGAAATGAAATTCTTGTAAAGTAAAATTATTAATCCTTTTTCAAATTAGATCATAAATTAAACAATTCATTTAAAGCGTATGAAGATATTTAACTGTATTCCAACGGATTAATACAATAAACACTCTCGTTGATAAATCCAGCTGTTAAAACTGAGATAAAATATGTACTCTGTTTTCTTTTACAACGAGTACTTGTTTTCATTAAAATTTCAAAAATTGAGAATGCTTACCTTTAAGACAAAGTCAAGAATATCCTTATAAAGGACGTTATATTGCAGACATATAATACGAGTTGGAATTCTTGCAAAGTAAAATATTAATCCTTTTTTAAAATTAGATCATAAATTAAACAATTCATTTTAAGCATATGAAGATATTTAACTGTATTCCAAACGGATTAATGCAATAAACACTCTTGCTAATAAATCCTAACTGTTAAAACTGAGATGGGTAAATATTTAGTTTCCAGCGATTATTCCTACCATTACGGAAACAATTCCCTTCATATCTGTGTGCTTCATCTTTAAATGCTACTCTAGAATGGCCGTTTAAATACTGTTCTGTAGCGTTCCAATACTCCCCAGGCAGAATATCAAGCCCCTGCCAACCGTAAGCAAAATATAATTACTGAGGAATTGATAGGTCCTTTGTAATCAACCAATGCCCTAATGTGGGACTGAGTAAACCCCTCTGAGCTCTAACTCGATTTTTAACGCAAGAATTATTTCCATCCAAATTATCTTGGTGGTTACCCTAATAAACTCGCCCCTAAGAACTTCGTTAACAAGCTTGTCGCGCTTTTGTCTTCCAAAAAGGACTTAAAATAAAACATAATGGAACCACCACCTGTTAAAAATTTAGAAATTATTATCGTGGACTTGAAAAAACAACAAGAAGAAAAAAAAATACCGAGCGATTACTTTCAGGATAACTGATAGATGATCGTTGGCAAGAATGGCTGCAACAACAGCAGCAAAAAAAGAATCTGCAACAAGCGATGGCGGGAATTTCCTGGCGTGATGAGGTCTCTTTAAATCTTTTCTTAAAACCCTAAGACAATCGCCCCATACTTGCTCTAGGGCTTTCTTTTACAACACCTGTCTCTTGCGATGCATATTATTTCTCAGTCTTGGTAAGACGAACGCCAGTAGGAGAGGGGACATGCATCATCATAAATGGAAGAAGAACGTTCTTAAAAAAAATGGCGCTCTTGGACAAGAATTTTTTTTCTGGTAACTTGCGTTCTTTTTTTTTTTCCTTTGTCACTTGGATTTTTTTTTTTTTTTTTACTTTCGTTCCGTTTTGACACCGACGAAGTTTTGAAGAACTTCACAATAGCTATTGCCTTCAATTACCGAAAGTCAACTCACGGTTTTGCAATAGCGTCGTCGAATGAGGAATTTTTATGGTAGTTTGACTTTTAAAACTCAATACGCGTCGCCTCGTAAAACAAGTCCGACACTTTTTTCTTCTATCCCACTCATCCCCAATTTTTTTTTTTTTTTTTTTTTTTTTTTTCCTCTCTCTCTCTCTCAACTCTTCATCCACACCTTAAGTTAGGTCGTAAAATAAAACTTCACTTAAAGCATCGAATTTTTTTTTTTCCCCTTCTCACTTTCACAGTTTAGGCCAAACATTGTATGCAATATAGCGACAGAATTTCAATATTTTTAAGCGTGCAAAATTTAAATAAAAAGAATAAAAAATATCTTAAAATTTTGTTCAGTGCTTAAAAAATTGTTGGTCGCCAATGTGAATATTTCCAACACTGTGTCAATTTGGGGAAAAGTCACAGTACAACTTTTAGGTATAAATTGTTGTTCACTTTACATTTTCCTTTTTAGATACTGTATCAGATTTATTATTATCAGTTTGGGAAGAAGTCACAGTAATTGTTGCTCGCCTTAAGTTTGCTTTTTATATGCTATATCAGATTTATTATTGTCAATTTGGAAAGAAATCACAGTACAACTTTTAGGTATTAAATTGTTGTTCGTCTTGCGTTTTCTTTCTATATGTTGTATCAGATTGTTACATAACAAAAATTTTAAATTGCAAAACGGATGTCTATAATTATTTGTTTCTAATATTGCGGTTAAATGCAATGTATTTCTTAATAAATTTTTATTGCGCCTTTTGCGCGGAATTTTTATGTTGGCTTAGCAATTTATTGCGGAAAATCACTTCAGAAATAGTTATATTATTTTAATATATACTTTCTAATTACAGAAAATCCCGTGTTATATATCGATAAATTACTTTTTTGTGGTTGTAATTGCATACCACTGCGATATACCGCAACAATGTTTTACATAAGGAACACAATTTTATTCAGATTATCGTAGAAGAAAAGTTATAAAATTAATGATTATATTTGAAAATTCCACCAATGAGAAGGGTTGTGGTTTAACGTCGGTTACCTTCACTTTAATGGAAGAAAGCTAGGAAGAAATAGGTTGCAGCAATATTATCGTTATAAATATGTGGTTTATAAATTAATCACTTCTATGATAACTACAAATAATTTTCACTATTTTTTACTTTTAATTTGGTGTGGAATGTTAATATGTTATGGAAGATAAATGTTTTAAATATGTTTAAAAATTATGAATACAATTATCAATGTTTCATCTATGACATTGAATTAATTAATGTATGATTTTAATCCATGAATAAAACATTTATTATACAGTGAGGATTTTGCTAACCAAACTTGATTAGCGTGAATAAGTAATTGATATGACTTTAATTATATAATCGATCCGATTTACCTTATCTTTAATGTAAATTGGGAAGATTTGTTTAACACCAACAGATTGTAGCTTTGTTAACAGTTTTAATCAGCCAAATTAATGATGTATTTATGTAATATATATATTAATATGGAAATAATTGTTAATACTTGGATGTAAAAATATCTTATATGACTTATATATAATTTATATAATTATGACAATTTTATATATGGTGTTTTATCTTATAAATAATTGATTGGCAGGTGTTTTTTTATATTGATTATAGTATAGTACTTATTATTTGATATTTCATACTATATGTTAATAGTATTATGACATTCTTTGCCTAATATTGTAAGATTCCACTTTTTTATGTGGTATTATATCTAGCATTTATATGGAAGATAATCAAAATTTCCTGTATAAGGAAAGGATTTTGGTTCTTGTAACATAGGTTCTTCTAGTCACCTTCAAGGTTGGCATTTCAATTAATTTTTTGCATAGATATTTAAATGTTTTTAATGCAATTTTTATAATTCTTAGTAATTTTCAAGCTTTTAACAATAAAAAAAATTCAACGTCACAAGACCACTCATCAAATCAATATAACCGTCAATGCATAATTCAAGAAACTTCTTTATAAGTAACAACGTTGACATAAAAAAAGCGCAATTATTTCTTTAGTGTAACTAACAAGTTTGACTACATTTTTTTGAAAAAAAATTCCGATCTAATTGCGTTATCTCCACTATAGAGAAGAAGTTACTGTGCGTATAATCATTAACATGTTGTTGTTCGACTTACCATATATACCATTAAAAAAAATTTCAACTTTTATGTGGAAAAAATGTAGTTTTTCTACAACATGGAATCTTTTACCAATCAATCTATTTACCAACAAATTAAAAATGATGTATGGATATTAAGATGATTTTTGTTTTCATTTAGAACCATTCCTTGCTTATCTACTTCAAACTATGCATGTATCGTAGTCTTTTTAAGATAAACTGAATTGGATGTACACCTAATTGATAGTAAAAAGCAAAAGGTTAAAAAATCACCTCTACCAGTCTACTTCAGAGAGACGACAAATCTTCTTCGATTCTTCCACCAGTATTACCAACAACAAGCTCGAGTACTTTCCTTTTATCTCCATAATCTAGTTACATTTCCTCCGATGATGCCGTATGGAAGACGGAGACACTGTGTGGTTATGCGTGCCACCATATATATTTTTTTCATTTAAAATCATTCCTTGTTTATCTCGTTCTAATATGTATCCCTCTTGCATGTATCGTCGTCTTTTTTAAGATAAACTGAATTGGGTGTACACCTAATTAATTACAAAAAGCAAAAAGTTCGAAAAATCACCTGTACCAGTCTTCACAGATTCATCTCAGTCTTCACTCATTCTTCTACCAGTAATACTAGAACGAGTCCCAGATATACTAGAACGAGTTCCAGACATACTGGAACGAGATAAGCAAGGGATGATTTTAAATGAAAAAAAAAATCATCTTGATATCCATATATATATGCCCCTGTCGCATGTATCGTCGTCTTTTTTAAGATAAACTGAATTGGGTGTACACCTAATTAATTACAAAAAGCAAAAAGTTCGAAAAATCACCTGTACCAGTCTTCACAGATTCATCTCAGTCTTCACTCATTCTTCTACCAGTAATACTAGAACCAGTCCCAGATATACTAGAACGAGTTCCAGACATACTGGAACGAGATAAGCAAGGGATGATTTTAAATGAAAAAAAAAAATCATCTTGATATCCATATATATATGCCCCTGTCGCATGTATCGTCGTCTTTTTTAAGATAAACAAGAATTTTGTGTACACATATTAATTACAAAAAGCAAAAAATCACCTCTGCCACCTCTTCAGACAGACGACAAATCTTCTTCGATTCTTCCACCAGTGTTACCAACAACAAGTTCGAGTACTTTCCTTTTATCTCCATAATCTAGTTACATTTCCTCCGATGATGCTGTATGGTAGAAGACACTGTGTGGTTGTGCGTGCCACCATCTTTTCAATGTCATCAGCATCTTCGCGTGCTAGGCGATCTTCTGCCCCGGGCAGATCAAGTCGCGTTTCTCGGTTGTTTTTTTTTGTGCCTTTTAATTATGCCCCGCGGTTGCAGTTACCTTTTTGTTTTTTGGTGTGTCGCTTTTTATTCAATGAGTTATCTAACGTTCCAACAGGGTATGGCAAGGAGTTCGGTGGCTTTTTCATTGGCCCTTTGCTTTTAAATGTTCCTCGAAGTGGTGGAGTGACTTGCTTTTGTGGATTGTTACTTTTTGATGGTCGTTTGCTTTTCGTAAACTTCCACAAGGGGTCGTATAAAATGTTAGATAGATTTAAAAATAAACGGCTTACTTGTGTCTTTTGTGGTAATTTAAACAATAGTTAAATAATAAAACAATATATTCTTTTTATGTTCCCTTTTTAAAATTCTCGCTCGGATTTAGGAACGAAATTCAAAATTTCCTTTAAATTGTTTTTTAATTTATTTTCGTATGTTTCGCAGAATTGTCTGACTTATAAATGTATTATAAGTAATGTAATGATATTATTTTTAATTTTTTTAATTTTTAGAAAATTCTAGTATAAATAAGCAAAAGAAAAATTTATTATATTTTATGTAAAAAATTTCAGAAAATAAAACTTTTAGAAAAAGAAATTTTTCTTTTGTATTTTATAGTATAATATAAAATAAAAATTTAATATGTTTCACGTAAAAAATTGCAGAAAATAAAATTTTTAAAGAAACATTTTTGTTTTCTAGTATATTTTTTAGTATATATCTAGTATAACTTTCTAGTTTAACTTTTGAGGCTGCCTATAGCATAGAATATACATACATTCCATACACATATTTCAACCATTACTTATTGCGAAAGTTTTGTAAGCCCAGACTTTATGTACAACAGGCATACTCCATAACTCATTTGCCCATTCAATGCTTAGATATTGCTATATACGCAAAAGGAATGCTAGTGATCTCTATCATTATTTTTTAAAAGCTAACATTTGTTACAAGATTATGTGGAATCTTTCACTGAAAATCCTTGGTGCCTCCAGTAAAGAGGTCACTTAAACAATCGTCTTTAAAAAATTAGTAGTTAGGTTAGTATGACAGAAGGAAGTATATTTCAACTACCATAGCTTGGTTAGTACTGTAGAAGGAAGCATATTTCGACTACCATGGTATGGTTAGTACTACAGAAGGAAGTGTATTTCTACAACCGTGGTGTAGTTGTACTAAAGTATATTTCGACTACCATGGCGTCAAGTGCAATAATTAATTTTGGTATTTTAATCGTATGCGTTGAAGTTGTAGGCAGTAATTAAATAGAATAGAATATTAAGGAACAATGGAATATAAATATTTTGTATTTTTTCTAATATAACAATCTAAATAATAACCTAACTTAATAGTTTTAGCTTAAAGGAAATTATGTTTAATAATGCTATTATTTGAATATTTTTTATCATTAACCAATTAAAAGATATAAATTAACTCAAGCTTAAAGTTCAATCTAATATTAAAACTCTTATAAACTGTTAATTTCTATTTTAAGGAATACAATTGAAATATTTATCCTTTAAAAAAATTATTTGAAGATGAAAATTTTTATGCAAAATATTTGATAAAGATTATAATCCCTTTCATATTTCTCTGATATAAATCATTTTTAAAAGTTTTGTTTATTTTGAAGGAAAGGATATATTTTTAATTATTTTACTTTAAATTAACTTCTAATCACAACTTTCTATAGCTATGTAATTAGAGATATTCTCTTATTTTTTATTTCATTATTATCATTTTAAGATTAACGTGAAACATGACCACGCCTTTTCAGTAGACAGTGTCTGTTAAAAAATCAAAATGAAAATGCGAATTTGTAAAGCGGATAAATCGAAAGCGGATAATTCTACTGCTTATTTACATTAATTACGTACTTCAAGGACATTTAAAACTAAAATTATAGTGCAGAATGTGTTATTACGCTTCTAATTCAAAATCAAACTTATTTATTTGTCAGGACATATTCACTCCCTATTTGTTTTTAAGACCTATTTTGTGAAATGTTTAGTTGCTTAATTTTCAATTCATATTTATATTTCAAGATTTTGCAAAGGAGCAAAATGCTACTACAATTCATTCCAACCAGTTCTCCACAAGTCACATATATTATTTCTTCACTTCTATCCGCAGTCATCTTAAACATTCCAGAACATATCAGTGTGCGGTAATTTCTTTCAACTTGTGATCATGCAAAAAGCGAGTAGCACTTTACCCAGTGATAAACATGTTCCAATTAATTGATCATTAATGATTAACAATTGCATTTTGGTGATTACCCCTTGAACCCCCATTTGTAAAAAGAGTCAGATTTTATATTAAAAGGAGCAAAATGCTACTACAATCACTCCAACCAGTTCCCCCAAGTAACATATATTCTTTCTTCACTTCTATCCGCAGTCATCTTAAACATTCCAGAACATATCAGTGTGCGGTAGTTTCTTTCAACTTGTGATCATGCAAAAAGCGAGTAGCACTTTACCCAGTGATAAACATGTTCCAATTAATTGATCATTATTGATTAACAATTGTTCCAATTAATGATTAACAATTGAAATTTGGTGATGACCCCTTGAACCCCATTTGTATAAAGAGTCAGATTTTATATTAAAATGTACCTAAATCATCCATATCTTTATGAATGTTATTTATATCTTTATTATTAGATATAGTACCATTCCCTTTTGTGTGCCTCAAGACTAAAACAGCCACCACCCATGTTCTTGTCACATCTTAATCACAACGTATGAACAACTCTTCTTTCAACAGCTACTGGTATAAAATTCATGCTTAAGCAATTAGATTTTAAAGCAATTGCACTTTGATGATGATTAACAATTGCATTTTGGTGATGACCCCTTGAACCCCATTTGTAAAAAGAGTCAGATTTTATATTAAAAAGAGCAAAATGCTACTACAATCACTCCAATCAGTTCCCCCCAAGACACATATATTCTTTCTCCACTCTATCCGCAGTCATCTTAAGCATTCCAGAACATATCAGTGTGCGGTAGTTTCTTTCAACTTGTGATCATGCAAAAAGCGAGTAGCACTTTACCCAGTAATAAACATGTTCCCGAAACGACAGATGTTAGGAAACAGTGCACTGAGGGTTGTCCCAAAGATTAACTCCAGGTCAAGGAGTAGAAGTATCAGAAAAAAAGAATCTTTTATTGTTGCCGAATCAAGATGTCCTGCAGCGATTTAAACCTGGGTTCCTCGCGATTGGTCCACTGGATTGCGTGCGTACACTTCGACCTGTCTCGGCAACTATGAGGGCATAATTATCTTCATTTCTACTTATCCATCTTCAGATGAGAAGGGGAAAAAAAAAAAAAGTTCTTAAGATGTTTCTTTTCTTCTATTTCTTCCTTGAGGGGTTATCTACCTATAATAATTACGAAACCGTCATCAAGATGGTAAGGATTTTACACCAAAGAAAGAAAAAAAACGGAAAAAAAGTTAAATTAGGTTGTTTACATTTTTTCCTTTGTAAAATAATTATATGGAATCATTTTTTTTCTTCATTTTCATTGCTGAATTTTTACAGACTGTTTTGGACGTGTTCTTCCTATTTAAAACGCCTCTTTTTTCAAATTGATGACTGTAATTGACAGTTGGCACTAACTGTGCTGACGAAATGATCAATCGCCATTTTTAAAATGTGAGTTATTAACTTATTGACCTGAATTTTTTGGACATACTTTTAAGAAAAAATCTTTATATTATAATGAGTTTATAGTAATTTTAGGTTTATTTTCATCGGCGGTACTTGATCTAAATGAAAAAGAACAGCCACTTTTTAATTTTCTTCTTGAAAACGTGGCGCCTGAGGGCCAATTGGTTAGCGTTCTGGTCTTTGGTACTTCAGGTTCATACCTTGGCTGAGACACGGATAATTGTTAGTGATTTAAACACCACGTTAAACTGTAGGTTCTGGTCTAATTAGCCTAAAGTGTGAAAAAATTACCGTAGAACGACAAGCCAAATCATTGCAAATGCAGCAAGTTCTTTGAGACAGTGACGAATGATTATATATAGTATACCTCTTAGTGGAAGAATAAAAGTTTATTATGCTTTTATATTGATAAAGAAAGATTGTGACGAATTTTTAAATAAATGATTTAAATAAAAATATAACAATGCATGTATGGCAAACCAAACCAAATCTTGAAAACATGAAAATCCATCTGCAGAAATAATTGAAGGAAATAAAACATTTTCATAAATCGTAACCAGATTACTCATATAACGAATTAACGTCCTAAATACTATTTAATGCATTATAATTGGTCTCTGGCAATCATTGTCTCTTGCACACCATAAAGAAATAAATCTCTTAAAGCACAGAAATTTCCAAAAATGAAGTAATAAGACACTTTTAAGATACATTTTTCCAAGGATGAAATGTCATGTATGTTGGAAATACTAAAATGGCATGCATTAAAAGGAGTAATATTACTAACTTTCTTTTGAAAAAATGTGCTATTTCATCTTAGAAAGATGCTTTAGGTGCATCACTTTTAGATACCTTTTAGTGTTAATATTTCCCAATGATTCTATTTTAAAGTTATTAAATAGAAGTGCTATGGAGTTTTGTACCATTTTTGAAAAATTACTTCAAAAGCACTTCAATTACCATTACTGCAGTTACAACTTTAAATAATTGCTATGCATTTAAATGGATCCATGACCCTAGGGCATAATCCTCTTAGTTGCAACATTTCACAACTATTCGCTGCGCTCAGGAAGTGAAAGGTATATCACAGTCTGGCGCTGGCGCTTACATGTTATGCAATTAAATGCATTTTGTGGATTCATTAACAATTAGGCGAATAAAAGCACCCAAAAGCAAAGTGTGGCAAGAGAATATTCTCCTTTCAATTTAATTTGCGGTGATGAAATGCATGGAATCTTATTAGTCCATGAATAGTTATGTTTAATTTATTAAAGCATTAAATGTGGATAATCGACGCCTATTGGGATGATTAAGAGAAGGCATTTTATAAAATTTCTATAACTTCTCCAAAACCATTAATAAAAATTATTCGTATAATTTTATGAATGCCTTTTCAATGGGATAAGAATTCTCAGAGGTATTATATGTAGGGAAAGCCTTCTTTTATAATGTCTATCATTGGTCGTATTATATTGTTAGAGAAGTTCTGTATTTGTTCGAAGAAACCCCCAAGACACATTTAAGCTTTAGGAAGAATAATTAATGCTTATTGTTACAATTTACCATTTGGTATGCAATTTTTGTATTTGTATATACTAATTGTATATTTGTAATTTTTGTATGTTTATAATTGTATATTTGTAATTTTTGTTATGCTTGTATATTTGTTTTGTATAATCTTTATATTTTGAAGTAAAATAAGGAATCAAATCCAATTCAGTAGTTAATGAATTCAGCTATGATGTCTTCAGAATATTTTTATTGGTTAATTTTATTATTATTTATGTACTATAATGTCGATATCAAAAAATTTTAATAGAAAAGTATACTTCTTTTTCAATTGATGAATCAACCAGAAATAATTTAAAAAAATAATTTAAACACTTTTCAGTGAATGATTTCGTGACCAACTCATGTGTTTTTTTTCTTTATAGATTTTGTCTATACTATTTCCATTATACCAATAAAATCTTTTAAAAATACAACTGTTTTACTTTGCTTTTAAGTGTTCTGTTTTACATGTTACCTTATACAATTCATTCTTCGAAATTCAAGCTTATAAATTTGCCATTTGTCAATATGATTTTTTTTATCTAATATTTGAATTTTGATACATTACTAAAATATTTCTTTTTATTTCAGTGATTTATATATATTTTTTAATATCCCAAAGACAAATCTCATATTTGCAGTTAAATTTTTATTCAGAGCATTCTGTTCTTTCAAGCTCGTATGATTAATGGTGCATTTCTAATATGTTTGTTTATCCTAGAAATATCTAGACCTTTTTTTTTCAAATCAATCACAAATAAGTTCTTTAAAACTTTAAATCTCTTTTATTATAATATCCATAAGGGAGATAAATTATGTTTATTTGTCCCTTAATCATTAAGAGTTTTATTTTTTGACGGGCTCACAATGGTAATATTTGAATCTTAATGCATTACTTAAAACAATTTCTTTATATTTCAGTGATTTAAAATTTCATACTTGCATATAACAAATCTCATATTTGCAGTTTAATTTTTATTAAAAACCTTAACTGCAATTGTTATTTCAAACTCATATGACTAAAGATGTACTTCTAATATATTTGTTTACGCTAGGAATATCTAAATTATTTTTTTTTTCAAATCAATCATAAATAAATTCTTTAACATTGAAATCTATTAAGGGAGATTGGTTATGTTTATTTGTCCCTCAATCGATAAGATTTTAATTTTTGTAACTTACAAACTTTTGTACTTATTCATTTTTATTTTCTTCTCACTCTTTGCCAACTCTCTATGACTCTCATTTTCATTTTTTATCTAATATATGAATTTTAGTACATTATTTAAAAAAATTTCTTTATATATAAGTGATTATATTTTTTTATATTTTAATTTTCAGTGATTTCATTTTTTGAATTTTATTTCATTATTTTAAAAAAATTTCACTTTTTATACATTATTTAAAAAAATTTCTTTATATAAGTGATTATATTTTTTATTCCTATTTTATAATATCAGTGATTTATATTTCTTAATATGCCAAAGACAAATCCTTCTTATTTTATCATATGATTAATAGTGCATTTCTAAAATATTTAAGATTTTAATGATTCATTTTTATTTTCTTCTCACTCTTTGCCAACTCTCTATGACTACTATTCCTTCACTTTTAATAACTCGGTTCTCATTTTCATTTTTTATCTAATATTTGAGTTTTAGTACATTATTTAAAAAAATTTCTTTATATATAAGTGATTATATTTTTTTATATTTTATATTATATCAGTGATTTAAATTTCTTAATATGCCAAAGACAAATCCCTTAATTGAAATTAAAGTTTGTTTTAAATGCTTATATATTACCTCAAGCTCATATGATTAATAGTGCATTTCTAATTTGTTTGTTTACGCTAGGAATATCTAAATTATTTTTTTTTCAAATCAATCATAAATAAATTCTTTAACATTGAAATCTATTAAGGGAGATTGGTTATGTTTATTTGTCCCTCAATCGATAAGATTTTAATTTTTGTAACGTACCCTCAATGATTCATTTTTATTTTCTTCTCACTCTTTGCCAACTCTCTATGACTACTATTCCTTCACTTTTAATAACTCGGTTCTCATTTTCATTTTTTATCTAATATTTGAGTTTTAGTACATTATTTTAAAAAAAAATTCTTTATATATAAGTGATTATATTTTTTTTATATTTTATATTATATCAGTGATTTATATTTCTTAATATGCCAAAGACAAATCCCTTAATTGAAATTAAAGTTTGTTTTAAATGCTTTATATTACCTCAAGCTCATATGATTAATAGTGCATTTCTAATTTGTTTGTTTACGCTAGGAATATCTGGATTATTTTTTGTCAAATCAATCATAAATAAGTTCTTTAAAATTTAAATATCGGTTATTATAATATTATCATGTTTATTTGTCCCTCAATCATTAAGAGTTTTATTTTTTTAACGGACCCTCAATGATTCTTTTTTATTTTCTCCTTTCTCACTCTTTGCCAACTCTCTATGGCTACCATTCCTTCCCAACTCGGTTCTCATTTTCATTCTCTGCTTTTCCTCACATCGTCCATTTTTTATGATTCGAAGAACCTGCCTTGAGCCTCGGGGGCAAAAATTATTTCTTTTTTGTCTTTCTCGCTCTCTCCATCAAGTCCGAAAGGTACGCAATGTACCTTGCCTCGGGCACACATGTCCGCCATCTTGGTCTACTAGTTTTAGACCAATTATTTAATGGATAATTACAAAATCCAGTTTCTTGGTGATTGAAAGGAATGGCATGATGGAAAATAACTGGGTGAAAAATCAAATTCGTTGCACTATTTCAAATTAAACATTATGTGTTAGCGAATGTTTCGCATCAAATCGAAATTCTCGAATTGAAGATGATTTCAATCTTCTTGATTTATTTATGTATTTTTTTTTATGTGTGCTTTAATGAGATTTAAACTGATTAGTTCCATATTTTCAGTGTTAATGCAATCACATTAATATATATTTTTATGATTGTTTTTTGTTGTCGCTTTCCATATTTTTGATTAATATAGGTTGAGGAAAATGGATTAGAAGATAGTGGCTTGACTGATTTACCGAGGAGGTTTAATAGGGGTGTTGCAAACATTTATCCAAAGAGTATTTTCGCGCTATCGAATTTAATGTATCTTTTCTGTTTCTCTATTTTTTTTAAAAAAAATAGAGAAACAGAAAGGATACATTAAATTCGATAGCGCGAAAATACTTTTTCTTCTCTATTTTTTATTTTTAAAAAAAATGAGAAATATAATCAGTAAATAATTTTGGTACAACAATTAATTTAAAGATGATACAGTAAGTAATTTTTTAACTTAATCGATATTATTGGATGCAATAATTTAAAGGTAAATACTTACTAATTAATTGACTTAGTTCATTTATACTACGGAATAGTCGATAAACAAAGGTCTTTATGCTTATTCTTCTTCATTGCAGATTTCGAGACAGGAGATAATTTTCTTTTTACGGTGTAGGGTTGTCAGACATATGTCGAACTCTTTTACAGTCATAGTATATAGGGACCTATAGTTTTAAAGTGCATTCCGAACCACTATAAACACCCGTAGCATTGTGCGTTTGAGCACTAATCACTGGGCCATTAGGTCTATATTGATTATTTCACTATAATGCTGATAGTAGGAATTCTAATATAAATTAAGATTTTTAGGTTCGTTTCATTCCATGTAACTAAATTTATATTAAATGAACAGTAAAAAAGGATACATAAGAAATTTATTTAATCACCAGCCTGGTTTTTTTTATAAAAGGAATTACAAGCCCCTACGCAAAGCAGATAGCATGCTTATATTTCATGCAGAAAATTCATACAACTTTCTGTTTGGATTTTCGTCTAGTAAACAATTTACTAGCGCTCTGACTCTCGGTGTCACAGGTTTCGGGTTCGAGTCCCAACTGTGCCATGGATGTCTGTAGTGGTTTGGAATCCACTTTAAACCATTAATTTTTATCGTGATTTTGATCACTTTAAGCCGTTTTAACCAATCTAATTTAACTAAAAAGTGTTGGGCGTAGGGATGACAACCCTACCCCGTAAAAATGAATACATCTTCTGTCTCGAAATCTGTCAATGGGCAGACGGCCTTGGCCTACCATGGGGTTGTTGCGCTAATGAAGAAGAAATAATAATTTAAATCCTAAATGAACATTTAGCTTATGCTATGATTACGAAAACATGATTATTAACTTATGCATGATTATTACAGGATTTTCGAAAAATAAATTACAAAATCTAAGTCAATTTTTTTAGCATATATATATATATATATACTCAACTAAATAATTTAATATATATAAATATATTAAATATAGATTAAGATTGTTAGGGCGTCCAAAAAAGATAATTTTATTTTATTAAATTATAATTTTATTTAAATTTTTTTCAAAGACTTGACTAATATATTTAATTTAATGAATTTAAATATATTATTCAATGCTTCATATCTGACGACATTCTTCTAAATAATCCTCTTCTCAAATGGTTATGAAGAAATGTGTTTTCTTTCCACCAGACCAGGTTTATCTTTTCTGCTATCACGTATATCTAGCTAAATACCCTCATAGGCCAAGTATTTAGTATAGTGAATGCATATCTGAAATGACCAGACCATAAAATTTCATTAATCGGATAAAGTTCCAGTTACTAAGCTGAAATCCTTTTGTGAATCTTTCTCGCTTTCATTTTTTTTATTATTTTTATTTTTAATCCTTATTTTGCGTTGATAGCTCTCAATTTAATTTACCATGAATAAAACGAGCAGCTATGAAGCGTGAAATTTAGAAAATGAGCCCCTCGAAAAAATAATAATAATCACAACGAAGAGAGAAAAATAAATTCGTTTACGTTGATATTCTTCTTCTCCACTTTAAAATAAGTGAGTTGCAATAAGAAAATAAAAATCCTGCCAAAAAACTTTTTTTAATAAAAAATAAAAAAATAAAAAATAAGGTAGCAAAAGCACATCACAGAAATATTTGAGTTATTTTAAAAGGTCTTAAGTATCTCGACTTGCTTTTTTAAAATGATTTGAATTTCTGGATTTTTTTAAAAACTTCGGGGGGAATTAAAAGAATGTTTTAAGTGGATAACAAAAAAAAAAAAAAAAAGATTCTGATAAACATTTATTAGGAGATTGAGTTTTTTTTTTTTGTGGCAGAGCTTTTAATACCTTTGCTAAAAATAATAATGATAAATGAAATAGCGTATCATGTTTAGTATTTCCGGTTCCGTGGCTTTATTTGGCTTCAGATGTCTATTTTCACTAGCATAAAAAGCTAAATAAACAGTGTTTTAATTGATAAGTTAAAGATGTAAAAATGCTGTTAGTGTCTTGAAAATAAAATTTTTACTCGGGATTACTTAGGACAAAAAAATAAATAAAACTTGAAATGGGGTTGTTAAGTTCTTTGTTAATTTGTTTTGTGCAAATTTGATGTTTGAAGAATGGCAATTTTGATGTTCTTTGTGTGAAAAAATGGTTAATTTTTATTTATTTTGACTAGATTCAGTGTTTGAGGATAAAATAAAAATGCCAAATATTATACTGAAATAAAATTTAATCCACTAATTTTTAAGAAAGTTTATGTTAACCTGAATAAATGATCTATTTGCACATTTTTTGTTTCATAAAATTTACTAAACTTTTGCTTTTGATCAGCATATTGTATTTACAATTAGCTTGTAATTTTTTTTTATGATTTAGTGATTTTTTAATGCTTATCATTCTTCGCAATTTATCATTAAAGAAAATTATTATTACTATTTAGCCTGATAATTTTTATACTACATTCATCAGCCTATTGTTTTCTAATTTATTAATCAATCAATGAATCAATATTGATTAAATAATGCAAATTAAAAATAAATATAAGGGAATGAAAATTTGTTTCACCGACAAATATTGTTGCAGAATAATATACAATGTTTTCACCATTTTTAAAAATAACGTTTTTTTGAAAAATAATCATTAAAAACATATTTTATGAAATTAATTAATTATAACGAAATTAAAAATTATTAAATAAATTAATGGCAAATTAATCATGACAATTAGTGTTTATATCTATGCGAGCTTATAAAAAAAGTGAATGAAAATATTTTAAAATAAATAGCGTTTATTTATTATATATTATTTATTTTGGCTCTGTAACGTGGTCTTTGGTAAGGGTAAGGTTTGATCTAATGAGGCTTATTTGAGTTCAAGATTTTCAAAGCTGTTCTTGGAGGTGTTAGGGAAAGTGATTGCTGGAAAAGATGGTACAATGCAGAAAGTTATAAATGCTGTAAAGACCCAGATATTAAAAAATTTATTCAGATCAATAGATTAAACTGGGCTTCTCATGTATTTAGAATGAATGATTTAAAAAGGCACGTTTTGGCAAAACCACAGGGACAAAGAGGAAGAGGACGATCCAAGCTGTACTAAATATATTTATAGCTGTATAAATTTTGCTGTACTAAAGGTTAAGAATTGGAGGAACATTGCCACCTTAAGGAATTCATGGAAATCTCTTCAAATGAAAGTCTATGCCCATCCTGGGTTGTAGTGCTGATGTAGGGGTAGTGGTATGATGATGATGATTCATTTAGTTTAATTACCCATTATATCCAATAGATTAGCAATTTCAACATAATAGTAAAATTATGCTGCCATTGAGGTAAACTTTGTCTTTCAGAAGCAACATTATATCTAAATAAGTGTAGTTAAACCTTTATCTAAATTTAACAATTTAGTTCATTTTTAGTGTGATGTGCTAAATCATGGCAATTCCTAATCTGTCTTAGATAAAAAAAAAAAAAAAAAAAAATCTGCATCGTTATGCTTTCAACGTATCTGCTGAATTAATTGCGCAGAAAACTCTTATAATATCCACTGACACTAAGTATTTAACAAGCTTCTTTATTCTAAACGTATTGAAATTAAGGTCGTTGCCCATGGAGGGTTCAACTACACCTCCCTCTCACCTCTCACAAAAACAATACCACGTAAAGCATAATCTTTTGAAATGAAAAAAAAAAAAATCCTAATGTTTTTTTCTAAAAGAAAAGGAAGGTATTTTTAATCCGATGCGGATTTCTTTTTTAAAATCTTTTCACATAAAAAAAAAAGTCCAAGTAGAGAGAGACAGTGGGAAAAACATTAAAAAGTAAACTAAGAAGACGAAGAAAAAAAAAATAATAGAAAGAAAGAAATTAGCACGTTCTAAAATTCTAGAACGGAAGAAGTTTCAGCAGTCAAATCGACTTCCACCCTTTTTGCGAGCACCCCCTACATCCCCTACCCCCTACTTCCGATCCTAATCGCTTTATCCTTCCACAATTAACTCCTCCCTAAGCGCTACTAGCTTTGGAGAATAACAATAATCGGTAATGAGCATCGGTCGGCAAAGTAATTAGGCCTAATTGTGCATGCCCGACATGCTTTAACCCCCTCTACCCCCTACTATCTTAATATTTTTTCCCGTTTTCTTCGTCGTTCGAAGCTTTTCTAGCCGAGATAAAAATGAATTTAAATAAAGAAAAAAAAAGAAAAAGAAAATGGTAAAAAAAAAAAATATTTTTAGGAAAATGAAGAGCCAATATGGATTCTGTGCATCCCCTCCCTCCACCCTCCAAACGATTTTGGATGGTAATTATCGCCTGCGACTCCCCCTATTTTCTGTAATCTCGTTTTCAAAATCATTCTTCTAGGCTTCGCTTCTTATACTAACAATTTTTCCTGAATGATTTTTCTTCCTCTAACGTGGAAATTAATTACAATCACTTGCGGATATAAATGCGCGACAAATTAGAACTTGCTAAGTATTTAGTCTGTATTATTGGCGTTCCAACCCATTTTTTTTTCTTCCTTTTAGTTTTTTTTTCCTGTAAGGCTCGTTAAAATATAAGCACAATCCATGAATATTATTTCCTTTTTTTATTTTATTTAATCTTGATCGTATAATTCTTTCATTTCATCACATAGTTTTTGTTAAATATGCAAATTACTTAAAAGTAGATATATATATATATATATATTTAATTTTCTATTTTATTTTTAATAAGTGATTATTTACGAGAGGATTGTAATGATAAAAAATATATTTTTTTTTTTATTGTTTTGCATGTCAAGTAAAAACAAATTAAGTCCTTTTTTTTTGTTGATCATATTCTTCCAGTTATTTTTAATAAAAAAAAATTATTATTTATTTTTTTTATTATTATTATGCTATCGAATCATTTAAATTACTAAGAAACGTTGCTGGTTTTTTTAGGCACAAATTAACCAGGCGTGAAGACAATTTTTTACCTTTAAGATATTGCACGATATTAAATTATTTTTGAAACATAATCATTACCGTTTAAATTTTTTTACCCTCTATCTTAATTAACGGCGAGTTACGAAATATTTCACAGCTACTGGATATTTTCTTAATTATTTAAATAAATGTTCTCTCGCATTCTGATTAAAAGGATGTTGTCGACATTATATATAACAAAGGGCATACAAATTGATTTTGAATAAAGCGTACTACAATCTAATATTTTAATTATATTTGTTGTATTATCTGGTCTATAATTAGTTGGAATGACACGTTGTATTTATAATCTTGATTCTTTATGGTTTGGTTTGTCGCTCTATTGTCATTTTTGCACACCTAAGGCTAAGGACCCTGATGGTCGAGTGTCTAGCGCTCTGGCATTCGGTACCACTGGTTTTGGGTTCGAGTTCTGGCTGTGCAATGGATGTTTGTAATGGTTCGGAATCCACTTTGAAATCGTAGGTTCTGATCTAATTTGATAGTAGAGCTTTGTGGGAGTAGTGTTACTCGCGCCCTTAGCATATCTTCACGATACATGCACCTCCTGGGTAGTGCTAAATGAGTAACGTCTGTGCAGACCTTGCTTATGGCATAAAGATAACTGTCTCTGTATTGCCAACTGCATTAAAAAAACACTTTAGACTAATTAGACCAGGGCCTATTGTTTAACTTGGATTACGAATTTCTAACAAACTACCATTTTGTCGCCATGATTCGAACCTGAAGCCTATATATATCTCTCTTCCCCCAGAATTCTGCATCTTTTATCTATAGAGATCTAGCTTATTATTATATCTACTACATATCTTTTGTCAATGGGTCCTTCTTTTGAAAACAACAATAACATTTATCCATAATTAATAAGTACTTAGTTGATAAATGTGTAGTAAAAATAATTATTAACATTAAATGGATATGGGGGGGGAACATTCAACTAGGAATAGTTATCTCTTACTCCAGAATTCTCCATGTCTTATCTATAGCGTTTTTCTTTGCTATTACATCTACTACATATTTTATGTCAGTGTGCCTGTCTTTTGAAAACAACAATAACACTTATCCATAAATAATAAGTACTTAGTTAATAAATGTATAGTAAAAATAATTATTAATATTTAATCAATAGTTAATGAATACTAAATCATCTAACGATTTGAAATTCTTTTTGCATTATCATTTCAGTTTACGTGGACTTATAAAAAGCACTTTCACTAATTATTGCTATGCAACTTAAGGATGATAAATAAAGTAATCAAAAGTCATTAATCCTTTGAAGATCATTACCTTAATGTATTTGAACTCATCGATTTTATATACCTTATAACGATCGTAAACATTATGCTCTTTCCTTCTACCGTGTAAAACAGTATTTGTCAACATAAAGTTGTTTTCGTATTAGCTACCAACTCGTTTATCCTAATACATTATATACTATTTTTTATTATCAATAAGTTTTTAGTTTATTACTTATTTATATAGTTTTTGTAAAAAATTGTAAACAATTGCACGATGTTCTTAAAAACAAATTACTTCTTTAATTTATTTGGCTTCAGTACTATTCCAACCATAACAATAATACAAGGCAGCAATATAAACACGGCAGTTTTAAATATTTGGATTGTCTTAACATAAAGGTTATAAACATTTATAAATAAGCTTCAAAATTTTACTATTGAAATTGTTTAATGTTTGGTAAATGTTTCAAAACATGTGTTATCAAATCATTTTAGTATGCATCTTTTTGTTATGAATAATTTACAAATAATCAATCACAATATGCTTTCTGAAAATTGTAGGAAGTTAATATCTTTTAAAAACAATATAAAAATACTGCACAGTGATTTTGTTCTATCAGTGTTAACATATTAGAGAGTTTTTGCATACCGTATTTTGGAAGTCCGTTAGCTTTTTCTCCCTAGCGCGCATGCTCATAGGAAAGTGCGCATGCGTATCTGTAATAATGTTTCCTATGAGCATGCGCGCTGAGGAAAAAAAGCTAACGGACGTCCAAAATACGGTATGCAAAAACTCTCTATTAACTATGTGTAAACAGATATTTTTATAGTCGTCATTATTTTATTGAAAATTTCAAATTAAGTTCATTAACCATTATTAGAGAGTTTGAGCATGCGCCTAGGGAGAAAAAGCTAACGGACGTCCTACGGTAACTAACGTACGGTATGCAAAAACTCTCTATTATTTCATTAAAAAACATTTAGTGATATTTTTAATGCTAACAAATAATAATTGTATCAGAAAATTATACTAATTAATTCAAAAAGATTTTCGTAAGCAAAATCACAACAACAGCAAACAATACATCGTGGTTTGAGTGTAAACAGAGCAGTTATGCATGTATAGATTTTATTTCCGCACCATTTGTCACCCTCTTCTTACTGATGATGGGTGCAACTAAACAATGTTAACCTCCTGCCATTTGTTAGGATTCGGGTAGGGGTACAAGCTGACGTTATTGACACCTCATAAGATTTGATTAATAGTTTTATTCTGCCAACGTTTATTGAGTACAGAAATGTCCTGCTTGTTAATTGTCCACCATACCAGGCTGCATGTTGATTAATGGAATAGACCAGGGTCTTCACAGTGGCACTTTTTATAGTAGCAGCAAGTAATTTAGATCGATAATGCTGATTTCGGATGGCTACATGGAAAAAAAAAACTACCTTATATTTTCATTTCAAGGATGCATGGGACAGTTTTTAATAGTGTGAATAATTGTATAATTTTAATAATTTTTAATTGATTAAATAGTGTTTTGGATTTGAATTTTGTAAATATTTTATTTCATGTATAGTTTATGATAGTTATAAAATAACGCCAATTATGCCAAATATTGCCAGTTTATGCAATTTTGACACTCTTTGATGGGGAATTAATTTCAATTTGATGGCGTTAATTGTCCATGAGCCTTTAAATGGACCCTGACCTTTAATATCTGGGTTTTTTCTCTTTTGTCATAGCAGCAGAAAGTAATTTAAATTGATAATTCTTATCGTTTATTAGATTATTGAATAAATAACTTTGATATTTTTCTTGTAGAAATCAATTTTTCTCCTTTTCTGTTATTTAATTATCTTTTAATTCGTTAACATATTAATTATATTTAATATGTTAACGAATTAATTTTTATTAATAGTGTTTTGTTACATAGTGCTCTTTGAATTGAATTATTTGAATATCCTTTTTTAATGCAAGAATATTAAAATAATATTCAATGTGTTTTTATCAATGCAAGAATATTCAATTAAATTAATGTTCAATATATGTTTTTTTCATATTAAAATAATATTCAATGCAAGAAAAATATTCAATAATCAGTAAATTAAAAATATTCATGTTTTTTTATCAATGAAAAATATTCAATATGTTTTTTTATCAGTGCAAGAATATTAAAATAATATTCAATGAAAAATATTAATATCAGTGCAAGAATATTAAAATAATATTCAATATGTTTTTTTTTTTATCAATATGTTTTTATCAAGAATATTCAATTTATATCCAATGCATGCAAGAATATTTTTTATCAATGCAAGAATATTCAATTTATATCCAATGCATTTTTTTTATCAGTGCAAGAATTTTCAATTGATATTCAATGTGCTTTTATCAATGCAAGAATCTTCAATTAAATTAATGTTTAATATATAAATTTCACAATGTATTTGATAAGGAAATATTATTGATAAAATAAATTTATATTATGTAGATCAGAATATATAAATATCAGAATGTACATGCTTTAATCGTTTGGACATATAACGAACGCTCTTAAAAGAGTAGTTTTAATATGTTCATTATTATTATTATTATTTTTTTTTTTAGTTACTTTAATATGATTTAAGAAAAAGTAAAATTGTAAAAAAAAATTAATGCAAATTTTTTTTTATTTTACTAATCTTTCAGTTTTTATCTTAATTTTTAATCTAGAATAAAAGTGTAATTTGACATTTACATCTAAAGAAAAATACTTTTTATTAAAAAAATAGTGATTAATTTCTATTTCTTTTCTTTTTTCAGATAATGATGGGTTGTTTCTCTATCATTATTTCTAAGTAAATAACAGGTAAGAACCATTATGATCTTATTTTTTATTTCAGTATATTCTAAAACCGAACATAACATTCAAAGTTTTTCAAAATAATATAAATATAGTCGCTTTTATTCAATTTGAAAGTCATTAGTTTAAAATTGTCAACATGACGTATTTGATCGAAAATCATTAAAGAATATTATTCCAAGACGTTTTTGAAAAGATTTAAAGAAAGATAAATAAAATAGATAAAAAAGCTTTTAAAGTAAAGGCACAATACAGAATACATTTATTAAATACTTCATAAAAATGGCATCTTTTTCAATGGATGTCGAAATATCTGAAATTAATTGTCCTTGGTACATTTTCTATTTTTAAAAGAACGTATTTCTGATTTATATTAATGATAAAAAAACAAGTGAAATGTCTTGGGAAAGACTAAAATTAATCAATGGATCTGTTGATGTAGGAAAAGTTAGCTTTCAACATTATTTGTCAGAACAAATTTATTTTACTGCTATGTATAAACATTCAAAATAACAAAAAGATTTTGTTTACTACACAACAAATGAAAGAAAAATTCCATGCAAAATACGTTTGAAAAAAATTATCACAAGAAAGTAAAGCACTACAACATCAATAAAAAAATATAAATAAATGAAATAAAATTTAACCCAAAATTTCCACTAATATAAAGCCAGTTGAAACTAGCCTTATGAAGGAAAATATAATATACAGTTATTAAAATAAAGAATAAAAAAATAATCAGAAATTTCATTATATTAAATCAGAATAATCAGAAATTTTATTTTATATCAGATTAATCAGAAATTACATTGTATTAAATCAAAATAATAAGAAATTTCATTATAAATCAGATTAATCAGACATTTCATTATATTAAATTAGAATAATCAGAAATTCCATTATATTAAATCAGAATAATCAGAATTTCCATTATATTAAATCAGGATAATCAGAAATTTCATTTATGTCAGATTAATCAGAAATTACATTGTATTAAATCAAAATAATCAGAAATTTCACTATAAATCTGATTAATCAGACATTTCATTATATTAAATTAGAATAATCAGAAACTACATTATTTTAAATCAGATTTATAAAATTTCAAATCTGAATCAGAAATTTCTTTATATTAAATCAGAATAATAAGAAACTACATTATACTAAATCAGATTAATAAAATTTCAAATTAGAATAAAAAATTTTATTATATTAAATCTGGATAATCAGAAACTACATTATATTAAATCAGATTAATAAAATTTCATTATATTAAATCAGAATAATCAGAAATTTCATATTAAATCAGAATAATCAGAAATTTCGTATTAAATCAGAATAATCAGAAATTTCGTATTAAATCAGAATAATCAGAAATTTCGTATTAAATCAGAATAATCAGAAATTTCATATTAAATCAGGATAATCAGAAATTTCTTTATATTACATCGGAATTCATAATATTAAATCAGAAATTTCTTTATATTAAATCAGAAATTTCTTTATATTAAATCAGAATTCATAATATTAAATCAGAAATTTCTTTATATTAAATCAGAATAACCAGAAATGTCATTGTCTGAAGCTTTCTATGATATTAAATTATTACTCTTTCTTTTTATTTTATATTTTTTGGTTTCATCTTAATGATTACGTCTTACAGCCTGTTTATTTTTATTAGGTATAAAACAATATTTGGAGCTCTACGTTTGTATATATTGTCAAAAAAGAAGCTACCTACTAATTTTATATTTGCCAATATATCTTTTTTTGTCACTTTGAAAGTTGTTTGTGTGAAATCAACACACAGCGAAACAAAAATGTCACCAATTGCCGTTAAAGAATGTTAACGACTTAGATTCAAGAAACTCATGGCCAAATGAGTTTATGACCTTTGATTGTGTTTGCTTTAATGCTGCCATGCCTGATCCAGAGCATAATTCCTCCACTTAATTGCAAACCTGATCCAACAGGTTTTCGAGGCACTTCTTTTGCGAAGATCATTACACCAATTAATTCTTTTTCTGAACTTTTAAGAAAAAGAAAACATTCAGGCTACTGGCCACAAGATACTGTCAATTAACATATTATGCAATTATAACATTGTGAATGTTTGAAACTCTTTGGAAGAACTTGCATTATGGTAAATAAAAAATAAACACTACGTTGATAGGAAATTAATTCTAATCAGTTCAGTGATTATCGTAAATAAGTTAAATGATGCAAAAATTAAAACAATAAATAAAAAATTGATACATGAAAAAATTGCATTTTTTATTGTTATTCTATTTTGAGTTTAATTGTTTATGTTTCAATTCGATTTATTCTATTAATTTATTTCTCATAATCTAATTTAATTAAATTTATGATTTAAAATTGAAACATATTTCTTCTATTTATTCATTTAATTGCATAAAAAGAAAACTATATTAAAAGTTCCTTTCAAATTTTTATCGCATTAGTGAATTAAAGAAAAAGTAAGACAGGGAATCTTTTTTAAAAATGATTGAATAATATTGATATTTTTTTTATGTTTGATTAGTACTTATTTTTTATGTATGCAAATTATAAAAAATAATATAATTTTTTTAAACTTTTATTTGATGAACCTCATTTTCTCTTCTGAAGTTCATTATTTATTTAACAAAAATATAGTTTTACATTTATATATTCTTATAAATATGCTCATTAAACTAATTACTCACTTTTTTGTTACAGATTTTTTAAAATTTATCAACGAAATAGTTTGTAGAATTAAAAGTATACTGAATAATTAAACGAATACTGAATAATTTAATAGTTATTGTAGTGATTATTACTAAATACTGAATAATTATTATACTAATTAAATATTGTACTGAAATTAAACGTATTATTAATTTCGAGAAAGACATCCAAAAAGCAACTAGCAAAAAGGCACTTTATAATGTCAGATTGCTTTAAATATATATATATATATATATTGTTTTTAAGCTAATTTATTACAACGTTAATTTATTACGTTTAATTTCAGTATTTTAAAACTATAAACAATAATATCATTTTTAGAATTATACAGAGCCATAGTTTTAAAGGTTTTTTGCAAGATTTAAACTAATCGTTCTTTTTTCCAATTTCACTGGTTGCTTTAAATATATTTATATCATTTTTCTTTAAAACAAATGTATTACAGCATTAGATAAATGTTTCAGTATTTTAAAATTATAAACAATATCATAATTTTTAGAACTATACAGAGTGATAGTTAGACTAAGATAAACTAATACATAGTTGGATAGATAAATAGTTAGACTACAAACTGCAAGACTAAGACTAAACATTCTTTTTTCCAATTCCACTAATTGCTTTAAATATATTTATATCATTTTTCTTTTAAACAAATTTATTAAAGCATTAAATAAATGTTTCAATGTTTTAAAACTCTAAACAATAATGTAAATTATAAAACTATACAGTGAGATAGTTTAAAAGGTTTTAGACTAAACTAACACTAAATATTCTTTTTCGCAATTCTACTGGTTTAGTCGAACTCAAACTACTAACTACTACTAGCTCTCTTTTATTGTTAAATTCACTTCTTTTCTCCTACGGATAGCTTCTAAATCTGGGGTATTTCCCTGCGGTCTGAAATTGGCCCGGTCTCTTACCTGGCACAAATATCCCCCTCCATTCGTTTACGTTATAGTCCGTGGGAATGAAAACGAAATTAAAGATCAATACATCCAAACGATCGCCCTGGAAAAACTATCAATCAGGCTTACGCCCCCAACAATCGAATTCCTATACATCTTCCTAAGCGTTCTTTTTTTTTTCTTCGGTGGGCAACTCCGGCAATAATATTTGGAAAAAAAGCAAATGCCCCCGGAATGGATTTTGTGATACTGCTGTAGCTTTGGAAGTTCCCGGACTGCATTTTTCATACTGTGTCAAAGGAAAAATTTTGAAAAATAGCCCTACTATAGGTTTGGTGTGCACTGGAGTACTGAGATTTAAGTTGGAGAATAATTTCAATACAGTTCTGTCTGGCTAATAAATGTGTATTCATTAAATCATTGAAGCTTTATAGCGAAAGTCAAATATGATGGACTAGAGTTATAGTTACTTTTTATTTATGGTTGATTGTTATGGTCCAACTATATAGATACATATTTGTTATATTCTTTCGTTAAAATATTATACAGTTAACTTCAGTATATATATTCAGTCTAATGGCCGAAAGACTAGCGTTCTGGTACTCGGTGCCACAAGTTTGGGATTCTAGTCCCAGCGGTGCCATGGATGTTTGTAGTGCTTCGGAATCCACTTGACGCAGTAGGTCCCGATCTCATATGACCGTAGGGGTGTCACAGAGCTTAATCAGTCTGTTCATCCACGTCATTCCCAAACTTTAAACAGGCAACTCAACTCTAGGCGTACTGATATGGTATAATGTAGTAGCAGTAGTGGTTCGGAATCCATGTTAATCCACTTAGGTCCAGGTTTAACATGAGCATTGTGGGGGTAGTGTTACTCGCTTCCGTAGCATATCTTCAAGCTACACGCGCCCCTTTGTTAGTACTAAGTGAGAAACAGCGTTCGTTGGTGCGGCCCACACGTCGTGCCTTCTTCAAAGCTAGTTTGTATTGGACTGCTCAAAGGGACAGGGCCAATGCGACCCTGTCCTCGGCGCAATTAAAAAAAATATTTCAAATTATTATTTATTTATCAGCCAAAAGTGAAATATTTATGATCAAAAGAATAAATTTCGCTTATTCATTTATTAGTTTTTCGAAAAATTTATTATTTGACGTAATTCAAAAAATTGTGCTTCAGAAAATTGTTTCTTATGTAAGAATTTTTTAACATTAAAATGATCAGAAAATGCAATAAATAAATAATAATAATAATTAATTTAAAAGTTTCTAATTAATTTTTTGAGTTTGATTTTTTTTTAATTTTATTGTAAAATTTAAAATATTGCATTGTATTGTATTTTATACAATTTTATAAAAATACAATTACTGTTGCAAAACTTTTTCTTTAATGATTTTTTTTTTCAAAGGAAGAATATAATAATATTTGTAAATGCTATTAACATTAAATTTACCATTCTTTCAGGGTGCTTGCCTATTAAGATATTTTATAAAAAAAAAGTAATCCAAGAAATGAGAAATGACATATAATGTCTAGATCTTTTGTGCAATATTATATTTAGTGAGTTATGAATATTATATAACATAATCTGAATCAGAATCCTTCGAGTCAAGCATGTGTTTTAATATAAATAGCGTTTGTTTCATTCAATATACCATCTTGATATACAATCTGGATTTAAATTAATCTTATCACTCCAAAGAGCCTGCTAGACGTGTTATCAAATTGCTAGACATTTCCTTACCTTTCCTTTAAATAATGCAATTTTAGAACTTCTCAAAACATTTGATATGATTGTGACTTAGTTTGAATTGTACATTATTTCTCAGATTTTCCATGTCAATTTAAATATTTTGATTTACAGTTTGAATTGTTTTATGTAAGATAAAATATGTTTCAGCAGTCAGAACTTGATTTTGGTATTAAATAAAGCATAACATCATTATTTAGTTTAAAGTGCATAGTTTATTTTAACATAGTTATCTGTCAGATTGTATATGTCTATTAGGTCTTAGAAAAAAATTTTTTAACTATATTATTATTTTATTTTTTTTTTTGGGCCATTTTTATTTCTTCATCAATTTGATAGTCTAAGCCAATATAATTCGTCAATTGCAAAAAAATTATTATTATTATTATTAATGTTTATTTACATCTTTTATATGTTGTAAACACGGACATCTAGTATTATTTTTAATTTTTATTTTTTATACATGACGTATCGTGAATAACATAACTAAAATTTAGAATTTCAAAATGGTTAATAACTGTCAAATAATATGTTTAATAATAATAATAATATAATTAATAGCTGGTTAAAAAAAATGGTTAATAGCAGAGTCCTGATGGCCGCGTGACTAGCGCTCTGGTACTCGGTATCGGAGGTTTCGTGTTAGAGTCAACAACAATATATATATCTTGTTGTTGATTTTTTTTTATTTTGCCTTTTATCTAATTGCATTAACTTAAAGTATTATTGGTTAAATTATGTTATTACATTATTATTTAAATTATGTATTGGCTTAGAAAATAAATTAAAAAATAATATTGTGAATTTTTTTTTTTTTTTTTTTTAATAATAAATCAACTAATTAATTCAGTGCATTTTTTAAAGACATCAGAAGATGTCTCAAAGATGTCAAACTCGAATGCATCAATTTTGAAATTCGGATGGTAATGCGTTATTAATGCGCCCCTGATCAGAATCAAAATCAAAATCGATTGTCTCTGAATACAGGACCGGATCAAAATTCTCTTCCAGAAAAAGGAAAACTGCAACGCAAAGTCTATTAGCCGTGGATCCTGCATATTTGACAACATGGTAAACACATTCCTGCAGTATCCTGCGTGCATTTTATTCCTGCGGCGCACTATGTGGCAAAGTACCCTTTCCAAAACTGGTGAGATGGTCGGTTTATGCAAATAACGACTGAAGTTCATTACGGAACTGGGCTCCCAGGTTAGTTAGTGGTCTTCTCATTTCAGTAATTACCTCTCGTTGTCGCTAGGGCAACAGCGAAGATAGTTCCATGACATGTTTGAGGTTGAATCATTGTCAGCCATTAGACCACTTAGTGCGCTCCGCTAAGCATGTCAAAGCTTTGCAAAAGGAACATTCGCCCATCAACAGTTTCGGGCAGAGCAATTTTCCTAATGTCCTTCCAATTTTGTAAACCTGGGGTGGGGTGGGGTGTGTTGGTATTTCGATAGAGGTATGGGGGGGATTGGGGGGATGGTGATATTTGGAGTTTCGTTTTCAAGCCAGTAGCAGTCCTTTTCCGTTTTTGGACCTTCCGGAACTGACACTTGAGTAAATTATAATGTTTGGATGATTCAAAGGTGGATGGTACGAGAGTTGGTCGTTGTATTGCTTACTAATGGTACAGAACAAAAGCACCAAGTGTGTACTTTCGCTTGCTTTCTTGATGTTTATTTAGGACAGTTCTAATAAGGGTTTTGAAAAGTTTCTTTTTCATACTATGGGTATAGTTTAAAATACAATTCTAAAAATTTTAAAAGGAATTGTCATTCCTAAATTAGAGTTTTTCATACATTGTATTCTTTTTGAAAATAAACCGTAATTTAATCAATTTCAAATCTTTAAAAAATGACTACATGATAAGTGATAAAAGGATAAAAAGTTATTTAAAATCGACAAAAATGTTTGGAAGTTTCAAAGGTGGATGGTACGACAGTTGGTCATTGTATTGCTTTTCAATGTTACAGAACAAAAGCATTAAGTGTGTGCTTTCTTTTGCTTTCTTGGTGTTCATTTTTTATGGTTCTAATAAGGGTTTTGAAAAGTCTAATTTCTTTTTCATCCTATAGATACAATTCAAAATCCGATTTAAAAATTTTTGAAAGGAATTGTCATTCCTAAATTAGAGTTTTTCATGTATTGTATTCTTTTTGAAACGTAAACCATAATTCAACCAATTCCTAAATCTTTAAAAAGGATTACATCCTAAATGATAGATGAATTTAGAAAGACAAAAAGTTGTGTGAAATCGACAAAAAAATTATTTTCTACCGAAAATTTCTTTTTATCATTTTTCTTTTTTTTTTTTTTTATTTTAAGATTGTTTTTTGTTTGATTTTTTTTTTCTTTTCTGATATATTAATATGATTATAAATTAATTTAAGATGTACTTTGCATTACCAGTCAGTTATAAATAGGAATTTTTTTGTATGTCGTTCATTAAACATATTAAATAAATGATTTAGTTTAAGAAAATACTGGAATATATTTTTTTCTTTTGAGAGCAAATTAAAATTAAAGTTTAATAAGAAAGTCAATGGATAATTGATAATTTTTTTTAAAAAAAATAAACCTGTATCGTTTTCAAACATGATAATGGCCTAAATTTTCCTTTGGCACGAATGTAATTGAAAATGTTTCAATAATTACTAAATCTTGTATGAAAAATGTTTAGTTATTCTTTGAAAAATAGCTAAAATTATTTTTAGTAGAAAATAATAATTTAAAGAAGTGTGTGTTTTATTAATTGAAATATGTTTTTAAAGAAATTTATCTGTATTTGTCAAGCTAATTAAGAACTCTGTTTTCATCATACGAGTTCTCCATGGCGTGCATTGAAAAAGAACTAATAAAAAAAGAAAAAGAAAATAAACAAGATAATAAAAAAGAAAAGAAAAATAATAAAAAAGGAATGGCAAATAGAGTAAAATAGAAAAGATTTAAGAACATTATCTTACGGTTATAATATTTGAAAGTAATATATTCTGAAAATTATTATTTTTATATTCATTTAAATACAATCTTTTCTAAAAAAATAATTTCTTAAACATGATTGATTTACATTTAATATTGAAATTATCATCAATAAATGCTGTATTTTATCCACAAATTTATGTAAATAATTTAATAGGAATCTTAAAGTATAGACTATTTTATTTATATATTTGTTTATTTATTCTTTATTATTTTCATAAATGAAAACAAAATCAGAAACTTATCTTTACAAGGACGAAAAACAATTCGAATGAAGACGGATTAGATTTAAAAGTATTTCGATTTTATCTCTCTGCTTGTGGTACACCTCCATGCTTTATTCCAAAAAAGCAATTATCGCCTTCGTAGGTCTTCTATTTGTTGATGAAGGTTTTTAAATCCACTATGTCAAAACATCTACTGTCTATTCATTCATCATATTTGAAAAACAACGGCATACTTTAATATTCTCGCATTAGGCCACAGACAATTACAATGAAAATATTAAAAAAAAAAAAAAATTGTAAGTTGATTCATCAATAGAATGATTGACATTTGTTATTTGCCATCATTTGAAATTGGGTGGTAATATCAGAAAATTAATTTAGAATTACTAGAATTGATTAGAATTGAATGTGATAACGTTTCTTGTAGAATTCGGAATACTTCATTTTTCCTTTACGACTACGTTTATCTTACTTTTGTATATTCTTTTAGAGATTCTTGAACAATTCGTTCTTCATGAAGTTCTTAATCTATTCAACATTGCCATATTCATGTGGCTATTGAATGTGGCCATTTTTGTAGTATTCCAATCAATTGTTTCATATATCTCTTGCATTTTTAAACATTGGCATATTCCTGAGTTTATTTATCCGTTCACGAATGTTCACACATGATAAATTGAAAGTTGTCGAGCAGATTTCAGTTGTTTTTTTCTTTATTATTTTCATAAATGAAAACAAAATTAAAAACTTATCTTTACAAGGATTGAAAACGCTCAATTTGAAGGAAGACAGATTAGATTTAAAGTTATTTTGATTTTCTGCTTGTCGCTTACACCTCCATGCTTTATCCAAAAAAGCAATTATCGCTTTCATTGGTCTTCTATTTATGGTGAAGGTTTTTAAATCCAACATGTTAAACCATCTGCTATATATTCATTCATAATATTTGAAAAACAACTGCATACCTTAATATTCTCGCATTAGGCAATAGGCAATTATGACGAAAATATTTTTTAATAAAAAACGAAATTGTTGTAGTAAGTTGATTCATCAATAGAATGATTGACGTTTGGTATTTGACATCATTTGCAATTGGTTGGTAATATCAGAAAATTAATTGAAAATTAATTTAGAATTACCAGAATTCCTTAGAATTGAATGTGATAAAGTTTCTTGTAGAATTTGGAAAACTTCATTCTTCATTTACGACTATATTTATTTTACTTTTGTATATTCTTTTAGAGATTCTTGAACAATTCATTCTTCATAAAGTTCTTAATCTATTCAACATTGCCATATTCATGTGGCTATTGAATGTGGCCATTTTTGTAGTATTCCAATCAATTGTTTCATATATCTCTTGCATTTTTAAACATTGGTATATTCCTGAGTTTATTCATACGTTCTCGAATGTTCACACATGATAAGTTGAAATTTATCGAGCAGATTTCAGTTGATTTTTCTTTATTATATTCAGAAGTGAAAACAAAATAAAAAACTTATCTTTACAAGGATTAAAAACACTCAATTTGAATGAAGACAGATTATATTTAAAGTTATTTCGATTTTCTGCTAGTGGTGAAAAAGCAATTATCGCTTTCATTGGTCTTCTATTTGTGATTATGATGGTTTTTAAATCCAACATGTCAAGCCATCTGCTATGTATTCATTCATCATATTTGAAAAACAACTGCATACCTTAAAATTCTCGCATTAGGCAACAGACAATTATAACGAAAATATTTTTAAAAAAAGAAATCGAAATTGTTGTAAGTTGATTCATCAATAGAACGATTGACATTTGTTGGTTGCCATAATTTTGAATTGGATGAAAAAAAAATTCTAGCTGCAAATGCAATTATTTCAGAATCAAATCATGTATAAACACAACATTTTTAGTTAATAAAAATAAATTAAGTAAGAAAAACAATGAAATGGGAGCAATCGATTTCGGCTTCTTTCAAAAACGTAATAGTTAGGACTTGGATCTAATAAACGTTATTTCTTTGACAGGTCAGAAATTCAATATGCGTTGCCATTTATTGTTTCGAAAAAGAAAAGAGAAAATAATGAAGGAGAATGAATGCTTAGAATCTTTTTTTTTTTTTTTTTTTTTTTCATAAAATTCATTTATTCGTTTATTAACAAAAACAAAAGGCTGGTCTGGTTTATTTTGATTTTTTTTTTTTAAATAAACCTATATCATTTTCCAGAAATGATGAAACATGGTACAATTTATTACAATTTTAACATTGTAATTTAATATTTAATCAATCGAGTTTACAAATCATGAAAATGTTTAAATAATTAAAGCTATTCACAATTTATTGTGAAAAAAATTTTTAAAAAGATTAATTAAATTAAATTAAAAACTAAATTAAATTCAAAAAAATTAAATTAAAAAAATTAAATTAAAATTTTAAAAGATTAATTAAAATTAAATATAAATTAAAATTAAAAAATAAATTAAATTAAAAAATAATAATAAAAAATTAAATTTAAAAATTTAAAAAATTAAATTAAAATTAATTTTAAAAAAATTATGCAAAATTCCGTATTTTAATTTTGTTCACTTAACATAAAATATAAGTTAATTAATATATATGTTTTGAAGTTTGAATCTGCATTGTGAAGAAATTTGGATCTTAATTTTCTTTTATAAAATCACATTTTTAAATTGTATTTTAAGCATAAACTTAATATGCATAATTTTGCTTATTTTTCATTACATTTAATTTATAATTTAGAAAATTTATGTAATAATTATTAAAATATATTTATATAATGAAAAATTATATAAAAAAATCTTAATTTCTGTGAGAATAAATTAATTATTAATTAAAATTGTATCAATAATTAAATCTCAATTTGAAATAAAAAAAATAAAAATAATTCAACAGAAAAATTGGAAAAAAAATGTGAATTAAAAGCTTAGAAATATATGTTATATTAAATTTTTATTATCGTAACAGAATGAAATATTTTTGAATTTATTATCAGACTCATAATACTGGATGAAAACTTTTAATACTTATCGCTAAGCTTTAACACTTTAATTTTTGCTATCAAATAGTGTCATTGACTGGTTTGTTCCAAAATAATAATGGGTAAAAAAAAATTTTTATACGAAATTAGCATACGTGGCTGTGACTTGAAATTGACATGCTTGACAGCTATAAAATAATTAGCATATAAAATTATATATCAGCATATTAAACTTATTTTTTTCCTCATCAAAGTTTTTGTCTTGTGCATGTCATTCTGTAAATGTAAATGGAGCATAGCGTAAGAGACTAATTCTTTTAACGCTTCTATGCTAATTATATTTCGCCAAGATCAAAAAATATTCCCAATATTCATATCCTTTGCTTAAAAATGAATCAACTAATGGATTTTCTGGTTAACCTTGGATTTGGGCGTTAGTTCAGTTGTTGTAGTATTTTTGGACAACAGTTCCTGTTGGTTTAAGGATGTAAATCTAAAAAATGAATGATTTCATTTACTAATAGACAATTATAATCTTTGCTTAACATATGTTGTTTAATATTTTTATTCGAGAATTTAGATTATAATTGTTAATGACTATTAATTTCTTTCATTTTTAACGAGAAAAACTAGGTTTGTTTGTTTTTTAAACTAACTGTACACACCTAGTTAAAATTCTGTATACATTAAGATAATTATTGGTTAGCTAGTTTTCGCTGCGCATTTTAATTGACTTTGGGATCATAATATTTACACGATTTTAAGTGCTTTTTTTTGGCTTGTTGATTAATATTTTTGTGGTTTACAGTTTAGTTTCATGAACTCTGATGAACTAATATTTTTTGTTGTTGTTTATTATTTTACAGCAAGGTTCAAATCCTTTTAATTTATTTTAGATTTTATGAATATCTTATTTATTTCCAAATAGTTAAAGTTCGCATTTGTTATAAACCGGAAATTTTTGTTAATGTATACTTGCATAGCCTTTTGTATAAATAACTGTACTTAAACTGTCAGTAATTACTGTTGAAATTTTACTGATAGCTGTATTGCAAAACAACATGGTAATAATGAAAAAGAAAAAAAAAACCCTGAAATTTCTGAAATTGGTAGACTTTCATAACATTTGTGGTAATTAGAAGGCTTTCATGGGGTATAATAGAAACAAAACAAAACAGTTCTGTGGAGTAAATAACTATAATTTAACCAACAGAAATATTACCTTTAAATTCGTACCCAGTAGTTAAGTACAACCCAAAACGTAAACATTGGTTGGTATTCAACTTCTGATCATTAAGTTTACAACTGTAGTCGAAACTGAACTAATTGTAGTTTGTGCATTGTTTAATACCTTTGGCAAAGAACTAATTAGTTATTGTATCTAAAATTGCTCGAGCTTTGAATTTAATAGATCACTTGTCGTAACATTTAAATTAAACTAGTACAAAACTAGAATTTGGAAAAATATTTCATTTTTCTTCAAATGATCTAAAAAAATATTTACATTTATGTATACAATGGAAACATTAATTTACGTGCATTGTTTAATAGCTTTGGTAAAGAACTAATTTGTAATTGTATCTAAAATTGTCTGAGCTTTGAATATGATAGATCACTTGAAATAACATTTAACCCGAACTAGTACAAACCTAGAATTGTATAAAACATATCATTTTTATTCAAATGATCTAAAAAAAATATTTACATTTATATCTACAATATAAACATTAATTTACGTGCATTGTTTACTACCTTTGGTAAAAAATTAATTAATAATTGTTCGAGCTTTGAATTTGATAGATCACTTGAAATAATTTAAACTGAACTAATACAAACCAAGAATTTGGAAAAACATTTCATTTTTAATCAAATTATATAAAAAAAGTATTTACATTTATGTGTACAATAGAAACATTAATTTAGTGCATTGTTAATACTTTTGGTAAAGAACTAATTAGTACTTTGAATTTAATAGATCTTTTGAAATAATTTAAACTGAACTGATATAAATCTACTAATTTAAACTGAACTGATATAAATCTAGGATTTGGGAAAATATTTCATTTTTATTCAAAGGATCTAAAAAAATATTTACATTTAGGCCTACAATCTAAACATTAAGTTACGAGCATTGTTTAATACCTTTGGTTAAGTACTAATTGGTAATTGTATTTAAAATCGTTCGAATTGTGAATTTGATAGATCACTTGAAATAACATTTAAACTGAACTAATACAAACCTAGGATTTGGAAAAAATATTCCATTTTTATTCAAATGATAAAAAAAGTATTTACATTTATGTCTACAATGGAAACCTCAATTTCCGTTATGGTATAATATCATTCATCCATTAATAAAATAAAGTGTTACACTCTATCTCTAGAAAATAATTGAGTTGGATGTATATTTACTGACCATATAATCTTTATTGTATCTTTTATGCTGGTGTGCGGAAGTATCCCATTTTATTCCCATTGAGAAATCAGCGCTTCAAATTGCGTGTTCTTTATGATTAGCGATAGAATTTCTTTTCATCCATACGTGTGGAGGATAGAACATTCATTACCGACACCTATCCCGGCACGCAAGAAATATTTGTTTTAAATTACACCATTCCCAAGAATTCGATGTGTGTACATTATGAAAAATTGAACTTTTTGCGCTTGAATTATTTTTTTTTATACTGTAAACATAGATTTGATGTGATGTGATATTAGAGACACTGATATTTTTTTGTGTACTACAGATTGCTGAAGCATAATTTAATCGATGAGTTTTTCCATTGTACGTGATATTAAAGTGTGATGTAATCATCGAAAAATTCTATCCGTGAAACTTTAATGACAAACCCTCTAAATATTAAGGTATTCTTCATATCCAGACGCATTAGCATTAAAATTTTGGGGAGAAAATTTTTCATTTTGTTAGACACTCAATAATTTGTTGTTGACAATCTAGAGAATTTTATGATTATGGTTTCTTTTATGTTTATGCGCTATCTCATTTTAGGTGAAAGAATTTTTTACTAGAGGGTTGCGATAGAATATTATGTATTGTTGTCAATGTTTACTATGCACAAACTATTATGCAAGTAGATGTATGTATGTACACAGAGCTATAATGCACTAGTTCTTTTCAAGCACATAGAGACATGATATAATTATATATATGCTTTTTTTTTATTTCCAAGACAATGTATATCATAAAAAATAAATAAATGCAAAAAACAAGATATAAACAAATGAGATCAATTAATCCATCCACTTACTCATATGTCTGGCAATCCAATAACTCTTCCATGAGGAAACAGGAGGCAGTGCAGAACAGGAAGCAAGATGAGGCATATCCATTTCTTCCTGGTTATCACAGAGAGGTTTTAATTCAGGAGCCAGTTTAATTCTGTGAAGGTGCTTGCAGAGACAATCGTGTCCACAGCAATGCCACAGATTTTTCTGTAGGCCATTCAAGAATATCATGAATAGGATCGTACCATGACTTGCGACTGTTTCTAGTGGCAACATCCTCACAGGCACCACGAAGAGATAGAGCTACGTTGCACTCCAAATATGCATATATGTATAATAAAACCGCAGGAGCAGATGCATTTATAAAGATATACACTGAAGTGACAAAAGTCATGGGATAGCAATATGCAAATTTTCAGATGGCAGTAGCATCGCGTAGAACAGGTATAAATGCGCAGTGCTTTCGCAGAGCTTTCATTTCTGTTCAAGTTATTCATGTGAAGAGATTTTGACGTGATGATGACCGCACGACGGGAATTAACAGACTTTGAACGCGGAATGTTAGTTGGAGCTAGACGCATGGGTCATGCCGTTTCGGAAATCGTTAGGGAATTCAACATTCCCAGATCCACTGTGTCAAGAGTGTGCCGAGAGTATGAAATTTCAGGCATAACATCCCACCATGGACAGCGCAGTGGTCAACCGCCTGCACTTAACGACCGAGACCGGCGACGTCTGCAAAGACTTGTAAATTCTAACAGACAAGCAACACTGCGTCAAATAACCGCAGAAATCAATGTGGGACGTACAAGGGACTTGTCTGTTAGAACTGTGCGGAGAAATTTGGCTTTCTTGGGCTATTCCAGCAGAAGACCGACTCGAGTGCCTTTACTGACAGAACGACATCGCTTGCAGCGACTCTCGTGGGCACATGAGCATATCGGTTGGTCCCTAGATGAATGGAAAACCGTGGCCTGGTCCGATGAGTCACGATTTCAGTTGGTAAGAGCTGATGGTAGGGATCGTGTGTGGCGCAGACCCCACGAAGCCATGCACCCAAACTGTCATCAAGGCACTGTTCAAGCTGGTGGTGGCTCAGTAATGGTGTGGGCTGTTTTTTCATGGCATGGACTTGGTCCTCTGGTGCGACTGGACCGAACATTGACTGGAAATGCTTATGTTCAGCTACTTGGAGATCACTTGCAGCCATTCATGGACTTCATGTACCCAAACAACGATGGGATTTTTATGGATGACAATGCGCCATGTCACCGGGCCACAACTTTTCGCGATTGGTTTGAAGAACATTCTGGACAATTCCAACGAATGATCTGGCCACCTAGATCGCCCGACATGAATCCCATCGAGCATTTATGGGACATCATCGAGAGGTCTGTTCGTGCCCAAAATCCTGCACCATCAACGCTTTCACAATTATGGACGTCTATCGAGACAGCATGGCTCAATATTCCTGCAGAAGACTTCCAACGACTTGTTGAGTCCATGCCACATCGAGTTGCTGCATTTCGCCGGGCGAAAGGAGGGCCGACACGATATCAAGAGGTATCCCATGACTTTTGTCACTTCAGTGTATATATATGTATATATATACATATATATATATATATATATATATATATATATATATATATATATATATATATATATATTATCTATATTATAAACATGTACATGTGCATTATATATTACAAACAAGTACATGTTTATAATTACATAACCAAGTTTGCACTAGTTCTGAAAAGGACAAAAGATAATATACATAAAACGAAATTTTAACTCGACAGTCTATGCGTGTTTCAAAATAGGTAGCAATTATTAATTTAACAATTATTAATAACAATTTTTTTAATTTGTTTACTTTTTGTAGATAATATAGCTTTGTTAGTTTTATTTCATAATATAATTTAAAAAACTTAAAACCATCTTCATAGAAGTAAAGATTTATGTTCCCTTTAACAGAATTAAAAATGTGTTTGCACGACTTAATTCAGAAATTCCTCTGGAAAAAAGCCGTGTTTATACACTGTATATAATCATATAAATGAATCTGTTTAAAGAAACACACAAATAGTGCTGTGATTTAACTAAGATAAAATGATTTTAAATGATTAACAATTACAAAAGAAGACAATAAAAAATTAAATCATTTACCTCTATAACACGAAATTTTAACTCGACAGTATATGTGTGTTTCAAAGTAGGTAACAACTTTATTTTAAATTAGTAAACCTTCTGTATATAATACACCTTCGTTAGTTTTATTTCATAAAGTAGTTTAAAAGATTTAAAAATGTAAAAACTTATGTTGCCTTTAACAGAATAAAAATGTATTTGCACGACTTAATTCAGAAATTCCTCGGGAAAAAAAGTCGTGTTTATACAATGTATATACTTATATAAATGAATATGTTAAAAAAAACTCAAATAGTGCTGTGATTTAACTAAGATGAAACGGTTTTAAATGATTACCAATTACAAAAGAAGACCATAAAAAATTAATTCATTTACCTCTCTTTAAAATATTCATCCATGTTTATAAAGAATGCGATGCAAAATAAAAGCTTTAATGTATGGATCTACTTGGAAGTTTTTAGTGTCGAGGCTTTAAAGTCGCAATAATTAAATTTTCATCCTAGAAGAAAGACAGAAGTAGGCAAGAAAAATCCATGTTTTTAATTAGCACGGATTCACAGCTTTGGCTCAAGTGCCCAACAAGAAGACAGGTTCTTCAAGTTCCCAATAACAATAAATGACTTAGAGAGATATTAAGAAAATTAAGTCTTTGGAATTAAGTCGAGAGAGAGAGCTGGAAAGAAATCTCCTTAAGGGAATGCGCGAAGCTTTTCAAATTATCAAAAGAAATTTTCGCCGCCATGTTTTCAAAAAGGAAGGGGGGTTCGCGAAATAATAAACGCTGGGAATAAAGGGTGATGGTGTTTTTTTTAAATAACAGGCGGCTTTTTTTTCTTACGGTTTGCTGCTGTTGTTGTTCATTCAAATGTATCTCTGTAACTCCTTTATTGTACAAGTGCTCCTTAACTGCATAAGAAACGGATGAACTGGCTTTTGAAAATCCTTTTTAAACATAATTCTCCAGGGGAAAGGGGTTTGGATTTTTGATTATAATGATACGCGAACAAATGAGGAGGTAAGAAATGTTTCCAGTTTGCAAAAGATCTGACAAAATGGAAGCTTTTGAGGTTTTCGTTGGCGCGAATAAATAATGGCAAGTTATGGATTGTTTCTTTTGGGTAAAGAAAGCGTGGGGATATAAAAGAAAAAGCTGCAGAAAATTTGCGCCAATTGAAATTTTTATAAAATATCGAATTAATTGAATGGATATTTAGATTGAAATCATGATGATTGAAGATAATTTTTTTTATGTATTTCGTAAATTTAGCATTGTTTATTTTGAAAATCATTCAAGTAAAATTATATGCTTCAATTCAATTTTGTAAAATTTTATGATAAGTTGCATTTTTGCAAAATTTTCCCCGTCTGTCTACGATGTAATTAGAGACAACTTCATGAAAATAATAAAAAATTGCAATTTTATATGTAAAACCCCGTTAAACTATTACTGTTTATGACGAATTATGAGGATGATGGTTAAACGAAAGTAATATGGATTCCATCAATGCTAGATTACTCATTATGACTTTTTATGTATTTAAATCATTGATATGCTTTACGTAATTTTATCTTGTAAGGATACGTTTTAAACGATTGAATTTCAACCTTCATGAAGCAAAGCGACCTGGTGGCCAATTGGCTAGCGCTCTGGCCATTGGTACCACAGATTTCGGGTTCTAATCGTGGTAGTGATATAGATGTTTGTTATTGGTTCGGAATTCACGTTAAACTGTAGGTCCCGGTCTAATTAGGCTAATGACCGTAGAGCAACAAACCAAGCCCATTAACGAAACAAACTCCATACATATAAAAACTGAAATTTCAAGTCTAACAAAAATCAAATTATACGTAAATTGTTTACAAAGCCACTTTTAGTGATTGAATGACTACTGTTCAAAGATTGATAATAACATTTGTAGTAACGAGTATCTAATAAAAAAAAGTATGGTAGCGACTTATATATACAGCTTGAACAAAAAACATCCGTACAAAAAACATTTTCAATAAAATTCGTAAAAGTTTTATTGACTTAGAACAGGAGTAGTCAACATTTTTATGCCTACGGCCCACTTTTGCATCTCTGTAAGTCGTAAAAATTTTTAACCACCCACATATTCCACAGTTGTGGTGATTTGTAAAGTAACTTACTTAAAATAACTTACTGTAGTTATATGTATTTTTTGTTTATACTTTGCATGCATACAAGCATGAAGTCTGATGAAGTTGCATTTAATTAATTTAATTATTAATGAGATTCCTGATGCTGTGAATCTTAAGTACTGGATATCTGGTCAAGTTTTGTAAGGAACAAACAAAGGTCTTCTCTTTTAGAAATATTCAGGCAGTTTATTTCTTTGGTTGGAAGAGACGTGAAGATATGACGCAAGATATGAAGTAGGGAAATATATCAACAAACTGAATATTATTTTCCACTTATTTGGATATGATAGTCATTTTTAAACAGTACTTGAAAATTCTTCTATTTGAACAGTTTAAAAAAATAAATTTAATTTAAAAACAGAAAAGTGCTTCAGCAATCGGCAAAATCCCTACCACCCACCATGAAATCTGAAACGCCCACTAGTGGGTGGTAGGCACCAGGTTAACTACCACTGAGTTATTCCTCAAGAAAGCTTTAAAATATCGGAAGCTTATAATAAAAGACATTAATATAATACAAAGTATCGTTATGCCATTCATTATATTTGAGTATTTAGCGTTGTCATATACCGTGATTAGCAAACATCAGTAATAATGAAACATAACAGTAATGCATAAATAATAAAGGCACTTTAAACACAACAGGACAAGCCCTTTATTTGACTAAAAGACCCTCTAAAAATGTTTAGCCCAATTCTAATAATACATTAGTTCAGGAAGAAAGTTTTCCATAATAAGCTTAATTTTTTTTTTCTTTCTCTTTTTTAGTATGCTAAACTGTAGGTGGAATAATCTTATGTTTACGGACATTAGCTGAAGTAGCTTACAATCAAGTCACGTTTCACGTTCTAGGACGAGAGAGTTTCAGCTTAATGTAATGCGATCAATGTTTTCTGCTTTCTATTTAAATATATTCTGGGAAGTAGGCCTCTTGCAATGTTTTACCTTAGTCAGAATTGTAAATTAAAAAGCTCTTCTTCAAAGTGATTTATTTGGTCGAATGACTGGGGGAGGAATTGAAAGAAGAATGAAATTTGCGTGGTAATTATTCATTGTGTTCGGTTGATGGACTTATGTATTCGTGTTTATCTGTAGCGATTTGGTGGTATTAAAGTGATGCCAAAAATAATACGTCGTTTATTACTTCCTCGTTCATTATCGTTCTAGAAAAAAGTTCAAGATTGAATTATTAAATAAATACTTCTTAAAGTTTCTCAAATATTTGAAAAAACTGTATAAAATTTATGTTAGAAAATCTGTATAATTTGAATGATAGATTTGAGAAATTTGTATGATTGTTTTCAATTATTTAATTCTTTTCAAATATTTCTCTGTTTTTTACGTATTACAATGCCCCTTCACACAAAAAAGTAACCTGATGGCCAATAGGCTAGTATTCTCGCCTTTGGAACCACATACTTCAGGTTCAAATCCTGACGGTGGCATGGATGTTAGTGGTCCGGAATTCATTTTAAACTGTAGGTCCTAGTTTAATTAGCCTAAAGTGACTGTAGAAGGACAAACCAAATCAAAAAACGTATCACAATGTCCCCTTTGCCCAATAAAAGCGACCTGATGGCCAATGGCTGGCCTAACGTTCTGGCCTTCGGTACCACAGGTTTCATCTTGGCTGTCGCATGGACGTTAGTGATTCGGATTTCAAGTTAAACTGTAAATCCCTGTCTAATTAGTCTAAAATGTGCACATAAGCATCGTAGAGTGGCAAGCCAAACAAAAAAAATGCAGATAAATTACATATTTAATCTTACTCAAAGTGCACCACTTGCTATAACCCCACCATATTGTACCACATTAATTTAAACTGAACATCCCTAAGAATGACATTTGCGAGATAGAATACTTTATATAGAAATATACTTTTTTGGATATTGAAACTTCTGCAATGGTATGAATAAAAAGGCTTCGTACATCAAAAGTAATAATTAATTGTTTGTTGTTGTTGTTTCTTATCCCACTTGGCTGCCCAAGCCCACGAGCCCATACGACTCATGATTGAAGGGGAAGGAAGCAGCTTCTGTTGTGATGGAGCACCCGTAGGTAGAAGTCTGACTTTGGCTCCGTGACGCTCTTGCAGTCATAGGAGACCGGGACCTACGGCTTAAAGTGGATTCCGAACCACTACAAACATCCATGGCACCGCCGGGATTCGAAACCGAAACCTGTGGCACCGAGCGCCAGAGCGCTAGACACTCGACCATTCAGGTCCCAAATTTGTGAATGCTAACGGCTCGCGGTGTTCCCAGGTGGTCACCCACCCAAGTACTGACCGCGCCCAATGAAGCTTGACTTCGGTGATCTAACGAGAACCGGTATATTCAGCATGGTACGGTCGTTGGCGTAGTAATAATTAATAAATGTATATTCTTTTTCTTCATTGTACAACGGTCGACAGTGAGCAAAGGTCATCTGCCTACTCTCAAATTTCGAGACAGGAGATTTTCTATTTTCACGGGGTGATGTTATCATATTAGACCGAGACCTAGGGTTTAAAGTGGATTCCGAGCCATTACTAGCATCCATGGCACCATGAACTCGAACCCTGTGGCATCGAACGCCAGAGTGCTAGTCACTCTGCCATCAGACACCAATAAATATATGTATATGTAACACCATAAAAATGTTGACAAATTTAAAACCCCTTAGTAAGCATGAAACAGTTATTAGAGTGTTAAGTCTAGACATTTCAGAAGTGTCGCAAAGATTTACAAACAATTTTCAAAACCTGTATAATTGTCAGACTGCTTAAAGTTTATGGCTATTTTTCACTACAATCTTTTGACAATGGAAACTGCATCTTCGAAACAACAACATGTTTTCTTGAGTTCATAAACGGATTTCTTCCAAGACAATGGAATTTCCAACATTTAGAAACCATTACTGTAATGAAACAATTTTTACGATGTCCAAAACGAAACGTTGTTCTATTTATCATCAGTCTCAAACAAAATGGCGGCTAAAAATTGTAAGACAATAGAAGTCGTGACCTGCCATTATGTTACTGCAGAATTCAGTTAATCGAATTGAAAAATTAAGTCTAGTTTACTTATAAAGCTCGATTTATTAATTTTCCTTGAAATTTTTATTCTTTTTTGTCAATTTATTGTTCTTATAAATCAATATTTATGATTATCTGTCGCCGAGCCCATTATTTATAAAATATTGGTTATTGTGCAATAAATAATCTAGAACAAATTCATCTATTCTTATAGAATAGATGTATCTCAGGTTAATTTTATTTTATTTATAATTAGCGTGATCGTGGTAAATTCAGAAACTAATTAGTGTCTTAATTTTAATTAAATGGGAAGCTTTTCTGTTAGTTTTTAAAAATAATTAAGAATTTTTATTAAATGTCGAAAATAACTGTCTTAAGTTTCTGAATGTTCTCAGGTAATTAATAATACAACTATTAAAATTAATGTATTGCCTACGTAGATGTTTCTTAATTCAAATTAATGGAAGAAAAATAAATAATTGACCATTGTTCATTGCGATATTATTAATGTAATATATTGCTTACAATTTTGTTTTTAAATTAAATAATCTACCGATACTGTCATTGGAATGAATCGTTATATTTCATTGATATAACTTTCAAAATAATTCGTAATTTATATTTGTTTAAAAATATTTATAAGTAGATTAAATAGATATTATGTATTTTCAAATTTAGTTTCATTTTCTTTAGAACAGAAGTCTCTAGCCCGCGAATTTTTTGCTATTTTCTGATTATGTTCTGCATTTGGCTCGACATATTACATGTAAACATGCTAATTTAATATATATATATAAATAGCATGTTTACATATATATGTGAGGCCTGATGGCCGAGTGACTAGTGCTCGATACCGCAGTCTGCTGGCTTACATAACCCGGCGGTGCTATAGATGCTTGCAGTGGTTCGAAATCTACTTTAAACGATAGGTCCCTGTCTAATATAGCTGTAGAGAGTAAGGCTGACAACCCTTCCTGTGAAAAGAAAACGTATCATGTTTCGGAATCTGCCAGTAGGTAGACGGCCTTTCCCCACCCCTCACCCTCACCCTCACGGGGAGCTGCTGCACTATTGACGAAGAATATAGATTAAATTATATATATAATATATATTATAACATTATTATTATATAAGTACATTTGCTAAAGGAACATATAGGAATTTAATGCTCATAAAATAATTGCAATAAGAGGAATACCCTATCCACAGTTCTAATTATTAAATTAAACTCTTATGTCGACTTAATTCTATTTTTAATTTTGATGTGAAAGTATACCAACATTATAAAAATTTAGTTAAACTTACTATACCAACATTACTTAAACTTATATTAGATTTGTTGTTTTTGTTATTGAAAAAATACATCGAAACGATGTGTTAGGTTTAACCATGCCCGGCTTTGTCGGTAATCTAGTATTTATGATCTGAAATTTTAAATCGACTAGCCAATATAGGATATTAACAACAAAATTTTCCTTCACTCATTATTGCTGGACCATAAATGGCACACAATGCTCATTAAATTTCTATGGCATTATACCCTTATATTTGAAGAAAACGAAGCACATCTTCTGACATTTAGCGGGTATTATAACAGCTATTTTAGTTTGCCTTTTTTTTTTCTCTAATTTTTAAATTTTAATTAAATGAGAAAAAGAAACTAAAATTTCAAAGCTTTCTGACAGCAAATTATTTAAAGAATATGTAACAGCATTAAATCCATCGAACCACTTGTGGCATCTTCGCTAATTAATCAAAATATTTTATCCAGGAAAAGACTTTTCCCGGATTTTGAAAACAGAGAGCACTACCTCTTCTGCTGTTTGTGTGCTCTAAGCCTTTCCCTTGTAGAGTCTGAAGAGAGCAAAGTAAGTGTAATTATTCAAATCAGCGAGCACTGCAAAGCGGATTTCGAGGCCCCTGCAAGAATTCCGTGGATTACTCTAAATCTCCTCGCTTGTTAACCGTGATGAGGTTGATTCGGCTTGTGCAGCATTAGAGACTGATTAAACAAATTTGAATAAAGGGCGTGAAGTAGAGTGAGTTAGAAGGTAGGTCAGTGTAGTACTTTGCGAGCAATTTCTACGGCTTTAATGAGAAATTTCAGTCATTTAACTAGCTTACGCAACCGATGGCTGGAAATGTGCTAATCTTTATTTTTCGGGGGGTGATTTTGCAGTAATTTAAAGTAAAGGACTTCGAAGCTTGCGTCAGAAATAGACAAATACAAATCGTTGTTGAATGTGTCGTGTCATAGGAAATATAATTATTAGAATAGAATGTAGGTTTGAAAAAGTATTTTGTCTACAGAATCATCATACTGTATTTGCCAAAAGAAAAATAGTTACAATCAGTTAGTTACAATGTATTAAAAATAGTTACAGTTACAATCAGATTTATATTGCATGAAAATTCTGTAAATATTTTTATCAATATTTTAATTATGTTTCTGTTGAACATTCCCATACCTCATGTTCGGTATTTATGATATCAACACTACCTACGGGTGATAAGGGAAGGACATAGCCTTCCAGATGAACTTATACGAGTAACTGCTCCGCATTTGCGTATCATATGGGAAAAAGGTCATTAAATTCGTGTACCACAAATTCAGTTTAATAATGACAGACAAAAGTTAATTTTAAAGAGTACAAAGCAAAGTATGTATGTTTAAATTCGTCTGTCATTTCATAAAGTTGCATATACAATTGAATAAAGATAATTACGACGTACGGTTTATATATACATAAATTATCGTTATACAGTTGTATATGCAACTTTATGAAATGACAGACAATTTTTACAAAAAATAAATTTAAAACTGAATTTGTGATAAACGAATTTAAAATTATAAAAATAAAAATGAATGATAGTTTAAGTAAATTTATAATTATTACAGAATTCATCAATCCAATATTGTTTGACGAGGTTAATTTATCAATTTCCTCTCATAATTTCAACAATACCCTTAATAAAAAAGAATCGCATACACCGTCAAACTCTCTTTTAAAAAATCTCTACGGAAACCTCGGTTTGTCTCTTATTTTGGGCATAACTGATCCTCCGGCTTTTCCTCTATCGAATTTCCTCATACATACATGTATATAATACCGAATTCTCTCTTTGTCTCAAAAACAAAAGATTCCTCGGAAATCGTTTGATATCTGCAGCATCTCAGTTAAGGTGTCAGTTTGGGGAGGGCTTGCGTCATTGGCTGTGAGACGTTGAGACCTCTATTCGGGCTTCACTGGGTACAAATCAGCGCTGCAAGAAATGGGGCTACCACGAGAGCGGTGCTATGTGGGTTTAAAGTTGCCTCTCAAACTGACATTCCCCCTTTTTTTATCGCCCCTACCACCCCTCACTGTATAAAAAATGTTTATATTCGTAAATGTTCTCTTTTTCTGGGGAGTTCAGTTCTTCATTCGTTCTATCTCCTCCCCCCTCGCCGACACCCTTTGGGATCGAACGAACGCGAATATCATATACTTGTGTTTTGGTTTTTTTTCTTTGGGTCGAATGCCTCCGGGGAAGTTATTCCTTTTGTCAGAGAAAGTTATATTTTGTCCAGAAATGCATTCCGCGTTATATAAAAAAATAAAAAATAGGAAATAGAATAGGAAAAAGAATAAAAAGAAAAATCGGAAGTAGTTTTTGTTTAAGGAGCCTTCCGTGGGAAATAAGAAAAAAAAATAAATAAATAAAAAAAGTGGAATTTGAATTTTGACGTAGTCATAGAGGCGTAGTCGGATATTTTTTCTTCAGAAAATACGCAGTAGTCAATTATTCGAAAATTGAAATAGCATATTTATTTTAAATATTTTTAGTCTGCATTTTAAAGAGAATGGGACAATAAATGTACTTATCTATGAAAATGTTTCATTTCTCTCTCTCAGCTGCGAGCTTAAAGCTTTACTTTTAAGTTAAATTCGTTATTGGATGGGAAATCGTTTTGCTTTCTTTTTTTTTTTTTTTTTTTTTTTTTTTTCGCAAAATTGCGTTCTGGTTGGTTCGTGGATTGCGTTTGTTTTTATTTTTTTAAATGCATAAATATCTAGAAAACGACTGGCATTAGATCTATTTATCTTTGCCATCAGGCACTATATATATGTGTGTGTATATTATATATATAAATTATCTTTATTCAGTTGTATATACAACTTTATCCAACTGAGATCCCGGCTTTTACTCTATCGAATTTCCTCATACATACATGTATATAATACCGAATTCTCTTTGTCTCCAAAAACAAAAGATTCCTCGGAAATCGTTTGATATCTGTAGCATCTCAGTTAAGGTGTCAGTTTGGGGAGGGCTTGCGTCATTTGCTGTGAGATGTTGAGTCCTCTATTCGGGCTTCACTGGGTACAAATCAGCGTTGCAAGAAACGGGCTACCACGAGAGCGGTACTATGTGGGTTTAAAGTTGCCTCTCAAACTGACATTCTCCTTTTTTTTCATCCGCTACCACCCCTCACTATATAAAAAATGTTTATATTCGTAAATGTTCTCTTTTTCTGGGAAGTTCAGTTCTTCATTCGTTCTATCTCCACCCCCCATCGCCGACACCCTTCGGGATCGAACGAAAGCGAATATCATATACTTGTGTTTTGGTTTTTTCTTTGGGTCGAATGCCTCCGGGTAAGTTATTCCTTTTGTCAGAGAAAGTTATATTTTGTCCAGAAATGCATTCCGAAAAGAAGAATAAATAAGAAAAATCGGAAGTAGTTTTTGTTTAAGGAGGCTTCCATGGGAAATAAAAAAAAAAAAAAAATAATAAAAGTGGAATTTGAATTTTGACGTAGTAGGATATTTTTTTCTCCAGAAAATACGCAGTAGTCAATTATTCGAAAATTGAAATAGCATGTCTTTATTTATTTTAAATATTTTTTGTCTGCATTTTAAAGAGAATGGGAGAATAAATGTATTTGAGTTAAATGTATGAAAATGTTTCATTTCTCTCTCTCCGCTGCGAGCTTATAGCTTTACTTTTAAGTTAAATTCGTCATTGCTTTCGGAAATTATTTTGCTTTCTTTTTTTTTTTTTTTTTTTGTTTTTGTTCACAAAATTGCGTTCTGGTTGTTTCGTGGCTTGCGTTTGTTTTTATGTTTTTAAAATGCATAAATGGTTAGAAAACAACTGGTATTGCATCTATTTATGTTTTTCTTTGAATGCGTTTTGGAATTTTTTTTTTTTTTTATTAGCGACGAGCTGCAATTTTTTTGTTTACTGATGAACAATTGATATTATTTTTTAAAATCAATAACAAAAGTCCTGTGTAAATATTGTTTTAACTTGTAAGATACTAAAATAATAATTTTTATGTTTTCGAAATTGCTTTAATCTCTCTCTACGCAATTTTAAATGCATCAAATTGCCAATTTTTTTTTTAAAGTGTCTTATTCTCATTTTGATTCTGAACAAAATATTTCTGTCTTCAGAGGAAGTTTTATACAAATTATATAAATAGAGAAGATATCAGTTTAAAGTTTAAAATTTAAAATTCATGTTTTCAAAAAATGAACATTTATAAACATAGATACACGTTAAGACAATATTTGCCTGTATTACTGATTTGTGAATTAAAGAAACTTTAGCAATTCTAATAAGCGTGCTACGAATACCAATTTTGTTTGATGAAAATCTATCAATTTCCTCTCATGATTTCAACAATAACATTAATAAACAAGTAATAAAAAAAAATAAAAAAAATTTAAAGTCAATTCCTACTTTTTTCTCACTATATTGCAAAAAGTCCTTTATAAATAATTTTCATTCATTTTTTTTAATTTTATCTGGCGCCATCTATTGGTAGATATATGCAACTTAAATCTAAAAAAAACTAAAATTAATTAATTAAATTTAATTACTGAATTAATATTTGAAGAAACTGTATTATCATCAAGTGTCATCCACTACGAGTTAAAAAAAACTGTATTTGAACTTGAGTGGATGAATAAAAAGTATTTTATTAACGATGTAAAATTTGAACAAGATATATACAGGGAGAGTGTGAGCTAATAGAAGGAATTGAAAAAAAAAAAAAAAGAATCGTATACAAAGGCAAACTCTATTTAAAAAATCTCTACTGCATCCTCGTTTTGTCTCTTATTTCGGGCATAACTGAGCTCCCAGCTTTTCCTCTATCGAATTTCCTCATACATACATGTATATAATATCGAATTCTCTGTCCCCAAAAACAGAAGATTCCACTACGAGTGTCATCCACTACGAGTATTTGAACTTGAGTGGATGAATAAAAAGTATTTTATTAACGATGTAAAATTTGAACAAGATATATACAGGGGGAGAGTGTGAGCTAATAGAAGGAATTGAAAAAAAAAAAAAAGAATCGTATACAAAGGCAAACTCTATTTAAGAAATCTCTACTGCAACCTCGTTTTGTCTCTTATTTCGCGCATAACTGAGCTCCCAGCTTTTCCTCTATCGAATTTCCTCATACATACATGTATATAATACCGATTTCTCTGTCCCCAAAAACAGAAGATTCCTCGGAAATCGTTTGATATCTGCAGCATCTCAGTTAAGGTGTCAGTTTGGGGAGGGCTTGCGTCATTGGCTGTGATACGTTGAGTCCTCTATTCGGGCTTCACTGGGTACAAATCAGCGCTGCAAGAAACGGGCTACCACGAGAGCGGTACTATGTGGGTTTAAAGTTGCCTCTCAAACTGACATTTCACCCCTTTTTTTTCCCCTACCACCCCTCACTGTATAAAAAATGTTTATATTCGTAAATGTTTTCTTTTCTGGGAAGTTCAGTTCTTCATTCGTTCTCCCCATCCGACACCCTTTGAGATCGAACGAACGGGAATATCATATTCTTTTGTTTTGGTTTTTTTTCTTTGGGTCGAATGCCTCCGGGTAAGTTATTCCTTTTGTCAGAGAAAGTTATATTTTGCCCAGAAATGCATTCCGCGTTGTATAAAAAAATAAGTAAATAAATAAAAAATAGGAAATAGAATAGGAAAAGAATAAGAAAAATCGGAAGTAGTTTTTGTTTAAGGAGCCTTCTGTGGGAAATAAGACGGAAAAAAAAATAATAAAAAGTGGAATTTGAATTTTGACGTAGTTATAGAGGCGTAGTCGGATATTTTTTTTCTCCAGAAAATACGCAGTAGTCAATTATTCGAAAATTGAAATAGCATGTTTTTATTTATTTATTTTATTTAAATATTTTTTAGTCTGCATTTTAAAGAGAATGGGAGAATAAATGTACTCGCGTTAAATGTATGAAAATGTTTCATTTCTCTCTCTCCGCTGCGAACTTAAAGCTTTACTTTTAAGTTAAATTCGTTATTGGATGGGAAATTGTTTTGCTTCCTTTTTTTCTCGCAAAATTGCGTTCTGGTTGTTTTGTGGATTGCTTTTGTTTTTATGTTTTTAAAATGCATAAATGGCAAGAAAACAACTGGCATTGCATCTATTTATGTTTTTCTTTGAATGCGTTTTGCGATTTTTTTTTTTTTTTTTTTTTTTATTGAGGAGGTGGAATTCGTTTTTTTTACTAGAACTCAATTAATATTATTTAAAAAAAAAACTGTGTAAATATTGTTTTAACTTGTAAGATATTAAGATAAGAATAATTTAAATTTTTTTTCAAAACTACCTTAATCCTCTGTACGCAATTTTAAGTGCATCAAATTTGCGATTTTTTTTAAAAAGGGATTTATTGTCATTTTGATTCTGAATAAATTATTTCTATTTTGAGAAAAGGTTCTATATAAATTATAGAAACACAGAAAATATGAATTCAATGGTTCAAATTTCAAAAATTCACGTGTGCAAATAATGAACATTTATAAACATACATGGATACACGTTAAGACAACCTTTGTCTGTATTATTAATTCGTAAATTAAAGACACTTTAGCAATTTTAATAAGCATGCATAAATCCAATTTTTTTATTAAATTCTATCAATTTCCTGTCTTGATTTAAACAATAACCTTAATAAAAAAAAACGAATCGCATACACCGTCAAACTCTCTTTAAAAATCTCTACTGCAACTTTGGTTTGTCTCTTTATTTGGGCATAACTGAGCTCCCGGCTTTTCCTCTATCGAATTTCCTCATACATACATGTATATAATACCGAATTCTCTTTGTCCCCAAAAACAAAAGACTCCTCGGAAATCGTTTGATATCTCCAGCATCTCAGTTAAGGTGTCAGTTAAAGGAGAGCTTGCGTCATTTGCTGTGAGATGTTGAGTCCTCTATTCGGGCTTCACTGGGTACAAATCAGTTCTGCAAGAAACGGGCTACCACGAGAGCGGTGCAATGTGGGTTTAAAGTTGCCTCTCAAACTGACATCCCCCTTTTTTTTCACCCATCACTGTATAAAAAATGTTTATATTCGTAAATGTTCTCTTTTCTGGGGAAGTTCAGTTCTTCATTCGTTCTATCTCCACCCCCTTCGCCGACACCCTTTGGAATCGAACGAACGCGAATATCATATACTCGTGTTTTGGTTTTTTTTCTTTGGGTCGAATGCCTCCGGGTAAGTTATTCCTTTTGTCAGAGAAAGTTATATTTTGTCTAGAAATGCATTCCGTGTTATATATATATAAAAGTAAATAAATAAAAAATAGGAAATAGAATAGGAAAAGAATAAGAAAAATCGGAAGCAGTTTTTGTTTAAAGCGGCTTCCGTGGGAAATAAGAAGGCAAAAAAAGAAAAGAAAAAGTGGAATTTGAATTTTGACGTAGTCATAAAGGGGTAGTAGGATATTTTTTTTCAAGAAAATACGCAGTAGTCAATTATTCGAAAATTGAAATAGCATGGCCGTTATTTATTTTATTTTAAATATTTTTTGTCTGCATTTTAAAGAGAATGGGAGAATAAATGTACTTGAGTTAAATTTAGGAAAATGTTTCATTTCTCTCTCCCCGCTGCGAACTTAAAGCTTTACTTTTTAAGTTAAGTTCGTTATTGGATGGGAAATTGTTTTGCTTCCTTTTTTTTTTCTCGCAAAATTGCGTTCTGGTTGTTTCATGGTCTGCGTTTGTTTTTATGTTTTTAAATTGCATAAATGGCTAGAAAACAACTGGCATTGCATCTATTTATGTTTTTATTTGAATGCGTTTTGAATATATATTTTTTTTTTGGGAGATGGAATTTATTTTTGTTTACTTGTGCACAATTGATATTATTTTTAAAAAAATACAAAAAAGAAGAATGTAAATATTGTTTTAACTTGTAAGATATTAAAATAAGAATGATTTATATTTTTTTCAAAACTACCTTTATCCCCCTGTACGCAATTTTAAGTGCATCAAATTGTCAATTTTTAAAAAAAATGATGTATTTTCATTTTGATTCTGAATAAATTATTTCTTATTTGAGAAAACGTTGTATACAAATTATAGAAACATATCGAAAATTTATTTGCAAACATATTTTTTTTGTTAAACAATTTAAATTCAATTGTTAAAAAACTTGAAAAAATTGGCACCAGTAACTAACTAATTATTTTGCTATTTATTTAACCTTTTTTTTCATGTGTATCATAAATATATATTCATTTCACTTTGAAACCACTTTTGGAAAAATAACTATTGCACAAAAGTGGTGTTTCTTGATGAATTAGCAGCCTGATGGCCAATTGGCTAGTGCTCTGGCCTTTGGTACCACAGGCTTCATTTTCGTATTCTGGCGGAGGCATGGGTGTTTGTGAGTGGTTCGAAATCCACGTTAAAGTGTAGGTCCCGGTCTAATTAGCCCAAAGTGTTCAAAAAGTGACCGTAGAGCGCCAACCAAACCAAATTTTGGTGAATTGTTTGGCCATATTTCATTATTTAAACATCATAGTCAGCGCATTAAAAAATATGTGCAGGCATAAAACTACGTCATTGAATACGATTAATTATATAGTACCTATAAATATTAGAGCTACCTGAAAATAATGGAACCCACTACCTGTAAGTAATGGAAAAAAACTTTTAATTTTCCATTCAGAATCAAGCAATTAACTTTTTTTAGGTACATTTATAAATTACAATTCAAACCAATTGGGGCGTATGAACATCTTACTTATAGATTTTTAATACAAATTAATTCCATTGAATAAATTACATAGCAATATCTGAATTCTTTTTTTGCCATGATGTCAAACAAAGCAAATTTTACTTACTATTACTTAAAAGGTAACAGCATTCTTTTAATATTCAGAAAATGCAGTCTTCTTTTTAAGGTCCCTGATATTTTTATCTCCCTAAATGGTAAGAAAGCAAATTCTTTCAAAGACACTGGCACGAGGTAGTAACCACCTACGTTAATTAATTCGTGAATATCTTGAGGGAAAAAAAATGTTCTGGAATTTCTGGTATGTTTTCTTTTGACAAACCCTGTGTGTGCATAAAAATTAATGCAAAGTGAGAGCCTCATTATACATATTGTACCTGAATCAGGAAATGTAGGAGGAACGATAAAAAAAAAAGTATGCTTGTACCTGACTTGAACGCAAATAATTTTACGGAATTTACGAAGTTAATAGTGTTAATTAGTATGTTAAACTGGGTGATTTATTGTGTCTTTTCTTTTGGGTATTTTCTTTTTTAATAGTCTTGTAGCTGCAAGACAAAAAAAAAAATTAGGAAAAAGATGTAGTTTGCATGAAATAATAATCGTGATTTATTTTTTTTAACTATCTCTGTATCGTAGGTATTATTATTTAAATATTTTTTATTAATACTTAGTTTCAAACATTTACGATATATATTGTTATTTATTCTGTTTTTAATTAATTTGTTAAAATTTATGGAAAGTAAAAATTATCACAAAACGTTTTTATGTGAAGGCATTTTATTAGTTTTTTTGTACATAGGAATAATACTTCAATTAGAAAAATCTTGTAATTAAATTTTTTTTTTTTTAATTTATGTTCAAAATGTTTATGTTCACTCACATTTCAGTAATCCAAGATTGTTTTTAAAAATAATAAAATAAAAAATTTTGTTTTGAATTTGATATAAATACCTTCCTTATTATTTTTTTTATTTTTTTTTTCTTGTTTGTTATTATTTAAAACGTCGTAAATAACATATTTATATAAATTATCAACAGGAAACCAGAATTTAAATGAGATTTTTGAGGTGGGTGGCATAAATAAGTTCTTTTAGATATTTATATAACAAAATAAAACTTAATAAGAATAATTAATAGGAATAAAAGAAAGCTGTGTTTCATTTCTGAAAAACATTTTGATTTCACCAAATAAATACATTTTATTCTTTCATTATTAATCAGAATTATAAACTTTTATAGTTTTAAAATTTTAAAAATATTTAATTGCAATAGCAAGCAATTTTAAAACAAGATTTTCACGTGTTTTCATAGCATAAAAATGAGATTCTTAGCTAATTGTAAAATTAAATTCTAGATAGTTAATTACTTTTCTACTCAATTAATCCCTTTCAATACAAAATATTCATAAACATAGTATGTATGAAGCTTGCATATTACTAAAATACATATAAACAATACAGTGATTGTCTGAGCTATACATTCTCTCTATCATCAAAAGATATTTATACAGTTCTCAATAAAAAAAATCATCTAATAATATTAATATTTTAAAAATTTATCAATTTAAAAAATTAAAAATTAATATTTTAAAATGTATAGAATTAAAAATTAACACTTTTTTGTATTTTATTAAAAAATACATCAGCCATCAATAAGAACTACTGGAAAAAAAAATTTAATTCATACAAACATACACCTTATAAAAAATTTAACATCACTCCCTGAAATAAAAAAACATCACACAAAACATCCATGTTATAACAAATTTAACATCACACGAAACATCCATCTTATAACGAATTTAGCAACACTCCTGAAAACCTAATCTATGCTCTCTTAATAATCTATGCTCACTAAAATCCATAATAACGATAGATTGATTGTCTGAGCTATACATTTATTATCAAAAGACATTTATGCAGTTCTCAAAAAAAAAAATCATTTAATAACATTGATATTTTTAAATTCATAGAATTAGAAATTAACATTTTTGTGTTTTGTAATGAAAAAAACAATCATCGACCATGTAACAGTACTGAAAAAAATTTAGTTCTTACATGCATTTATCTTATAACAAATTTAGCATCGCTCCCTAAAAAAACATCACACGAAACATCCATGTTATAAAAAATTTAGCATCACTAACTGAAAAATGACATTACACAAAACATCCATCTTATAATAAATTTAACATCAATAGCTGAAAAAAAAACATTACACAAAAAAAAAAAAACATCCATCCTATAACAAATTTAGCAACACTCCTGAAAACTTAATCTATGCCCACTAAATTCCATAATGACGATAGATTGATTGTCTGAGCTATACATACATTCTATCATCAAAAGACATTTATGCAGTTATCAATAAAAGTAAATCATTTAAATTATAGAATTATAAATTAACTTTTTTTTGTTTTTAAAAAAAAAAATCATCAACCATACATAAGTACTGAAAGAAAATTTAATTCATACATGCTTTCATCCTATAACAAATTTAACATCACTCCCTGAAAAAAAAACAGCCATCTTATAACAAATTCAACATCACTCCCTGAAAGAAACAACCATCTTATAACGAATTTAGCAACACCCTTGATAACCTAATCAATATTCTCTTAATATTATCTCACTAAAATCCATAATAACGATAGATTGATTGTCTGAAGTATACATTCATTCTATCACCCAAAGACGTTTATGCAGTTCTTAATAAAAAAAACTCATTTAATGATATCGATATCTTTAAATTTATAGAATTAGAAATTAACTTTTTTTGTGTTTTGTAAAAAAACTCATCTGTATTTAAAAAAAATTTAGTTCTTCCATGTATTCATCTTATAATAAATTTAACATCACTCCCTGAAAAAAAAAACATAAATCTTATAACGAGTTTAGCATCACCCCTGGAAACAATCTATGCCCTCTTATCTCGAACTAAAATCGAAAAGATAAACCAATCATAAGCACCTGTCATCTAGGAACTTAGATCAATTACGCATCTACCATAAAAAAAATCACCAGAGAGAACAGGGAGGGGGAAGGGGTGGCCGAAGAATAAAAAAAAAATATGCACCACCCAGAATTCTTAACTAATCACTTGTAGTATTGTTTCGAAAACGCCATTTCAAAGCTATATTTATCACGGCTACCGAAAATTGCTGGCAAAATGTAAAACAGAGACCATTTTCCTATTGTCTTGGTATAGAATCGTGGAAAATGGCGTTCAAACAATTAAGTGGGAAGTACAGAAGCAGTTATCTAGAATGGGAGGTTTTCACAAAGGGGACTTTTTCCTACTGGATAGATTTGTAAAGGTTCCGCTTGTTTCATTGTAGTGCAGGGAAGCAGTTACTACAGGCATTGAAATTCAAACTATGAGCACGGGGTTTTATTTCCAAAGTTGCTGATTCCTTTTATTTTTGTTTTTAATCTTATTTCTAGAATAATCAATGGATGGGTCTTTTCTTAGAATCTGCAAATTGTTTTTTAGGATTATGTTTGGTTTTTATCTTCTTTTAAACATACATTTAGATAATCATTTAAAAAACGGTTTTTTTTTTTTTTTTTTATTTTGGAATGCAATTTAGCAAATAAAGAGTTTTATTTGGCTTGTGACATGTTTGTTGTTAGGATAATTTAAGGATCTCATTTTGTTCGTTATTATCTGAAATCGAATTCCTGTAGTGTGTGAGTATTTTGGTATTAAAAAATTATTTTCTTCCGAAATTAAAATATTTTAATTAAAATTAATTATTGTAAAATTATTACTTATTGAATTTCGAGAATTGAATTTTTTTTAAATTACTATTTGTTTAAATATTATTAACAATAAAAATGCTACATTTAATGTTCACCTTTTGGTAGCTACATTTAATGTCCATCTTATGGTAGCTACTTTTAATGTTTATTTTATGGCAATTACATTTAATGGTCATCATACATTAGTTACATTTAATGTTCATCTTACGTTAGTTACATTTAATGTTCATTTTAGGGTAGCTAAATTAAAATGTTCATCTTAGGTTAGCTATATTTGATATTCAACTTATGTTAGCTACATTTAATGATCATTTTTCTATTAAATTTTTATCATAACATTAATTAACAAATGCTAATAAACTAACCCAAATAACATACTTAATAAACAAATCCATCATGTCTATAAATAAATTTTATTAATCTCCTCTTTATTTCAAATATTTTAAATAAATTTTATTGATATAGAATCCTGTTTAGAAAAAAAAATTATAACACACATTTTCACTTTTTTAAATATTTTACAGAAGTTTCCTATGACAGTCTAGCTTAAGCAGTAATGCATTTTCTTTATCCTAGCGCTTTCGAAATAAACACGAAAAAATAATAACAAAACATATACTCATAAAGCAAAACCAAAATTGAACTAGTGCGAGAAATCCAACTATAGAAAATACAATTTACTCAATGATCCCAGTATTCAGATATAATGTGCAAATTCCAAATTTATTTGATTCATCCGCATCATTTTTTAACACGGGGCCCCATCTTTACAAAAACTCCACAGAGATTGATGATATATACTTTTCAATACCATCATCTCCTTTTTTGCGGATGAACTAGCTAAAACCATTCAATAACTCCCTTAAAAACGGCAGCGCATATGAAACTGGGATGATTCACTTAGCTCCTTTCATCCATTATCGGCCTTCCACACAAACCCAAGGAGTAGTGTGGGTGTGTGTATCTTTTTATCGTGTATAAACCCCTGAGGAGATGTCATATCTTTCCATTAAACACGCCAGGCGAATTGTCATAAACCCCTTTTTTGCGCTTCGCTCCAGCACAAAAAAAAAAAAAAAAAAAAAAAAAAATTGGCGCATTATTACCCGAAGAGAAAAAGGAACTCCAATTCATATACAAATATCTATAAAAAACTGCCTGAGTACTCTATTTCTTTCATTCTTTTTTTTTTCTTCTTGAAATACGAACCATCCATGGTTGTTTACATGAGAGTTAAAAAAGAACCAGACATGTTTGTTATATTTTTTTTTTATATTCTGCTGTATACATAGATGTAAGTTTGCATTATCTATGCGTTATCAGCATCCGCGACCTTTTTCTTTATTATGTCCACCTTTTTCTCCTTCTCTATACCCGATTCCTTATCTGGAGAGGCAGGAGGCGCCCTTGCAAATAAACCAGAGATTGTTTCCCAGGTTTCGGAATAAAACCCTCGTTTATTGTTACCATTTCAGTGTGGACGAGTCCCAAAAACTCTTCAAGAGTATTTTTAGAATTCATTGAAGAGTAGCGAGCGCAATAATCTTCTGACTTCATTACTTACAGAAAAGAAGAAGAAGCACAGTTTTTTTTTTTTTTTTTTTTCATTTTATGTGCTGAGGTGTTGGTTCGGACTGTCAAGTCAAGTCCTGGATGGTTAAAAGCACGGGGGTCGATGCAGTGGTTGCAAGAAACTTAAAAAAAAGAAGCTTCAAGTGTCGCTTCAGGGTTGCAAAGACAGTAGCAAGGGTGGCGATAAACTTTATTGCCGCGAAAGAAAAGAAGGAAAACTATTTCTTTTGTAAGTTATTAACATGCATAGCTATTTGAAGGCTTTTTTCTTTTTTGGGAAAAGGAGGAAAGAGTTGAGACCGTACGTGATTATTCTTGGTCCTTGCAGCTCGTTAAAATGCAATCTTTTCGTGAACATATTTCTATCGTTTTAAGCACATTCTGTCAAGATGTTTATTTCCAGAAAGAAAAAAAAAGTGCTTTTTATCGCGGTAAATGGATTTTTTTTTTTCGTGTCATTAAATGTTTCTATTTGAGATGTTCCTGCCTTTCTCTTCACAAGGATGCCTCCGAGCCATGCGTTTTGCTTTGAGATTGTGCGCTAGTTTTGTGTAAATAACGCGTTTTGGATGTTTGATGTTGGAATTTATTCGCTGTGATTTTTAAGTTTAAAAATTAAAAAGAAAATTGTTAAAAATGATTATTTTAGTATGTATTGTTTTTCTTAAAAATGACAATTTTTTTTTTCTCAAAAGGGAGAAATTTTGTTGTTCTTTGAAGTTAAATAAATTTATGCTTTCACAATTACGTTGCTTTGCTTTGAGTTTTTGATTGTCTTTCTAGTTTATCATTTTAATTGTCAGTTTAATAATTTGAACTTTTTTTATTATACAGTACATTTTACATTTTATTTCTTTTGTTGAAGTTTTTTTTTTCTAATTCAAGAATAATTATTTTCTAATTCATCTTTACTCATGAACTCGTACAAGCCGGTGGCTCAATGGTCATTACTCCAGAGGCTGAATGTTGCCGAACGGACATATATACTGTTGATTACAATGGTCATTTCTCCAGAGGTTCAATGTTGCCCACTGGGCATATATAAGCTGTTGTTAGATCAACTTTAGCCATGAGCTTACATTGGTTCCAATCTTTTTTAAATTTAGTTTGAGTTTAATTTTTTGATTAATTGTAATGGAAATTATTTTCATAAAATCATTTGCTGCCATCAATGTTGCTGCCTTTTGATTTCTTAAATATTTGTTTCGTAATTTGAAAAAAGCCAATATCAAAAAATGAGTTTATATACATAATAAACAAAGCAGATATTATTTCGTGAACTGAATTATAATTGTTTAACAAAAGTACTTTCAATTAACAGAACTACTCATAATATAGTTTAGATGTAAATTTAGATATTCAAACTAAAAATTTTTTTTTTTTCCTAATTTTCATGTTAAATTAATTTATTTAAGAAAAATATACATGAGTTTTAATTACTAAATGTTATGAAATTATTCGATTTTTATCAAAGTGTTTTTGATAATTACATTACATTTGCATTTCAGTTATAAACAAGTAATGTAAAGTAAAAAATTTTGAAGTCAATTCCTACTTTTTTTCACTGTATTGCAGAAAGTCCTTTATAAATAATTTTCATTCATTTTTTAAAGTTTATCTGGCTCCATATATTGGTAGATATACGCAACTTAAATCTAAAAAAAACTAGAAATTAATTAATTAAATTTTATTAATGAATTAATATTTGAAAAAACTGTATTAACATCAAGTGTCATCCACTACAAGTTCAAAAAAAATGTACTTAAACTTGAGTGGATGAATAAAAAGTATTTTATGAACGATTGAAAATTTGAACAAGATATATATAGGGAGGGTGTGAGCTAATAGAAGGAATTGAAAAAAAGAATCGCATACACCGTCAAATTCTCTTTAAAAAAATCTCTACCGTAACCTCGGTCTGTCTCTTATTTTGGGCATAACTGAGCTCCCAGCTTTTCCTTTACAAATAAAGTCGAAATTTTCCTTTAACATCTGGCGCCATCTATTATATGATACATGCAACTTAAATCTAAAATAAAATTAAAATTAATTAATTAAATTTAATTAATGAATTAATTTGAAAAAACTATATTAACACCAAGTGTCATCCACTACAAGTTAAAAAAAATGTATTTGAACTTGAGTGGATGAATAAAAAGTATTTTATTAACGATTGAAAATTTGAACAAGACATGTATAGGGAGAGTGTGAGCTAATAGAAGGAATTGAATAATCCATTTAAATGCATTGAAACGTGATTAAATTATCTCGAATATAACATAATATTAAACATATTATCATAATAAATTTCTGAATCTTATTCAATTACAATGAGGGAAAAAAATTCTACCTTGTCGAGAACAAAAATAAATAAATAAATGAACAAAAACAAAAGCTCTTCGAAATAGACAAAAAAAATTAAATTTGATAAACCATGTTAGGGAACATCCAATAACCACAATGACAAAACCTCACAATAGAAAAATAAAAGGGAAAAACTTTTAAAATAACAACACACACAGCCACAGATAGGTATATTTATCCTATTACCTTTCCCCCCTTTTCTTCCCTATTATCCTTTGCTCACTTTCGATGACGAAGAAAACGATATACCTATTCCCTTGATTCAATCGATATTACCGAACAATGCCCATTCGTTCGGGTAATTCCACTTCCTGTCTTTGAACATCGATGACGATTCAACCTCGGAAGAAAATCGATCATCAACTCAGTCGAGTAGTTTCGAATTCGCGGGGACCAGCATCTGTCCCTTTTTTTTTGTTATTTTCCCTATTTTTTATTATTTTCCCTATTTTTTATTTGATATTTCAATTGCGTCCAGTTTGGAAAGGGAAATGGTCCTATCTTTCCCCTCCCCCTCTCCTGTACTGGTGGTCCTATAGTGAGGGGACAGTATGATCGGAATTGCAATAGGATATGAACCATCTTTTACATTGGAGCACGTAATGTCGGTCTTTCTTTGCTTTAATCTATTTTTTGTAATTTTTTTTTGCTTTGCTTTTTATGACTGACGTCTACGACAATGGATTGGTAATCGCAGTTATTGTGCTTGAAAGATAACATTTTAAAATATCTCGAATTAAAAAAAAAAAAATGTTTCTATTTTTAACATAAAAATATGAATAAAACAATTTTTTTATGGATTGTAGGTAATAAAGATATTTCTGGTTACGTAGAATTATGACGTTTGATTTATGACCACATGACAGCTACTCCATATTTATTATGAAATTAGCACATTCTGTTTTCTTTAGGTTATTGTTCTTATATTTAATATAAATAATTATTTGGAATAATGTAATAAGTATTGGAATACATAATGCATAAACATTTGTTATTATATTCCAAACCAAAATGTTAGAAGAAATGTCATTATTCAGTGATTTAAATCCCTTAAACTGTTATTAATAAGAAAATTTAATTTATAATTCCAAAAATTAAAAAAACAAAAATCCAAAGTTTTAATGGTCCAAAAATTATACTTTCTACTTTATATATTTAATGTACATATATAATAAATTTCTGTGAATAGTTTAACAAAATATAACATATATCTTTTATTGCAGCCATTACAGATAATTTTAAAGGAGGTTCGTTTAATTTGATCATTTTATTTGTTTGCTTAAAACAACAGTGAAATACTCTTTATATAAAAAAGTATTTTTTAACTTTCACCACATCGTAATAGAACCACGAATTTGAAAACAAGAACCGTTATCTTAAGCATCAGCTATTTAGACCCATCAAAGATATATTTGAACAAATGAATGAAATTAGCTGATGGAAGGAAAAAAATGTTTTTATAAACTGGGTTTTTTCAAATTTATTCTGCTTCCAGTTATACTTAGGAAGTAACTGATCTTATTTATGCATCTCTCCTTGTGTGGTCTAAGTAACAATAATTAGAAAAGCTAATTACAAAAGTAATAACAAGCGTCATTTTTACAAATAAGAAGTTTACCATTTTAAATGCTTATTACTGTTTTAAATAGCCGCATATTTAAACCAATTGCATGAATGTTTAATTTGTCTGTAAGAAGGTATTCTTCATCAAATGCTACAAATTATCGCGTCTGTATACAAAAATTCGTTATCCAATAGGTCAACTTCCCATCTGTGTCCCAACCAATCAACGGTCTAATCTCCGTTGGCTAATTCATGAGGTAACAAATTGCTCCAAAGTGTCTTAAATGGCCCTATTCCTTCCTGTTCAATTTCAGAAATGATCCAACCTCAGTAATATACTTCTCTACGTGTGGTCCAACAAATAATAATCTGCAGAGACACTGCAGAAACGTTTGTAACGGCCGTTAGTGGCAGCTCTGAGGAAAGTTGCCTCCGTTAAGCAGATTAGAGCATGGTTATGTTCTGTTGATATCCATCTGAGATAAACGGCCAGCAATTGCGGGATCACGATCTTTTGTTCCCCACGCACATAATGGCATTAGGTGTAATCAATACATAATGATAGTTTTGTCCACTGCGTGTGCTAAATCATATCTTTCATCCTTCCATGGCAAGAATACCTCATTGGGTGGCTTTTGTTTTCTGGAACGCCGGGCAGGAATTTATCTCAGTATCTCGACTGTGCATTTGAGTCCAGAATATGTTTTGGGAGAAAATTCGGGAATGAAAAAACCAAGTTCCCCTTAATCTCCAGAAAAAATGGAGCGTGATCCAAAAGGATTAATCTTGATATGCAAATTCCACTGGCTATGGGACGGAGGAAAGATTGGTATTATTTCAGAACAGACAAATTATCGTGTCTGTATGCAAAATTCGTTATTCAATAGGTCAACTTCCCATCAATGTCCAAACCAATCAACAGTCTATGTCATGATGTAACAAATTGTAACCTGAGGTAACAAATTGCACCAAAGTGTCTTAAATGGTCCTATTTCTTCCTGTTCAATTTCAGAAATGATCTAACTTCAGTAGGTGTACATAATGGCATTAGGTGTAATCAATACATAATGACAGTTTTGTCCACTGCGTGTGCTAAATCACATCTTTCATCCTTCCATGGCAGAATACCTCATTGGGTGGCTTTTGTTTTCTGGAACGCCGGGCAGGAATTTAACTCAATATCTCGACTGTGCTTTTGCGTCCAGGAAATTTTTCTGAGAGAAAATTCGGGAATGGAAAAATCAAGTTCCCCTTCCTCTCCAGAAAAGAGAATGGAGTCTGGAGTTCGCGTCGCGTGATCCAAAAGGATTAATCTTGATATGCAAATTCCACTGACGGTGGGACGGAGAAAAGATTTGTTTTATTTCAAACAGACAAATAATTATCGCGTCTGTATACAAAAATTCGTTATCCAATAGGTCAACTTCCCACCTATGGCTAATTCCTGAGGTAACAAATTGCACCAAAGTGTCTTAAATGGCCCTATTCTTGAGGTAACAAATTGCACCAAAGTGTCTTAAATGGCCCTATTCCTACCTGTTCAATTTCAGAAATCAGTTTTCTACCTGTTCAATTTCAGAAATCAGTTTTCAATTCCTACCTGTTCAAATTCAATCTCAGTAGGTGTACATACAAAAATACGCCTTTATACAAAAATTCGTTATCCAGTTGATCAACTTAAAATCTATGTTCCAATCAATCAACAGTCTAATAGTTGGCTAATTCATGAGATAACAAATTGCACCAAATTGTTTTAAATGGCCCAATTCTATCCTGTTCAATTTCAGAAATGATCCTACCTCAGTAGATGTACGTAATGGCAGTAAGTATAATCAATACATAATGATAGTTTTGTATCCACTGCGTGTGCTAAATCACATCTTTCCATCCTTCCGTGGCAGAATACCTCATTGGGTGGCTTTTGTTTTCTGGAACGCCGGCAGGAATTTATCTCAATATCTCGACTGTGCATTTGCGTCCAGGAAATTTTTCTGGGAGAAAATTCGGGAATGGAAAAATCAAGTTCCCCTTAGTTCCCCTTCCTCTCCAGAAAAGAGAATGGAGTCTGGAGTTCGCGTCGCGTGATCCAAAAGGATTAATCTTGATATGCAAATTCCACTGACGGTGGGACGGAGAAAAGATTTGTTTTATTTCATAACAGATCGCGAATGATAAGCTGTTTTACGTCCGTTGTTGAAGTTGAATTTTAAGATCAGGAGCATCATTTCTCATCGTTGCCCAGCTGAAAACATCCCTCTGAGATATGCAGTCCCGGAATTCCTTTCTTTAGAGAGGTGTTCCAAGATGTTTTTTGTTCTGCGGGAATGAATAAAAATGTTGTTATTGCAGTGTCATGTATTTTAGATATTTTAAAATGGTTTCATCAGATACATTGTGGGAGTTTTAACGGTTTATTTATAGTCTTTATTTAGAAATATATTCATCACTTTATTTAAAAATTTTGCTTTAAAGAGCCACGGAAAGGAGTTATAAGGAATGAAAACACTATGTTAACATTTTTTACTTAGTGGAAGTGTAGTGTATTCCTTAAATCTTATTATTCAACAATATTTTGCTAACGATTTATCAAGGGTTTAGTTAAATTTTTTATAAAATATTGCCATAGAGTTTTATAAGAAAAATTTGAAATATCTAATCTTATACTTTTGCAAGCTTAAACCTACATTGAATTATTCAATTATATCGGATATTGCAATATTTTCCTTTTGAATTAAAAGTCTATTAAACACTTTATAACTTATTTGAGCTTCTTTTCTTATATACAAGTCATACACAATACCATATATATAAAAAAATGATTTACTAATAATTATTCCTAAATGGTTCCTTTTTTTTTAAATTCTGTTTAATATTGCTTTCATAGGTTGTTATCCATATTATGTATCTTCAAAGAAGATCTTATTTAGAAATTCTTCAAGGTATCTTTAAATAATGTTTAACTCAATTACTTCACAAGTTACTATGTGTAAGAATATTTTATGTAAATAATAATATATCAATCTAGTTAAACATCAATCTAATATATTTTGTATATTAAAATTAATTAAATTGAAAAATTATTAAATTTTAATTAAGAACTAATATACCATTATTTTTAATGATACCAAAATTATCCATGCATTAACAACATAAATTTTTTTTCAATAAAATCACTGACAATCCAGTTTTTTTTTCATCAGTTTTTTAGTCTGATGATTTTAAAATTCAATTTCATAAAAGAAAGGGTTAAGTATATATCAACATAATTTAATGTAAGCTTAATATAAGCATTTAGTATAAGCTTAAAAATAGCTACTTGTGTTTACGGTATATAGGAATTCTTCAGACCATAGTCTTACTTGTGTAGTAAGAAGTAAGTTTGAAAAGCTGACTTCTCAAAGCCACAATAATATCTTCCACCTCCTCCTAGAAAAAACAGTACCACATCAAGAATGAAATATGCGGCCACATGTTCTATAAGCAACATCAGAAGAAGAAAAAAATAAAAGATAAAGAAAAAAGAGACGAGGTTCCCGAAAGCTCTGAAAATAAAAGCCTATCCATCAACTGCTGACAGGCTCGCGATTCAAAATTCGTCTCAAATCGTCAGCCCAGAAACACGCGATTCATACAAAATACTATAAGCTCGTCAATTTTTTGCTGGCACTTCTTCACCAACAATAATACTTTGTCAGCATCTGTGGGATAGAGCTGTTATTATTGCGATACTTGGAGTCCGACTTTTTGAGTGATTATGTCAGTGGAAACGTGAATACTGTTTTGAAGGGGTGTATTTATGCTCTTTATGTCCTTTTTCTCCGGTGCTAATTCGTATTATTTTTCGTAGAATGTTATTATCTATGGGTTTAACTGATCTTTGTGTGTGATAAATCGGTTTATCAGATCAAAATATGAGATCATTGTATTTAACTCGTGGAAGTCAAGATGCTGGTTCAATTATATTTAAAAGGAAACACGACAAATATTAGAATTAATCCTTCACGACTGCCTTTTTTATTATATGTCTATACTTTTCTTTATCACCATTGTACTCACTTTTAAAAAGTACTATTTTTATGCTGTTTTTTTATACTATACGTTTTAATAACTGGTCCTTGTAGTTGTTTCATACATAAATATTTAATATACAAATTCATTATTTTATTTATCTAATTATAATGTATGAAGTTTTCCTAAAATATTAATTTAACTGTAAGCTTATTTATTATTTATTCTTATTTCAATACAGGTAGAATCCATTTACGTGTAATATTTCTATTTATGCGTAATATTACGTGTATATTAAGCGTTAAGGTTTGGTTTGGTTTGTCGCTCTACCGTTGTTTTTTGCAAACTTTAGGCTAATGAGACCAGTACTTACAGTTTAACGTTACAGTTTTCCAACAAACATCCATGTCACCGCCAGGATTTGGGCCTGAAGCCTGTAGTACTAAAGTCCATAAGCGTTAAGGAGAACGTATTGATTTGGTTATGTTTGTCACTCTGCTGTCATTTTGTGTACACTTTGGGTTAATTAGATCGGGGCATACAGTTTAGCGTGGATTCCGAACCACTCACAAACATCCATGCCATTGCTAGGTTTCGAACCTTAAGTATGTGGTACCAAGAGAATGCAGGGAAGAATTTACGAATGAAGTAAACTTAAATTGCAGTTGCATATATTACAGATATTGTTGACATGTCTTTCTTAAATATTTTCTGTTTGTATTGCTTGTTTCAGCAATTCGAAATCTACTTCATAGATGTAACATATTTAATTTTTTCTGTTTGTATTGTTTGTTTCAGCAATTCGAAACCTACTTCATAGATATAATGTATTTAATCTTTTCTGCTTGTATTGCTTGTCTCAGCAATTCGAAACCTACTTCATAGATATAACTTATATTATCTTTTATACAACTGCTACGAATCGTAGCAAATAATACCAAAGTTCAGTATGTATTCAAAATATTTTTGTGTCTAGAGATGTATGTAGACAGTATAGAAAAGTAATGATTGAATAAATCATACTAATAATAAAATTTTCAACTCCTTCTGTCTGTTTCGAATCCTTATACGATGAATAAATTGACTTTTGCCGAAATTCCATTGACAGTCACGTGATCGATGCCAGAAAGGGGGGAAAAATAAAAGAAAATCCCTAACCACAAAAGACATTTTTACCCAAATCAAACTCTCCTCAGCAAACAATGATGTCAAAAGAAGAAGAAGAAAGAAAGAAAAAAAAAAATCCAGCACACCCAATTGCCAATCTTCCCTCGTAATCTAATCAACATCGATTTAATTTCAGAATCCCTCCATCAACTTATACGCAAAAAAAAAAAGGAAAAAAAAAAGGAAAAAGAGAGAAAGAGATTAAAGATTATAACTTTTCTTAAAAGAAAAACGAAAAAAGGGAAAAGGGGAAATAATGGAAAAGAAAAAGGGGTATAGAAAGAATCCTGGTGGTGATAGTCCAGCCATTATCTTTGGCTTTCATCTAAGAGAGGATGAATAATGATTGAAGATCGGGAACAGGGATGGGATTCCATCCATTCCAGAGGGAAGCTCAGGAGGAGCGAGGCAGTGGGATGCTGCGATCCAGTAGCATCCTTTCCTCTTCCCGTCTTCATCGTAAACACTTGCCAAGTGACAGCTCTGTGATGAAAGAGAGCATGATATGTTTTCCGTCATATCCCACAGTCTGCCCCGTTGCGGAAGAAAATATGACCGTTGTTTTATTGGGTTTTTCCTCTTGTCTGTGGAATAAATCTTACCTGTGGCAGATCTCTTTTCATGCGGAATTTCCTCCCTCTTGTATTCATGTACTATCTGGTTGGTTTGAAGGTTGGCTTTATGGCTTCGTTCTGTTATATGCTTTGTCCTTAGCTGTGTTCCTATAACAGCTTTGTGTTTATAGTTGGATCAAAAGAGTTATCTATCCAATGAAACGAAAAGTTTAAATTATTTTTTTTTTATCGCAGCAGTAGAAATTTTGTAGGATTACTTATATAAATCCATTTCATTTTTTAAAAAAAGATTAAAATTTAAATGAATTAAAAAGGACCTTTCTAAATTTATATGAAAACTCAATGTGCAGGATATTTGATTAAAACTCAGTTTCCTACTAAACTCAGGTTCCTATAATTGACTAAAGAAAATTTTAACTATCTTCAATATATTAAAGATACTTCTTCGATATCTCCAACGATTACGATAACGATATCGAATCTTCGACGATAGTTCTTCGATATCTTCAACTATCTTCATAATCTCAATAAATTAACATAGATGTTAACTATGTTAATATATTGAAACTAAAGAATATGTTAACTTTAATATAACTACTGATTTTGATAACTATTAATTTTGTGTCTAAATCATATACTATATTAAATGTTGACATTTAAGATTTTGGAGTTATTTAGCCCCTGAGGTCTTAATCTCAGATATAACAATAAATAAACACTTGAAACCATTTGAATATTGCCAAGCATAAATTTACAAATTTACAAAATGATAAAATAATTTACAGAGACATTAATAAAGAAAAACGTAAGAGTAAAATTTTACACGGCCGTTTAAGAACATTACATGATTCGAACTTCTGGATTGCCGTATTGTTATGATTATCAAGGTTAAAGAATTTACTGGAAATATATTTTAGGAAATTAAATAAAAAAAGCAATGTTAATAGCTTTAATAAGATCAGAATTAGGCATAAACCATTTAGCAGAGGTTATTTGGCTGATAGTAATGTTTTGTAAGGTTTCAATAGTTATAAGATTAAATTTAACAGCATGAGACCAAATCTGTCTAGCGTAGGTTAAGATAGGACGAAGAATAGCAGTATATAAAAGAAGTTTATTATACCTGGTCATAGTTAAATTTCTATTAATAAGAAGATAGAGTTATGGAAAACAGTGCGATATTAGTATATAGTATGTATATTAGTATATATATGCGATATAGTTTTGTTTCAGTTTGTAAGGAATGATTCTAAGTTAAATGGGAATAAAAAGTAACGTCTAAATATTTAGTTAAGTTAGTTATCAGTAGAAAAAAGAACGGTTTCAGTTTTGTCAACATTTAAAGAAATTTTCCTACTACATTTCATATTTTAAATATACAAATATCATTGATTATTTTTGAAATAAAAAAAAATTTGCAAAATTATTGAAAAGGTAATTTTAAGTTTATAATTTATATTTCACCACTAATTTTGAGAGTATTCGTATTTAAATCAATGGTAAAACTATCAGATGGAAAAATAACTTGGCATCATATTCTTTAATTTCTTGTCATACAGGTTTATTATATGCACTCATATTTTTCATCTAAACTGCTAGTTTCTATCTGTCAAGGTATGACACTGGAAAGCTTTTAAATCTTTGTCGTCATAATAATAGAAAATCTAGATTTAAAATATTGATGAACCAGCTACATTATCGGCAAAGAATTAAGAGCATTTATTAATACCATAATAAGCCATAAATATTTTTATAAATGTCTCTGAGAATAAATACATCGTTGATGATATTGCTAAGGATTATTTCAATGCCTTAAATCAAATATTTTCTTAGCAGGCTAAAAGAAACTAATACTTTTACTAAACGGAAATTTTACTTTCAATCAAAACCCACTTCCAAGTGTATAATGAGTATCGCTTCAAAGATTCTTTTGACAGCTGCAATTGATTTAAAAATTCCCTGGAGCTCTGGAGCTACTTGTAATTGAAAGTGCGTTCTCAATGCCGTGGGTTGAGGATGACACCTACATATCTCATATTAAAACATTTTTATCATTCTAAAGTGAATTTTCTGGTTTATTATGATCTATTACTTTTAATCACATCTCTCAGGTCGATGTTATTTTGGTCAATCCCTTTTTCTAATCTATTTCATAAACAGAGTAAACCTTTCGTATGTATTTCTAATCTGGCTCTCTTATAAGGACATGGCGAATAAATAAAACGAAAAGTATTTATTTCTTAAAACTGATTCAGGGTCGATATACACGAAAGAATTATGATTCATTTTTATCTATAATGTTTGAAAATATTATTATGGCTTAGAGAAATGTTCATTTACTTCATATTTTACAATTTAAGCTAATGAAAATTTGTTAAATGATAAAAGTGCAGTGACATAAAACTCTTTTCAGTATGAATTTAAAAAAAAAAATGGCGTCTTATTTTGAAGCGGCCTGATGGCCAATCGGACTGTTGGTACCACAGGCTTGTTGGAACACAGGCAGGTTCGAATTGTTAGTGGTTCGGAGTCCATGTTAAATTGTTGGTCCCGGTCTAATTAGCCCAACGTGTGTATAAAATGACCACGGAGCGACAAACAAAATCTTATTGTGAAATAGTTTTGTTGAATTATCCCTGACTTAATTGAATTTCAATTGCTTGATTTAAAACCGTGCTTCAATGACGAAAGCTGCTACAATCATATTTAAAAATAAAATGTTTGTCAATTAAGTTTTCTTTAGTTTTTTATGTTTATTTTGCTTTGTCCTTTGGTATATGTCATAGTCCTTAAAGAAATATATTCGAATAATATAAAGTCATAATTAATTTGTTGGATTGAGAATTGAACTGAAATATCTAATCTCAAATTGAGACTATAAAAGCTTTATGTCACAAAATTTAAGATGTTTTAAATTATTTTACTTGTACTGAAAAAAATTCAAAGCAAATATATTTCATATTAATAATTAATGATTGATTATTAAAACTGGAATTCTCTGAAATATTACATTCTCTTTAAAAGGCAGTTTTGAGAAGAAATTAGAATATAATTACATACATTTTTCTAAATACCCAGACAGAAGCATGCATTTTGAAATATCTCTAATTCATTATTACTAGATTTTTCACGGTAATTGGATTTAATCAGTACTATGAAATTAAATTAAGACGTCCTTAGATCTGTAAATATGTAGCAATGCATAGAAAAATAACTTTTCCAGACTTTCAATTTGTATTATTTATGCTTGAGTGACGACATGTAATGAGTTAACTGGGACTTATTTGTGACTTTTTGGAGATAATTAACTAATGGTGCAGACGAAATAATATCGATTTTTCTACGGTTCCTTGGCGTTGTTAGAAATGTTAAATAATAAAAAGACTATTCAATGAATTGTGCAATTATTGCTTCGCTAGATGTGCTGAGTTGTTTAAATTAGTTCATTAATTTAAAAGGATGCTAAATTTGTTATTTAAAATCTTTTGAGGTAAATATATTAAACAATCTGAGTTCAAAGTAAAGGATTACACAGGGAAACATTAAATTTTATGCAGAGCAAAGTAAACTATTAACTTAAATGCAAATCTTATTAAAAATTTTGGATGTAATTCTATTTCCAAAATGTTGTGCAGCATTTTTGTGTTAATTTGTCGTTGTTTACGTGCCTAAACAATAATAATTGTATTAACTTATTTTTTTACATGATTGTTATTAAATTTAATAATTACTATGTCAGCCTATATTTTTTATTTATTTCTATAAATATTTTTTAATATAAATGTTTTATTCGTTAAAAATTATAATTTTTACTAATATAATTAATAACTATATAGCAACAAAAAGAGTATCAAATAAAGCAGATCTAACTTAGAAAAATATAACGTATAAAACTACGTTCCTTATATTTTAAAAGGAATTTGTAAGCCGTCATAGGTAATGATTTCAAGAATTTCGAGTTTCATAGTAGTTTCTTTATAAAGGTTTCATTTTCACTTTTGTCAAATTCTTTTATCTGTTGTATTTTTAAAGAAAGCATTTGTATAAATTGTGATAAAGCAGCGTCAGCGAGCATACATCTCAAAGTACCAACTCAACTTAAGTCAAGTCAGTTAGAAAAATATTATTACTAGAGTCTCGCCTGTACCTAATCTAACAGGCTAGTGTTTTTAAAAGCTTTTATTTACTACAATTTTCTGTTTAAAAGATTAAAAATAAATTAACGAAATTAAACATCTTGCTGTATTCAGAATTACATCGCTTATGTTTGTCATAAAAATAATCAACTCCAAATGCATTCTACTCTAATTATTTCAAATAAAAAAACAGTGATCTTTATTGGAACTGAAACTGAAACTGAAAATAATTTAAATGAAATTAAATGAAACTGTTTTATTTCTGAAGATCTGTTTAAAGTTTTCTGATTTTTGGCTGACAGTATGGTCATTACATATCAGTAATAAACATACTTTAAAAAAATGATGATCATTAGATTTTTCCCATTATACTTATCAAACCTTACTGGCTGGATGCAAGGCTGATTGTGACTAGACAAATGACCAAAAGGGCTGGATGCAAAAGGCCCTGCTGCTGCTAGGCGTTAAAGATTTAATCCTTCCATTATTTAAAGAGTAGTTAATCTGAGGGTGGAGTTGCCACTATCTTTCTTCCTGGAGAGGATCGAGACCTGATAGCACTCTCGTTGCAGCAACCCCACCAAAAGATAATGGATGTGGACCACACCAACAATGTTGGTGCCATAACCCAAAGATCATTTTTTTTTTTATTCTTCTTTTTTAATCTGATGTGTCGTATCTAACTTCGTCTTTGAAATCTGCAAGGTCAATGTTCAGACTCTTTGTTGCAACCTGGTGCTGAAATCTGCCATTATTGACTTGTTGTGAGCATGTTGTAGCTGCTACTTGCAGTCTAAATTACCATCATTAAATCACATAGTTGGAGTGATAATTATTTGGATTGTGTAGTTGATAGCATTATATATTCTTCCATCTGCTTGACGGATTCATTTTAAAATGAAGAGTTGACCATTGAATTCATTGTTGGAAAGTGTAAGTGAAAATTTTATTCTTAATATCTAATTGGAAAAAATGGAGATGTCTTATTTGTTATGCCGCTTTTTATGTTTAAATCTTAATTATATATAATTCATGCGAGTAATTGTAATTTTTTTAATCTGTGGGTCATTGATTTTAGATTTTGAAAGATGTCTAATCAAAATAAAGTTAGATTTTAATTTTTTATCGTATAATGAATAAGTTTTCTTTAATAGCTTATTTTATTATCTTGGGGCTTAATAACGAGATCTTGTATTTTAATTGTTTTTGGAAATGTTGATATTTTTGTTCTATTGTTTGCAATCAATAAGATATTTTTTTCGACATCTAAAAATATCATTAAAAATATCTATTCAGTATTTATATATTTATAATTTTAAAAAACTGATATTTTAACTTGTCAATGAAAAAAAAAACCTTTTATGAATAATTTATACGAACATTATAATTTCAGTCTCGCAGTGTTTTAATGATTATTAAAAATAATTCTATAAAAACTTTTACTTGTTACAAACATAAATATTTGTAATTGTTTTAATCTTCGGGTTATTGATTTTAGATTTTACAAGATATCTAATAAAAAAAAGTAAGATTTTAATTTTTGATCTTATAATGAATAGATTTTACCCAAAGCCCTATAATTTCGCTGAAAGAATTTATTTTATTATATTGGTGTTTAAAAATGAGATCTGAGATTTTTAATTGTTTTTGTACATGGTGTTATTTTTATTCTTTTTCTTAAATTGTTTTCAATCAACAGAATTTTTTAGTTTTTTTTTTTTTCTTTTTCGATATCTAAAAAAATTATTAAAAATGGAAATCGATGAAATATCTATTCTGTATTTATATCTTTTTATTTTAAAAACTGATATTTGAACTTGTCAAGGAAAGGATAAACCTTTTATGAATAACATATAAACATTATAATTTCAGTCTCGTGATCTTTTAATGGTTATTAAAAATTCTATAAAATGTTGTATTTGTAATATCCGGTGCATCCGTTAGCTCAATCACATTAATCATTCTAACCATAATTTTTAAAATTATGCTTTCATGAAAATAGATTAATAATTCTTAAGAATTCTGATTTTTCTCATAAAAATTAGCTCTAATGATTAATGCTTTATAAATTCAGCACATGTATATTAGGGCTAATTGACTTTATTTCCATATATGCATTATCCTTTTTTTATATGTACACGCGAACTTTACTAAGATATAAATATAAAAATGATTTAATAGCACCTGTTCCATAATTTATGAACAAACATGTGTAATTATATCAAACACACCTCGGGTATTTGATAACGTTAGTTATTATTTACCTCGTTTAGGAATATTCAATAACTTTTTTGTTTGCAGTAATTACAGCAAACTGATATCTCAGATTTCTGCATGTGATAATGCAATACTTAATTTAACTTATTATGTCGTACTTTATCACATACGCGTGCAACTGAATTATTTAATTGGAAGTTAGTGTGCTAAAAATTCATTATGTAAAAAAAATTGTTTGAAATTATTTAACTCGGGATAATTTTTTAAATTATGTTGTTATTTATAAAAATGTATAATTTTACAAATTTAATGTGTTTTAATAATATGGTTCAATTTGTTCTTTCTAAATAATGATTATTTCTTAATGCTAATAATGTATATATATTTTATGATGGCATATTTATGTATACAATGTTTAATAGATTCAGTTTTTTTCTTAATTATAAATTATTATTTTGGTGCTTAAAATTGTAATTCTGTCTCTATAGCCAGCAGCATTGAGCATAAATTTCCCATATTTAACTTAAAACAGAAATCCTTACATATACAAATATAATTTTTATTGCAGAAAACTTTAATAAAAATGTTTTGATTTCTCAAAATTATTACTAGCAATATTAAACATTGTTGTTTGTGATTTAATTTTTACGATGATTTGATTTCTCATACATAACTTAAAACGCAAATCCTTAAAAAATATGCAACTATGATTTTTAGTGCAGAAACTTTTGATAAAAATATTTTAATTGATATATCAAAAATGCAACTAGCAGTATTATCATTGCTGTTTGTGGTTTATTTTTTATTGGAAAAATGATATTACGTGTTCAAAATGAAAAGCAGAACTTAATTTTGAACATAATGTATCTTTTAATGATTAAATCTCAAATTAAATCATCACCATACTTATCAAAGTGATCAAAAAAAGATCTTTCTCAACAAGCTTGAAAAACATTTTCTTAGAATATATATAAACTACCTTTTTTTTTTTATTTGGAAACAATGGCCCTCTCAAATGTTATTGTGTGCTCCTTTTTTACATAATTCTGTGAAAAGATTGTATACAAATTTTCTGCGTAACTAGATTGTATAAAAAAATAAACGCGACACTTTCTTGATAAAAAAAAGGAACATATTTCAAGCTGTTTTAGTAACAACTTTATCCTAAAAATAAATATTTATCATATTTTGGAAAATCCACTTTTCGCGGTTGGCAGTTACAGCATACATCAAGTAAGCAGAACTGTCTTCTAAGAGTCATGTCATTGTTTTCAGAATTCCGTTGAGTGAAAACACCCAATAAAAATTCAAATTGAGCGTTTATTCAGTCGTGTCATGACCGGATAATAAGTCTTTTATCTTCTGAGACCTGTTCATATTAAGTTAAAATAATTTTAACTTTAAACTTTTTTTGTAGTTTGCAGACATTTATTTTATTCGCATTTCATTTGGATTTTTATATTATGCAAGTTATTATACCCTATGATTTAAATATCACTTACTTACATGCATTTCCCTAATCAAACTTGGCGGCCTGATGGAAAATTGGTTAGCGCTCCGGCCTTTGGTACCATAGATTTCAGGCTCGAATCTTGGCGTGGCATGAATGTTTGTTTGTGGTTCGGAATCCACTTTAACCCGTAGTTCAAAAATTGTAAGCAGTTTTTCTACTTTACTAGCTAATATATAATTGTAAAAACTAAATTAACTTTAACGCATTATTAAAACTAACTTAGCTAACTTTAACCTATTATTAAAACTAACTTAGCTAACTTTAACCTATTATTAAAACTAACTTAGCTAACTTTAACCTATTATTAAAACTAACTTAGCTAACTTTAACCTATTATTAAAACTAACTTAGCTAACTTTAACCTATTATTAAAACTAACTTAGCTAACTTTAACCTATTATTAAAACTAACTTAGCTAACTTTAACCTATTATTAAAACTAACTTAGCTAACTTTAACCTATTATTAAAACTAACTTAGCTAACTTTAACCTATTATTAAAACTAACTTAGCTAACTTTAACCTATTATTAAAACTAACTTAGTTTAACAATGCGTTAAAGTTATCTAACTTTAATTTATTATTAAGCTAACTTACTAACTTTAACTTAGTTAAAAGAACCATCCATTATAAATAAAACTCAAAGTACAGTTAGAACTAATTTATAGAAAATCTATAATGTATCACTGATACAGTTTTGTAAGTCATACAGATTTATATCAGATGTGAAAGAAAATCGCTAAAATGTAACTACAACTGACTTATATTTTTGAAAATAAAAGCTCCAATTCATTTAATACATTTCAAACCAGCTAACATATAGTATATTTTAGGAAAAAGCTGTTCCATCTGTGCTAATAAATTATATAATTCTCAGTTTCTTTTGTCTAAAAAGGATCTTTCCTTGGTATTAAATACATTAATTATATACACTATTGATTTCTACAGTATGAAGTGCATAGTTCAATGCTTTATTCAACATCGATAAAGAACTGCCATAAATTAGCTTTCGTTGATTCATGATTCAGCTTATTCGTCTAAATTTCAATATGGTATTGATAATCAATACAATTTGTGGCCAAAGATGGCGAGATACTTGAAGTTCAGCGTTTAAGAATTACATTTCATCCGCTGCTTCAAATTGGCCTGATATAGGGTTCGAACTTCACGCTCGTATTTCATTTTTCATCCACCCAAACTAGATGTTCTTTAGGCTCGTTACTGGCCTGCTATGACTTATTTATAAGTTTCTTCACGTCCCGCACAGACTTTTTTACAGATTTTTAAGTGACTCGACGTACAGGAAGCGACGAGTCACCATTTTTATGGGTGCTATCGATTTTCACTGATACTATCCGGATTTGGTATTGTTAAAGTAAGCATGGCATCTTTTCTTATGGTCTCGGAGGCGCTGTCCTTCCTACTTTCAGGTTTTTCCTCTGGCGATTCTTGTATAATTATGTCAATGAAATAGTTATTTATTTATCAAAAATGTAATGTTATTCAGTTAATGCAGAAATATTACAGCAATTCCTTTATCTGTCTTTTTACGGATAATTTCTTGGATAGCAGTCGTGATTTTCCTGAAAAACAAAATATTAACCTGACAATCCGGCTTTCGATATGAGATAATCTTTTGTAATTGTCAGTGAAAATTATTGTAATTTATAAACAATATCAAATGTCAACATGTTTTTAATTAGATAGATAAATTAATAGATTCAATTACTTATTCTATTTTAAACAAGAATACATCTGTTTTTATATATGGGATAATAAATAAAATACAGTAACAGCTGATATAATATAACTTTAATTTTACTTATAAAGATAGTATTATTAGTAATTAATTATACTGTAAATTTAACTTTTAACTCTAAATATAATAAGAAGTCATCCTTCTTAATCGATCCTTACAAGCTGTAAAACTTTTTTAAATTGAACTATACCAATTAAGGTAATTGTCGATGTCCAATTCTCATATGTCAATTATTGATCTAAGTAGCAATTATGCAAATAAATCATTAATCGATATATCCTGTAAATTAATAATTAACACAAAATAATTCAATATTCTTAATTAAATTTAGCAATCTTAAATTTATTCAACAAAAACTATAACCATTTTAGTTTTAAAACCATATGCACCAAGCTGGCTAAGGAGTGTTGTGCAATATATTAATCATACTGATATATAAATAAAACAGGGATTAAATGGCTATGTTTCACTATCAATATCCAAGAAAATTTCTGAAATCATATAATCTCCTTTCAGTTAAATGAATCCACTCAAACCAAGCTGGTATCTTTAATACTAGCTTACTTTAAAGATATAACTTAGCCAGTTATTGGCATTTTAGTTAATGTATAAATAATTTTAAAAATAATATTGAATTGATACATTTAGTAAATTAATATCGTCACAAAAACTTGATTAAATCTTCCAAACGGTCTTCTTCGAGCCAGAGGCACACAAACTAAGCCAACTGCCTTTGTCCTTCAGATACCCGGACGACGACAGATGGGTATTCATTATCCTCACTGGTATATGCACGATACCGATTAGTTTTCACATCGGAATCGCACACTCCCCCACCCCCACTAAGTGGGTCAGCCATTAGAAACTCCCAGCTGAGGTCAATCTTCCATTCTTCTTGAAGCTGGCTAATCCCAAATTGGCGTGTCCAATGTCGTTGTGCGGGGGGGAGATCCATCTGCGAGAGGCAAGGACTTAATTAATGAGGCAATCTCGAACGGAAGTTCAAAAGCCGAAGATCTGGATTTGATTTTCTGGAAGGAAGTTATCCGGTGACGAAAGCGTTTGGAAAATGTTTTGTCACGCGATCTGTAATTGCAAGGACTTGCAAAGAATGCTGCTTTGAAACTGTTATTCTTGTTTATTTCTTCTTCTGTTCTTTTAGATGTGTATTTCTGCAGTCTTTATTGTTTTCTTTTTTTAACATACATAATCGATGGTACGATGGTACATGGTACGATTTATAAGGTATAAACGAATAGACAATTATAAGATACAATTGCGTATATCCTTTTATACCTTGTAAACCGTACCAGTTTAGCAACTTACTAGTACCAGTACCAATCGTATAATCGTTTTAAAAAAAGGTCTATACTTTTTTTAAAACTACTTATACGATTGGTACTGGTGGTAGCATGAATGGCGGTAGCATGAATATTTGTTAGTGGTTCGGAATCCACGTTAAATTGTAGGTGTCGGTTTCATTAGCCTAAAGTGTGCACAAAATGATTGTAGAGCAACTAACCAAACCGAAGATACAATTGCATTATTTTGAAATTTTTCTATCACAGTTCTGGAAATGAATATTATTTATCTGAATGATATGAAATTTAAATGTTTTCAATTAAAATCAAATTTGTTTTCAAATTATCTTTGATTTGCGTTTGATAAAAAAAAAATATCCAAGCGAAACATTATATTTTTGTCTGGTCATTGATAACGTTAGTTCCTATGATTCCGTCGTACCAAAAACATAAGGAAATGAGAGTTAAAAGTTGAAAAAACTATCTTTAATAATAACTGCATTTAAAATAGATTATTCATAATACCAATATTCTTTATTTAACTAATATATTTGTATATTAAATTCTTTTCCACTCTACTTTGAAGTATCCGTAAAATTTGATTACTGAAAAACTCTCTGAATAAAACAGCGTATTGATCCCGAGCGCTACATCGAATATTGCATGCTACTTTTGAAGGAGGTTTTACCTTTTATACATCCCGAAATTTGATTTTCGTGCATCATTACAAAAAATTTACCTCTTAATACCGCTAGTTAGAAAAAAAAATTCGTAGCAGTGTTTGCACCGGAGGGATTCCAAAAAGCAATTTCTCAGCCCACCCCCACCATTCTATTGAAGCAATCGAATAAAAAGCAGAAAGATTAGATGATAAAAAATTCCTCATCCGTCAGCATTCCCGAAGAATCTATGAAACCTTGAATATTAATTCTACTGCAGTTCTATTTCATATCTTCTTGTTGAAGCCCATTTCTCGGAACATTGAAGAACCTTTTCATTTTAAAATAATTTTTTTGAGTAAGATAGAGATAAGATTTCTTACAGAAATACTTTCTATTGGATCGTTAGGAGAATAGCGGAAATGCTCTTCACTGTGGTTTCGATTACAAGAGCCTTTTTATTTTATTTATTTGCTTTTTTGTCAGTATTATAATATACGTTTTTATTAGCCCGTGGCGGAATTACTTTGAAAATCCTCTCCGATATTAAAAATCGCCATTTTTTTTCTTATAACTCAAGCATCAGGACGTTAATATTGCATTATTCAATTTTATTTTTATTCCTTTTTTTTTTTTTTTTTGAAAAAAATGGCGGTTTATACATAGTTCCAATGCCACGATATAAATTTCATTGTGATGATGATACAATAAGAACTAGACAAGTCTTTCTTTTTTTGTTTTGTTTTTTATTGTTGTGTGCTATTAAGATTTCAATACTTTCAATTGATGTCAAATAAAACTTTAAAATCTTTATTTGTTGTTCAAGATGGGTTCTTTCTTATTTTTAAGCTTTTATTTCTTAAATCTTCTTTTGCCATATTTGATTTAGGAAGTTTTCAAGAAAGTTTGCTTGTCGAATTTTCTATTTTCCGAACAATGTTCTTTGGACATGAATATTGTCCTTAAAAAAAAGTTACAGAATTCAAGAAAAGTTCGTGGCATTTTGGAGTTTTATTCTTTTGAAGTATTGTCATTTGTAACTATAGTATAACTATAAAAAAATTTTTTTGTTCTGGAGTTACTAGATAGTTGAGCAAAAATGAATTTTGGTTTTTCTCAAAAGCACTCTCTTTGTATTATTAATTTTTCATATTTACAAATGGCAAATGTTTGTCCTGAGTATTTCTAATAGTTAAATTCTCAGTTTGAATTTTTTCATTTGGTATGCCTATACGTTAGCAGCAATTCTAGAAATACTTCGCTCTTCTTTTACAAACTCTTATAAATTTCAAATGAATTGAACACAATAGAAAACCTCCGAAAAGAGATTATTTCAAAGACATCAGGCCTTACAATATATGTTATTTACAACATCAAATAATTCTTAATAAAGCAATCACTTTGATGAACTTTAATCACTTTAAACACAATCACTTTAATAAACAATCACTTAATCAAATATTAAAAACAATTAGAAATATGGAAAACAAACAATTTATTATTATTTTTAATTTAAAATAAGCAGTAAGCAAATTTTCGAAATCTTTAATTTTCAATTCCATGGAAAAATCATGATATATGCTTTGTTCAGATTGATATAATCTCTAGAAAAGTCATGGTTTAATCAGGCAAGAGGCCTATTGAATCTCGCAATCTTATAAGATATCTATCAATCGATCGGAAACACCATTACGTATTATGGGAAGCTGGCAAATCTTGAATTTCATATGTATTGGGAATATGTAATATACACTATATGCATATCGTTCATTTATATGCTATGGTTTGGTTTGTTTCTCTATGGTCATTTTTTTTTTCACACTTTAGGCTAATTACACAAGGACTACAGTTTAAAATGGATTCCCCTGCTACCGCCAGGATTCGAACCTGAAACACGGCGTGATGGCCAATTGGCTAGTGCTCTGGCAGAGGCATGGCTTGTTTGCCGTTCGGAATCCACTTTAAACTGTAGGTTCTGGTCTAATTAGCTTAAAGTGTGAAAAAAATGAGCGTAGAGCGACAAACCAAACCAAATTGAACCTGCAATCTGTGGTACCAAAGGCTAGGACACTAGCCAATTGGCCATCAGGCCGCCATATACTATGGAAATAATTTGCTTTTGTCTTTTACACCTTCTTCAATTAAGAGGTCAGTTATTCTACTAATTACCTTTTTCGACTAAAATTAATTTGGGAATTTAGGAATAAAATAAAGAATATCTAATTTGTGTTGATATAGTGTTTTGGATGATAATAATTTAGATTTCAATTGTGGATACATTGGCTTTAACTTTGTTTATAGACATTTTAACTCTTTAGAAGAGTTACCACGTTTTGTTCTAGATACCACGTTTCGATACAATGAATGCATTGACAATTTTCACTAGTTGGACAATGCTTACAATATCCTCCAGGTGTTGAACTGGATATGTTATTTGGATCAAAATGCGATATCGAATACTAATTAAAAGTGGGTTTCAGAACATTAATCTCCAAACATTTGGTAAATAAAACATTAAAATATTCATTCGTTTTCTCAGAAAAAAGGCTTCAAATCTAAGGCAAGCCAACTTATCATGAACTTTTTGATGTCTTCCTATAACTACTACTTACAAATACCGATGCTATAATTTTTGCCTTTATTGCGGTAATTTTTACCACGTACAACATACAATTATTTTGTGCCGGGGGAATCTTCTTCAAACACAGGTAGGTTCCGAATCGAACGCTATAAAATATTCGATGGAAAAATTATCAATCAAGCTTAAAGACTTCAAAAAGAAACCTTCCTTTGGCGTCTCTATCTCGCTTCCCAGCGCTTGTGTTAAGATTAATGGCATTGTGGCTTCATTAGTCAACTCTGCCATCCTTACGTAAAGATATAGGGCATTAACAGTCTTCTAAGTCTCTGGGTGATTATTAATTTTGTGCCTATATTAATTATGCCCAGATGCATAGAAGTGTGCGATGCCCATTTAGAAGTAACTGATAATGGTGAAAAAAAAAACACATGCGGGATTCTTTATTTTCCTTAATTTTGAGTTTGCTGAGATATTAAGTAGCTTGAACGTCTTACTTACGATGTTATTGTCAAAGAGGGTGTTGAATGCCAAGAGAATTTTGTTCTATCTTTTTAAACAAAGGACTTTTAATAATATTTTTGCTTGGTCTTAGAAAGGCCAGAAATATATTGATAGAGTTTTTACTTGGAAGTGAATGTTTACATAGAGTTTAATGTGGTACTTAGCTAGGTGGACGCATAGAATTTGGGCTATTTTTCTTTTATATAAATAGTAAATTGTTTACATAAACAAGATTTTTTTTGCTATAATTGAATTTAAATAATTAGTTGAATGATTTTTTTGTCCATTAATCTGTTTACAGTGGATAATCCATGCATCTATGTTAATTTACGTTTATTTTGAATATCTTCATAGGATTTGTTGCATGCATATATCAGTTTATTATAAAATTATGTAAATAAAATAGTCTGTAACATACTATTGAGAACAAGACTGTATTATTAAGACTGAAATGTTTATAAAGTGTATTGAGTGTGTATTTGGAAGTGAATGTTTACATAGATTTAATGTAGTTACTTAGCTAGGTGGGCGTAAAGAATTTGGGCTATATTTCTTTTATTTAAACAGATAAATTGTTTAAATAGAAATTTAATTTTTTCCTATAATTTAATATAAAACATTAGTCATATAATTTGAATGATAGTTACTTTGTCTATTAAACCAGACAATCCATGCATTTATGTTAATTTACATTATCTTCATAGGGTTTATTTAATACATATATCAGTTTTATTGTAAAATTCTGTAAATAAAATAGTCTGTAGCATATTATTGATACACAAGACAGTATGGCTATGATTGAAAAATTAAACTAATAAGACACAACTACTTTATGTAATATATATTATAAAAGGTAAATAATGAGTATAGTTTTTCCGATATCATCATTAGAGTTTTTGTTGCTTGTTGTAAATCTTCAAAGTACCAGTAATAGCCTGATGGCCAATTGGCTAGCGCTCTGGCCTTTGGAACCACAAGTTCGAAGTTCAAGTTCGAATTCTGGCGATGGCATGGATGTTTATTAGTGATTCGGTCTAATTAGCCTAAAGTGTACACAAAATGACCGTTGAGCAACAAACCAAAGTTCCAGCAGAGCTAAATCAGTAATAGCCTGATGGCCAATTGGCTAGCGCTCTGGCCTTTGGAACCACAAGTTCGAAGTTCAAGTTCGAATTCTGGCGATGGCATGGATGTTTATTAGTGATTCGGTCTAATTAGCCTAAAGTGTACACAAAATGACCGTTGCGCGACAAACCAAAGTTCCAGCAGAGCTAAATCAAGTCCATGATATTGATTATTAAAGCAATTCAAGTAACAGAGTAATATAAAACTATATTTTGGCTTTCCAATCATTCATGATTCATTTGATACAATTTTTTTAAAAGATTTATTTAATGTTTTCACATCCAAGGTAATTCAAGGTATTTCTAACCGAAAGAAATACCTTGAATTACCTTGTAAGAAATACCTTGAATTACCACTAATTGTATAATCTTTCTTTTATTTAAAGATTAAAATAAAAGAAAGATTATACAATTTATATTTTAAGAGAGCGTTGTCATTCAGCATAAGTTGAGGAATTGAGGAATGCGAATACTATTTCAAAAAACTTTATCTAAATTTAGCATAAACGTGCACATTTGCCAGATTGCTATTTAGACCTACTTAATATCATTAGCTTTGGATACAAGTTGCCTCCAATATTCCAGAATGATAGTGACGACAAAAAAAATGTGAACGTGAATCTTCACATCTCTTTTTTTTTATTATCTAAGATCCGGTTTCTTAGAGATAACTTTTATTGCTTTTTATTTTTAGTTGCAAAGACTGGTTCGTTGAACGACATTTTTTTTTCATTGAATATTCTGTCGCAACATTGCCATAATTCATATCGTATGATTGTATTATTTTAATTATACATTAAACGAACTACTTGTTTCTGTTCTGTAGCATTATCTTGTTGCTTCTGACAACTGGTTTTTCATGCGATATTTATGAGTGTCACCGTACAAGGCTTTATCTATTTTAGTTGCACGTACGTGCATACGAATAATATACATTTTTAAACACACAGTATGCTTAATCATGATATATTTCCCTCTTTCTATAAGTCTTCATAAACAAATATATTTATGAATAATAAAAGATGCAGGGTTTAATGCATGGCTACTTCCAAATGCTGATTTAGCATTAATAAATGAAACACAATAAATTTGTGTATTAAGGAATTTTATGTTAACAACTTTTCACTAAATGAGCCATCCTCGTGACCTTGAAATGACCTCGTGACCTTTTTATATAATGCCGAAGAATAAAAACAAACTCTTAAATAATAAATAGTGCATTTTCAGATCCTATAAATATTAATTTCAGTAACCATAATGTGGTTTAAACATTGTTAATATGTGGCTTAAACATTGTTAATATGTGGCTTAAACATTGTTAATATGTGGTTTAAATATTGTTAATATGTGGTTTAAACATTGTTAATATTGGATTTAAGCATTGTTAATATGGGATTTAAATCATTGTTAATATGGGATTTAAAGCATTGTTAATATGTCATTTAAAGCATTGTTTTCATGTCCTCCACTCACTTCTTCAAACTATATACAGAGAGTTGTACCTCATTTAATTTAACAGTTATTCAGTTACACTTATTGAAGTTTGAGGCGAATTTCTGTAAATTAGTAACTCTCAAACAGGAAACTCGCCAACCCTATAAAGCCCTCTGTCCAACAATACTTGATGTACTTTCTTTGGTATTATAAGCAATCTTTTTGTGAATGAAATTGGTCAATGACATCCAAATAAACTGAAGATAAAATCAACAAAGCATTTCATTCAAGTCAACTGAATTAAATGTTCAAATGTGTTAAACAGTTAAAAAAAATGTCAGCAACAAAATTTTTGATTGATTTTAATTTCAATGTTTATACAACCCCTCAACCTCCCCTAACTCAATTGCAAATCGGCTTGCCTGTGAAAAATCAGTCCGAAACTCAGCAGACAATAGCTGAAAGTGTGCACCAACCGTTAATGGCATTTAATTTCAAACCATTTTAGGGCTAATGTCTTCAACAAAGATAAACGACAGTATGAAAGCAAGAAACAAAAAAACAAAAAAAACAAAAAAAAAAAAAAGAAAGAAGGTATAAAAAAAAAGTAGTGGGTGGTGGGGGAGGAGAAAATGAGAAAACTCAATGGGGGAGAGAGAAATTGCCAACCATGGCAAGCACCTCTTCCCTTTCAACCTTTTCACTTCTTTTCAAATATTTTTTACCTCCCGTTTTGTCATTTATCGTCATCGATGTAGAGTTGCACTGAACCATACAAAAAGGAGGCCTTCCTTTTTAAAAGAACATCAAAAACCGAACATTGAGAGCTCTTTGAATAAAAAAGAATGCGCCACTGAAATATTATTTAAGAACGAAGACAAGAAAAAAAAAAGAGGAAATAAAAAATAAAAGTAATAATCTCAAGATTTCTACCTTCCCTTCTATTTTTTGATCTTTTCCTATTATATCAATTCTTATTTTTAATTATATCTCTCTCCCCCTATTTAATAAGCTGTAAAAATGTAATGAAATATTCTCGGCTCTTTGCCGAAATCGATTCCATTTTTTTTTCTTTTGCACCGGTTAGCTTGTTGATCAATTTAACATAAATTGCCTCGTCTTAATAAAAAGCGTGCAATTACAGTTACAGTCATTGAGCGACTCGAGCGACATCTGTTGATAGATTTATTGCAATCGTAAAGATACTTTAGTATTTCATACTCTGTCGTTCACCCATATTTGAAAGCTATGTTTGATTTATTTTTTTGGGAGGGACTTTGTAGTAAGTCAGCTAATGGATCGATTTTCAACAGCTGCTGGTTTAGTTTTATTTCTTATATTCTTTTAGCTTCTTACTTAGGATAGAAATAGCATAATACATTTATAGGATTTCTTAACGGGATCACAGAGTTAACTTCTTTGGTTTAAAAACTTTCTTCCAGTTAATCTGGAAATAGTCCCCTGAATATTATCAGTAAACTTTTTTTTTTTATTTTTAGACCATTTAAGTAAATACTTGCAATTATTTAAATAATATATCAGCATCAATTTTAGAAATTCGACGAATATAAATGTTGTATATTTTAATAATTATGATTATTTGAATTAAAATATAGTGATTTAAAGTGAGTGAAATCGTACATATTTGAAGGGGATGGGACTATAAATAATATATTTCTTCCATTATATTTTTAATATAATTGCTTGTTGAAATATTCAATGAAATTTAACAAATACTCAATGCTAATGTTAGAATCATGATAATTATGATAATCTTATGATAATGTTAGAATCATGATAATTTGAATTGAAATATGAGTTAAAATGAAGTGAAATGAGGAATATTTGAAGAGGATGGGACTATAATATGCGAAAAATCCATTCTGCAATTTTCCTTCTATTATTTTTTAATATAATTATTTATTGAAACGTTCACTGAAAATAATGTAAAATACTCAATATATTTGTTATGATAATGTTAGAATTACGATCATTTGTATTGAAATATGGTGATTCAAAGTGATGTGAAACCATAAATATTTGAAGGGGATGGGATTATAAATAATAATATTCGAAAAATCCAATATGTAATATTCCTACTATTATTTTTTAAATATAATGGCTTGTTGAAATACTCAATGAAAAATACTCAATGTATTTATGATAATGTTAGAATTATGATAACTTGAAATGAAATATAGTGATTTAAAGTGAAGTGGAAATATAAATATTTGAAGGGGAATGGACTATAAATAATATAAGAAAATTCCATTATGTAAGATTTTCTTTCTATTATTTTTTTTTAATATACTTGCTTGTTGAAATACTCAATGCATTTGTTAATTTTTTCGGTGTTTAAAATCAACTTTTTCTACTATGTAATTATTGTTATTTTGAAAAATATTTTACATCTCAGTTTCATTGTAGAACTTTTTTCAGATTTTTAACTTATCCCTCAAAAGAATTAAACTAATTTTCTGGATAATTCGCAGTTTTTGCTGAAGTTAGTCCTTTTTTTTAATATTCAGTATTGCATATTAAGAAATATTCTTATATTTTTAAATTTATCATAAAGTATTATTAGTTTACTTTAATTTTAGTGCAATAACAAAGTAGATTTATTACTTTTACCCTTTATGATTATTACGACTATTATTTAATATATAAATTAAAAAAAATTAAACATCAAAATATAACTTAAAGCTCAAAAAAATATATAATTAGATTATTAATAATAAAAGTAATAACGAATTATATCTCAACTTTTATTCGATGGAGAATTAATAGTGTAAAAAATTTATATTATAGCACTTTTTATTAGATAAACTCTTTTTTTTTTAATCTCGTAAAAAAAAATTCTTTCCACTTATGCGTTTAAAATTATTCATCACTTAAATTTTTTTGGGTAATAATTTTTCTTTGAAGTATTATATTAATAAAGAAACGTTTAGCTTTTTATCTAACAGACTATTAAAAATTGTTAAATTAAACGTAGATAAGTAAAAAATTGCTTTTTTTTTACTTCTTTATACCTTCTTATAATCATATTCGTTTTATCTTTATAATGATTACTGATACATGTAAAGCCGTAGATAGATTATAATATTTGCTAAATTACCCTGGTACGTATTAAATTTATTTAAACATTTGTAATTATTATAAAAGCTCTTATTCTAATTACGCAAGAAATTCAAAATAGTGCAATATGGAATTAAGATGCGTTATGTCTAACATCATTAACTACTATCTACTTTTCGGTGTAGATTTCAATGAAATGTATTCGTATACGTATGTCTTGTATTATCTAGGTTCCAATTGTATAGCATGTATATGCAATATACTGGTATTAATATCCTTACAATAATATGCACAACGTTTTTAATATTTTCAATTGCCATTTTAACTAAAAGCTATCTTCTCTTAACTATACACTCTCTTAACTATTTTACATAATTTATTTAACTAATATTGGTCATTAACTATTTGCTACTAGGCAAACGGCATTGGTCTATCATTGGGCTGTTGCTGCAATGATTTGGTTTTTTTTATCGCTCTACGGTCATTATGTGCACACTTTAGGCTAATTAGACCGAGACCTAAAGTTTAACGTGGATTCCAATTTGAAGTCTGTGGTACTAAAGGCTAGAGCGCCAGCCAATTGGCCGTCAGGCCGCTGGCGGCAATGAAGAAGAACACATAAAATCTGCTTAAATAAATATTAGCTAATGACTTTTATCATTTAAAATATTTTCTTTCAATACAAATTTCAAATCGAATAATTTTTTTATTTAAAATTGCATAGGAACAACGCTCTTCATGTAGAAATTTATATGTGGTTGAACAAAAAACAAATATCTTGTCAAATGAAGATATTCAATTTAAATGTTTATAAAATCTTATTAGTTACCATTTTTAAATAACTTATAACGGAAACAAATGATTTCAATTCAATAATCGTGTAGTGTATTCATATCAAAAAATAATAAATAAGAATGCATATAGTCTTTTTTAACCTGGACAGTAGAATAAAGATGTCATTCTTTGTCCCATGGAATCACATTTGCAAGAAGATTTCTCTTCCTAATATCCTAAATCTTTTCAACTATTTAAAAGTGATAATTAATAAGAGAAACAGATGATTTCAATTCAATAATCATATAGTGTATTCATATACAAAATAAATAACGCATATAGTCTTTTTCAACCTGGACTGTAGAATAAAGAGCGGATTCTTTGTCCTATGGAGTCACATTTGCAAAAAGATTTCTCGCGTGTAGAACTTTTCTCTTCCTAATATCCTCTTTGATGATTCCTTTCATCTCAATCCTTTCTTTACTTATATGTATCTATTCCATCCTCCCTTATTCATATCTATCCCTCCCCCACCACCCACAACACCGCGTAATTCGCAATTTTTTTTTTCCCCCTTCAGGATGTGCAACGGGGCAGATATGTCAGGGAAGCCACCAGGAAATGGGATTGGAGAGAAAAGTCCTGATAAAGCGTGTCACGCTCCTGCGTTCGGTTGGTCAGGATTCGAACTAAAAACAGGATGGGAGTCTAAAACCCATTTCCCCCACCCTCTTGCCATTTTTTTTCCTCTTCTTTTTTTTTTTTAATCTTCATTCCCCGCAAGTTTAAAAAAAAATGAAAGACAGAATAGTGAATCTTCATACGAAATCGCTGGATAAATGAGAACCCTTTAAGCTATTTTTGGGGACAGTAGGGAATGGTTGTGGATGGTATAGTCGTGCGACATGAGTGTCTGGGGCCCAAAGAGAGAGTTTCTTGAACCTTTTAAAGAAAGGGGTTCTTACGAAGACAGATGTATTATTGCTCTCTTTAGAAGTGAAGGATTCTTGGTTAGCTGAAATTCTCTGATGATGAGTCTTAGAAATGAGTTGTTAAAAAAGATGTTTCTTTCAATGTTTTTCTTCTAAAGCAAAAATCTTTCTTCTTCTTAAATTAAAGAAGGAGTAAACAGATGCATTCTATGGTGTTATATTAACTTTTGTGAAATTGGAGCAGTGTATAATTTTGGAAAAGATTTACAAAAACAAACACAATTTTGTACAATACGTTTTACAAACATTTAATTTATGGATTAACTGACACTACTAAGCCAAACAAAAGAATGGTTTTTGCGGTTTACTTTGTTAAAAATAATAAATTAACCTAACTGTAAATTAAACAGTTAATTAAATTTACCAATTAAACCTTGAATTATGTTAGATACACCCAAGCAAAACTTCTTATAATTCCTATGTGATTTTCTTGGATAGATTTATATTGAATTGATAAATTGATTTAATTAAATAAAAATATATATAGAAATACAATAAACAATAGATTGATATTAAATTGTCTCACTAAATACTTTTATCTCATGTTTAGAAGCTTATGACATAAAAAAAACATACACACTAAACAATAATCTAAAAAAGAATTTTGCAAAAATAGATAGATGTATATTAAATTTTGTTTTTTTTAATATTTTTTAAAAATATAAATTAAATCACTAATTAGTGCTTTTAACAAAAATATTTTACAACGACAATATCTAAAAATGGGCTGTAGTGTCAGAGAGTTGGTTAATAGAGAGTTTTTGCATACCGTACGTTAGTTACCGTAGGACGTCCGTTAGCTTTTTCTCCCTAGCGCATGCGCATAGGAAACTGAGCATGCGCGCTAGGGAGAAAAAGCTAACGGACGTCCTACGGTAACTAACGTACGGTATGCAAAAACTCTCTAATATCTCATTGACCAAAGTAAAAAATGTATTTTTAAGAACATGCGATACATTGTTTAACTAATATTCTTATAGAAAATGAAGCTAATTTATTAATTTGAATCAACATAATTATTTATATTGTTTTTGAAATATAATGGGTTCGTAATTCTTAAAAGAATTAAATGATTTAATCATTAATTATTGTTCAAGTTTTTCAAATATCTTATATATCAAAATAAGAAATGTCTTGTTAAGAACATTAAAAATATGTGTTAATCAATTATCTTATGGAACTTAAAACTAATTTATTCATTCAAATATATATATATATATATATATAATTGTTTATGTTGCTTTTGGAATGTATGTTTCTTACTAATTTTTTAGTCAATTTTTTTCACATATTCACTTCATATTTATTTCATATGTGTTTATTTTATTTTACAGATAAAAGGACATTCTTTCCTACTGCAAAGCTGAAAAAGTAGACATTTCTCTTTGTCCTCAAAGTAAGTAAATTGTTTTTATTAAGTTATGGATTATTGGAATTTCAAATGATATTCATTGCAAAGAAGGAAAAAGCTTCAATACTTTTTGATAACTTTTAAACTAAAAAGAAGATAATATAATTTTTATGTAATGTTCAACTGTTAATTTTTTATGTAATTGTTCATTCAGAAGCTCAGGTAATTTTAATGTAGTTTTCAAAAATAATTAAAAAAAATATTTTTTAAATTTTTATCTGATTTTTTTTTAAAGTACACTAATTTAAAATAATTTAGAATTATATAGAAAATAAATAAAAAACATAAAACAAAAAATTTATTTGCTTTTAATTTTGAATACTATATTTTTAACATATCAAACTATTGAAAATTTACTTAAAATAAATTTAAAATGCTATAAGGATTGTGAAATGTTTCAAATTAAATTAATAGTCTCATTCTCCTCTCTTTTTCATATCACAGTTAATCACATTAATATAATATTGTTCTGTTATAAAAAAAAAGTTGTGCATCGAAATTAATTCAATTTGAGTTCTAAACTTAGCGATAAATTATTTTGATTTTAAATATTACATTTAATTTTCTTTTCAAACCAATCGAAAAATCTTTTTAAATCAGCGGTTCTCTCAACATTAAATAAGCCATAACTGAAAGGAAAGAAAATCATTCTGATGCGAGGTTCGTTATTAATTTTATTACCAATATAAAACCTACCAGTGTCTTTTTTTAACAAGATCTTATTAAGAAATATAATAAATTTCATTAAACCGTTAGATACAAAAAGAGATATAAAAACCTTTCTTTCAGGTTTCTCCATAAATGAATCGCAACGTGTCCTTTTATTTATCCGCCAATTTCTAGAATAAAATTGTATTCCGTGAACCAAATCTAAGCTAACGAAATTAAACTTCAAAAGACATTTACTCCATTCCGACATTTCAAACACTTTTCTTAATTAACGGGTCAGTTGATGATTTTTCGCTCAACCAAACACTGGAAAAGGCACTTAATATTCTCTTCTGGAAAGGGCGCAGATGAAGAATTTGTCGGATCATTATCAATAAGATTAAACCGTTCACTTCTTTTCTTCAGGACAGAAGCCTCTTTAATCATTTGCGAGGACCACATCTCCTCAACTCGAGCGTAAAGAACAAAGAAAAAAAGAAAGATTTATTTTTTTCTTTCTTTTCTTTCTTTCTTTTTCTTCTTCTTGGAAGAAGAAAATCCTCTTTCCGATATTTTAAGGGGACTTGGTTAGCGCTTCCGTGCGTTTCGAAATGAAGAATCTTCACAGTTTGGGGGCGCGGGACCATAAATTCTGCTACAAATGAGGTAGGAATCGGCAATGTGGGCTACTTCGACCGCAGAAAGGATCTCAGGGACGCGTCTGGACTTGCCAAAGAGGTACCATCCTAGATTTTGGACCCAAAGTGGTTTATGTTTATGTATTTTATAAAGTTAGGATAGCATTGAGTCTATTATAAGACAAACTTTAAGGGTATTTTACTCATTGTTTATTTACCATTGCAATATAATACTTCATATTAACAATTTGTTAAATAAAGATGGTATGCAATTCTTTGGTTGAAAAGTAGGTTGGATAAATTATTATCAAGAAAATTAAACGATTCCATTCTTTTCAAGATGAAAATCAATATATCCCTTAGACTCAAATTTAAGAGGCTAAACAAATATTTTATTTTATCCGTATTAGATTTGTATGGCTGTTCCATACGTTTTGAACTGAAGATTCGTTAGAGTTTGTTACCATAGATATAGATCATAGAGACCATAAATTTGGCTACAAATGAAATAGCAATAGATAATGTGGGTCGTTCCAACCGATCCAGAATGGCGGCCTGAAGGCCAATCGGCTAGCTTTATAGCCATTTTTACCACAGGTTCCAATCCCGGCGGTGGTATAGATGTTTGTGAGTGTTTCGGAATAAACTGTAGGTCTCGATCTAATTAGTCCAATGTGTGCATAAAATGACCGTAGAGAGATAAACCAAACCAACGGACCCAGAAGGTTTAAAGATGTACCATTTAAGAAGTTGGATCTAAAGTGATTATGCTTACGGTTTTAATAATGTTATTTAACTTGTAATCTTTCTAAAGGGTTAATTTAATCTTTAAGGCGCTGAACACCCTCTATAATGTTTTAATAAATATTTTTGCACTAGCAGTTCATTTTTAATGGACCATTTCGACTACAGAAAAAAATCTTGATACAATTGGACTGATTCTGAACCTGAGGTGATTTATGTTTATTGAATGGGCAAATATATGGATAGAATCCTAACTGAACTCTTTAAACTCTAAATGCATTAAACATCATATATAGAACCTTAATATTGCAGTGTTATATTAAACGTTTCATTTTAACAATGCATTACTTTACATTTGGTTGAAAGGGATTTTTTTTTGTGATACTTAAAGTACATTATTTATTTTTAAATCATATTTTTTTTTCTTGAAAATTCATTTTTAACTCAGAAAGTGAATCCTTTTCACTTTTCTGTTTATTTTATTTAACTTTGGTAAATCCAAATATTATAATAATTATTACAAATTATAATAAACATTACGAATATACGTACATTCATAAATTAAACAAAGAATAATTTTAAATATCATATAACTCAAAGTTATATTGTACAATATAAGTTAAATATGTAAATATAAAGTAGTGCTTATATAGTTTGAAAAAGAGGACAAAAATTTGAAAAGGGGGAAAATGTTTGAAAATAACTGTAGTGCTTATATAGTTTGGGGAAAAATTTTTGGAAATAACTTTAGCGCTTATATAGTTTGAAGAAGGGCAAAAAAAAATTTAAAAATAACTTCATCGTCTTTATTATTTGTAATTATTTTAATGTATTTAATTTTGTATAATAAATATAAATATTGTATATAAATATTGTATAATTTGTAATTATTTGTATAATTTTATTAATAAGTCAGTTAAAATATAAAGTTGATTATATAATATTTTAATTTAAAAAATTATGCTAGCCTCATGAAACCAGTTTTTCAAATCTATTATTATTTTGTACACAAACAACAATGTAATTTACGAAAAATAAGTTGCTTATTTAAGCAAAAGTGTTTTTGTATTTATGAACAAAAACCAAGGTATTTAATTTAGCACATGTTTACAAAAAAAAAAATGATAATTAAATAAACGATTTTTACTTTTTTTTTATTTAACATAAAAATAAAGTGGGAGATAAGATTTGCTTTAAAATATTATAATTTCAGAGGCGATAGTCCAATTATTAAAATAATAAATAAAATTAATTGTAAAAGTTTTGAAAAAAAAAAAATAATAAAGGAAGCTTATAATAAGTCAGTTAAAATATAAAGTTGATTATATAATATTTTAATTTAAAAATTATGCTAGACTTATGAAACCAGTTTTTGAAATCTGTTGTTATTTTGTTCAATATAATGTCGCCATATAAAAAAATATTCCGTACTTGACATAAACCACTTATTCCTGGAATCAATACCATTAAAGGAAGAATGGATGCTATCTATCATCAGTTTATAGGGAATATGAAAGGAGAAGCCCAACCAAGTCTCGGGAAGAATACATGATCAACAAAAGATGAGATGCGGTCAAGGGGAAACTTGAAGAAAAAGTGGTTTTAAGAATACTGACATCGGATCCGTGGGCATTGTCGGAAAAGAGATGCTACACAATATAATAGAACGGATTCTTTGATAGATAAATAATGTTATGTATTTGACAAAATTATTTATAGTTATTGATATAGATTTATGTTGCACAAATGGCATCGGTACAAAATAAAATGAATCGCATATTTGGTTAATTTAACTAATTCCTTACATGAATTGGAGAACTTTTGACGGTTTAAAAAAATTGAATTGTTGCAAGATTAAAAATTGATGTCTTTTTCAAAAATGTTTTTGGTGAAAATATATCACATTTAAATCTATTTTATTATAATAAAAAATTATCTCTAAATTTTTTATGCTAGGCTAAGATTTTGGTCTATCTGAATTTATTGTAATTTTGTTTTGGAATTGAAGTGTAAAACAAAAAGATTCATCAAAAAATATCAGCTAAGAGATATTTTTGGAAAAAGCGCAAAATAATTTTTTTGAAATAGAAATACTTTGAAAGATTAAGAGAAATAAAATATAAATTGAGAATAAACTATATATTAAAAAAAATATTATAAAGGAGTGATGACTATAAAAATAATTACTCTCTTATTTAAAGAACTTTTTGATATTTTGGGGTAACTAAAACATAATCATTAACAGTATTGTAAATTTATATAAAAAAATTTCATTACTCATTTTTTTTTAAATGTGTGATATTAATTCAAACACTTCCTGAGTCGTTTATGTGAATTAAAAAGAAAATAAAGGGAAAAAAAGTATTATCTTCTGCAATACATTTAGAAAGGGCAAATTTCAAGTTATTTATTATGGATTGCATCCATTGATAAGACATCCGAAGTTTCAAAAGCAGCTTTTCATATCCTATTATTAATATACATTAAGATCATGTTTACCGCTGTTTTATAATTATGCGATAGAATTAAACTGAAATTATCTGAAATTTCAAGAATTGTTTTACCGAACATCTTTGCTTGTCTGTTAAAGGCTACTGTGAATTTAAAAAAAAACTATAATCAAAAGCATTACTTCATTTATCATGCTCCAAGCCATCCAAATCAGGTGTTCGACCTAACAGCATGCATTCTATTAGAAGTGGTATTTTGGTAAACATGCATTGTTGCAGCCAAATACAACTTCGTTCATGCAACCAATGTATCAAGACGGAATATCAAATTTTAAAGTTCCGACAACTGAATAACAAAACCGATAATGTAGCTAAATCCGTTGGAGATCTTTGGAAGAATCATAACAACATAGATGCTGTAGGCTACAATCTTTCATGATATGAGGCGTCCAAGAAAGGAACATAGAACAATGTATGGCCGGGGGGTTAGCTAGGTCGCTGGAACACGACAATTCATTGTTGATATTGATGAAATTGTCAAGCTAGCTGATGAAATAGAATTGGATAATATAAATGTGCAAGATATTGAAGATTTATTGCAAATTATAACTGGTGAAAGTCTTTCCAACAAGGATCTTAAAGTATAAGATGATGGTGACGAAATTAGTTTTTCTGAAGATGAGGTGCAAAAGGAACTTTCAATGGAATTTTTAAAAAAAAGTTTAGCCACTATAATGGAATATATAGATCAGTTTATACAAAATTAAAATATAAATTTTGATAGAAGTTTAAAGGCAAGAGAAAGTGTCATTGATGTGATTTCTTGCTATCGAACAACTATTTGCTGAACAAAACAGGGAAATCCAACTAAATAAAAGTGATAAATTCTTCACAAAAATATAAAAATTTCAAATGTGTTTATGTTAAATTGTTTATATAATGAACCTTCATTCAAATTTCACTTAAACAGGTTCTTGATTATATAACAGTGAAAAACCGCATTAGATATTTTTTTCTACGAGTTAATACAACTGAAAAAATAGCTAAATTAAAACTCAAAAGAAATGCGGTTATTTCTAGCAAATATGACATCTTCTTTAAATTTGAGTATATTATACAAATTTGATAATATATTGTACTCAAATTTAAAGTAGATGTCATATTTTTTTATAAATACATGATATTTTTATGAAATAAGATAGAATTTGGATTACGTAAGGCAGGAAAAACATTGATAATGTATTATATATCAAATGATGTACATATAATAAAATAACTCCCGATTTAGATTTTTTTATTTTAGTTGTCATATATATGTTGCAAATCAAAAAGCAATTTTGTTCTATAGATATATGCTAATCATCGAATAACCAGAGAACTTCATTTAATTCCATCTTACACAAACACTGTGTTATATAAACTAGAAAAACTCCATTGCTTTTCCGTGATAAAAACCAACAAATCCAGACATAAACACACATATTCCGCATCATTACTTACCCACAATATTATCTTGGACTTCCCCAAGTACAATGACAATTAGACAATGGACCAGCACCAGCTTTACATAGAAGAGGGGTTGGGGCAGTTGGCGGACGGACTCAGATAGGACATGTTTTAGTATTGGGTATTAAGTGACGCAGCTGTCAACCAATTCGGGGCTACTCAGTCTTCCCGATTCTGATAATGTCACTGCACAGGGGCTCATCAGATCCGCTTGGGGATAAAGAACTGTGATTGCATTAGGGGTGTCGCCCCGTCTATGGCGATTTGACATTAAAAGGATGTATAACGCTCTTTTGTTGCTGGGGAACGCACTGGGGTTGCGGCCTTTTTCCCTTTCCGAGGGAATTACTTTTGTGGTTATTTCTGGAATTCCCCATATTTCTCTATTTATTGTACCTGTTGGGGGAATTGTCGGAAGGAAGACGTGTGGATAGATCTTTTTTACAGATATGATTCCAGTTAATTAGATTTTTGCTATGTGCTAGGATAGAAAGACTTTTATATGTAATCTTTCTTTGCGGTTTTGTATTAATTTAATTTTTGGGTTAACATCATGTCCGATGTCAAATCCAATTATATAATCAGCTATCAGTTAAGATATGAGATTTATTCAAAACCTACACTCCGTGGGTTATGTACAGAACTGAGCTTTCTTGATTATTGGATATTAAAGCTTTTTCCGCTTCCTTAGAAATAATCATTGTTAGTTAATAAAAAATGGTTACATGTTAATTATAAAATTGAAATAAACTATACCGAAATGGTGATTTGTTCCTTAGTGCTGCAATATTGTGGATTTTTGTGTATATGTTGTAAGAAATTCCAACTATAATAAAAAAGATTAAAATCATATTTTGGTTGCCAAAACTAATGAAAATCACTAATAAATGGCTTTCATGTGTTAATAAACAAACTTGGGAACTGAAGTAAATTGAAATTTAAGAGAAAAATAATTTAGCAAACATCATTTAATAATACAAATTGTATGAATGTTTATTACGTAAAATAACTTACTCTCTGTTAACTCAGAAAATAGAATAATATATCAAGTCCTAAGATTAATTTTAAAACCAACTTATATTTAATTCCATAGCCAGATAAAATTGGTTTATTTATATTAATATCATAAAGCACTATAATGCGTTATTTCTATTCATTCAACATAAAATTAGTTTTCCCATGTAATATTAGAATGAAATATGTAAGTCTCAGATAATATTAATTTTAACAATTATATATTAGGTAAACCAACCAACTTTAATAAAGTGCTATAATGTGTTGTATAAAGTACTGTAATATAAGTACTATGATGAGTTTTTTCTACTTTTTATCATTACAATGAGTTTTATTTATTTTTTATGATTATTTTTTAACAAATATTAGTGTTTCTTAATTAGAATGAATTATGTATGTTCCAAATATTATTAATTTTAACGATTGTATATTAGGGTAAAAACACACACTTTATGTGTATATTTGTACTTATAATATGTATAAAATATTATAATGTGGTTTTTTTTTTTAACGTGTGATGGTTATTTTTCTCTACATTTCAATATATTCAATTAAAAAAATTAGTTTCCCATAATTATAATGTCATCTGCAAATCTCAGATATTAAATTACTGTTAATATTAATAACTAATAATAACATTCTAATATTAATAATATTAATATTTATAACAATTTTATATTAGTGTGAAAGTACACGTTTTATTGAAAACTACCATAAAGATTCGATACCAATCGTGAACGAATTCAATTTCTCTGATTTTGATTGAATCGTTCCAGAGTTCTAACTGAACCATCGGGGGAATAAAAGAAGCCTATTGCATTAGCAGTGTCAACCCAGCTATTGGGATTTGACATTGAACGGATGTGCTTATAATGGTCTTTTATTGCTGAAGACATTCACGAGTTTGGCTTTTCCGTTCTTCATTCACTGGCCGGAATTATTTTTCTGGAATTGTTAGTTCTCCACACGCCTGCGCTACGCTTCATTTAAGGGTAAATGGTAGTTGCTGCCATCTAATGGTGGGCAGACATCGAAAGAAGGTAATTAGTAACGGGGATTTAACTGGTAGATAGGCCCAAAAATCCCCATTTCCCCTACGTTATCTGTTTGGAAATTATTAAAAGAAAAATTATTTCTTTATACGGTTCTTAAAGCTTTAAATACATTTAGTTCGTCAATTTGATATCAGTTGTATACGAACTTTGGCATTTACAAAATGCATTTAATAATTTGGTTTTTATAATAAGATAATGTTTTATTTCAATTGTATAGATATCAATAATTAATATTATTTAAATACTCATGCGTGATCTCTTATATAAAAGTAATTATCTCTTGTATATCAATGAAATTGTATTAAGCATGGAATAGTATAGATTTTCGCATACTTTTAAAGTAATACTTCTCATACTAAAATTTTTAGTTAGCATTTTTGTTTAATAAATATATACAAAAATGAGGTATAATATCAGCATAACTGTAATGGTAACCATAAATTTTAAATCTTTAAGATTTTGTTTTGGGTAAAACTAATTTTCATTATTAATAACAGTTAATGCTTTTACAAAATTAAAGCAACGAATAAAAAAAAAATTTATGTTTATACAAAAAACTTTTATTACTGAGTATGTTTAAAAGATGCCTTTCTAAGTATTCTTTTTAAATTGAGGATCTTTGGTTTTGTTTAAGTGAGGAAGAATGTTAAATATATATTTCAAAAATTATTTAAGTTGATTACTTTAATTGACTAATTTTTAAAAAGTCAGTCAATTATAGTTAATATTTATTTACTGATAAAAAATTAGTTAATATTTATTTAATGATAAAAAATTAGTCAATATTTATTTAATGATAAAAAATTAGTCAATATTTATTTAATGATAAAAAATTAGTCAATATTTATTTAATGATAAAAAATTAGTCAATATTTATTTAATGATAAAAAATTAGTCAATATTTATTTAATGATAAAAAAGTAGTCAATATTTATTTAATGATAAAAAATTAGTCAATATCTATTTAATGATAAAAAATTAGTCAATATTTATTTAATGATAAAAAATTAGTCAATATTTATTTAATGATAAAAAAACTAGCCAAAATTTATTTAATGACAAACGAAATTAAAATTGCTGCTTATATTTGAAATAGGACTATAAAAATATTTAACGTTTTGAAATGTAAAATAAAAATTTTAATTAATGTTTAATAACAAACTGATGAGCAAAACTTACATACCATCAATGATTTAAAAAAAAAAATAGATTGTAAAAGAGACTCATCAATCCTATTTCCCCATAATCCAAAAATCCTAACAAAGCCATTACCATTACAACACAGAAGAACAACCGAGTATCCAATCCAGCATAATCACAGTAACACTCCAGTTAACACACATCTGCGTCAATAACTTCTAAAGACTACCGAGTTATAACGAGGGAGCAGGTTATGGGATTCATCTCTCTGCTGAAGATATTAATTTGCTTAATTTTGTTCGTCGAAAATCGCGGCTTGGTAAGGGGACTTTTAATCACAGTAAGTGCATACACACACACATACTTGGTGAATCATTTTCTAAATCGAAAGGTTTTTGAATTCGCCAAGCACACTCGGGCTTCGCCAAGCTTTGTCTGGTGGGTACTCTTTTGAAGTGTCCATTTGCTAATAGCACTCGACTGGCTGGCATGATGTGCATTCCTTTTCGAACACCGCCGTGGATTCCCCCACCCCCTAAACTGAATGAAAAGGGATTGAAGATTATGCTGAAATAAGAGTAAATTTATGTGTGGGTCGTGGTTTTAAATAGTAATCGAATCGCCATTCTTTATATATATATAGATGAATAGATAGATGGAACGAGTCATCTATTTCGTTCTCATCAGCTTTGGCGTAGTTTTTCGGTTGATTACTTTGTTTTATGCGAAGGTGGATATTGGAGATGGTTGTTGAAAGATTTTCGAAGATTAAAATTAGGTTTTTTGTTGAGTGGATATTTTGTGGGTTTTTTTTTTTAGAAATAAGTTGAAAATAATTTTTTCGAGAGAACTTCGATTTTATTTTTTATTTATTTGTATATAAATATAAAAGATAACGATGCTATAATTGCAAAAAATTGTTATTTAAATTTGATGTTTTTTCTTAAAATTGGTGGTCTCTGTTATTTTGGAATGCCTTGCATTTTGATCAGTTGTTATTCATTATTTTTAAGTTATTATAGTTTAAGTTTTCTGAATTTATATTAGCTGGACATGTGCCTGTGCAAATTTTATTGAATGTTTATGTCTATTTACATAACAAAAATAAATACAATGAAATTTGATGACATTGATTTTGATTGACATTTTCGAGGGCAACCGAAAAGTTTTAAATCATTAGAAACAAATTTTTAATAAGTTTTTGATTTGTAACCAATTAATTAATAAAAAAAATTTGTAATGTTTTTGAATATTATTTTATTTTACGTCTAGGAAATTTAAATGCTGTTTACATAATTTTTTCTGAAGTTATACACATTAAATTGATCACATTTTATTGAAGTTTGTTGTGCTTTTTTTAATAAGAATTGTTGTTGGTTCAAGTTTTCTTAATTAATATTGTAAAAAGTGCACTTATCAAAATTTATTGAATTCTGTGCACATATAATAAAATAAATATTTCTATTTATGTATTAAAATAAATGATTTTTAATATTGGGAGGAATTTTGAATATGTGGCGATTTTAAAACCACAAGTGTAATAATTATTTTAATTAGATCCCATTCCTAAGTTTTTAAAATAAAGATCTGCAAATACATTAAAGATTGTACTTTAAATTTCTAACAACATAATTAAACTCTTTTATGTTATAATTTTTATTTTTTTAGAATTTAAATGAAATAAATCTTTATTACTTAATTTGAACAATTCTAAGGATTCCTTCCTCAAATTCGTTCATTTTAATTCATTCAGTTTTGTTAAGTTCACAGAATCAATCAATTACAGCAAGTAATATCATATCCATTATGGACAGCCAGCTGCTGCAGCTGTTCATACTAAAAGTGAACTGTGAAAAAAAACAATAATGGAGGGGGGAGGGTGTGAAAAGTGACGTCATACAATGTCGTGTGCACTTGGTAGGGGAAAAAGACAAATAGCACGCTAAAAGCATTCGAACTATAGTGCATGCCCACTCGTTTAATCTGTCGTTTAATGCAAGGCAGTTCTTGTCAGTTATTAAATATCAAAAAATGAAAAATTAACCTTGGCAAGATTTGATGATAAAGTAGGAATGACAGAAGTATTGACATTTAGACATTGGTAATGTGGGCAGAATTGCTCTTGGTACAATTTTATTTCTGAATATGTATTATATCTAAGGTGGCATTACTTTTCTAGATCAAAACATGAATGGCATCATTGCTAACAAAACATCCAGTCTCATAATCGTAATAATTAATATGTAGTATTTATTTTTTTAATTATTATTTGTTTAAATATAATAATTTAAAAAATATTAAAGTTTGTTTCTAGGTTTCATTAAAGTAGCATAAATAAAATATTTCACTCAAAAACATCGAAATTAACATTTGATATGTTATTTTCTCGGTAGGAATATAATTTACCCATGTGTATAAACAGCAATATTGCCAATTTAAAATATTTCACTCAAACACCATCGAAATTAATACCTACTATAATATTTTTCTTGGTAGGAATACATTTTGCCATATGTGTGAACAACAATACTTCCAATTTAAAATGTCTGTCTATTGTAGCCATTTTTATTGTTATTTGCATATATTGGGAATGTTTCAATAATTCAAATAGAGCTAACCTTACTCTCTATACTATTAATCATTACCTTGATAGTGAGATATAAAATGCTTCTGAAATGTAACTAAAGATAGATGGATTTATTCATTGAATTCCAGGAGATATTTTCATAATTCAAATATCAAATTGCTAAGCCTAAATTTCGAATTATTGTGTTATCGTGGCAATAAAACAAATTTATTCTATTGCAATAATATTAATAGGATTGCAATAAACATTTGTTGTATTACTTTATATTCAACAAGATAGTTGAATATTAAGCACTGTACAATAAATAAAGTATTTTACAGCAAAAAAATATGATTCTTTAAAAAATGCATTTAACTATTCGTAGATTGCAATAATATTAATAGGATTGAAATATGTACTTATTGCATCACTTGCTTTAATAATTGCAATTGCGTCAACAATATTCAACAAGAAAATTGAATTATAAGCAATACACACTAAAAAAAAAATATGGTTCTTCAAAATATACCTTTAACTATTCGTAGATTGCAATAATATTAATAGGATTGCAATAAGTACTTTATGCATTGATTTATATTCAATAAGAAAATTAATAGATTAAGCAATGCATAATAAATTAATTTTATAGTAAAAAAATATAGTTTTTCAAACAATACCCTTAACTATATGTTGATTGTACTATATATATTGCAATTGGTTGTAAATTCAAAAATTGCCTCGTGATTCATTTATTCAACACTATCTTCCGATGATTAATGCACCTTAAAACAGATATAGTGGAACTTGCAACTGCTTAATGGCTCGTTAAAGTTTTAAGTGCGTCAATAATCAATTAATACTTTGTTTCACTTGTCTCCTCCAAATGCGCTGCTTCTAAGAAGTGGGCGCGGTATTTATCAATCATTATAATTCCTTTAATAACATCCTATGGCGTGGGCGCCATGACATGGCTTCATGTGATATGCATGCAGTTATTTGAATCTTTACCATTATTGTAAGATTATATTGAATATAATACTGAATTACGAATATCCGCTTATTTTATTTACATAAGAATTAATATAGTGTTATCTAAAGTTTATTATGTTTACTATATTTATTATTTAAAACTTCTTGCATTTTCTGTATTTGTTGCTTGAGGTTTCTTTCCTTTTCCATAGTTTTTGCCTAAAGAATTAGTAATGTTAATTATTTTTAATTCTAAAAAATATCTAAATCAATTAAATATAAGCAATTTAATTTTTTTTTGGTATTAAAGTTTGACTTAACACCTCATTGATGTTTACATATTTTAAAGCTTATGCCTGAATACGAGTAACTTTATTTAAATGAACCTATCAAATAGCAGATTTAACGTTAGTGTTACAGTAACGGTAAATAAAGACTGTATTGATTGGTAACCGTTATACCGTTTATTTTAAGTTAAAAACATATTATAGTTTACAACTAATATTTTTTTTCGTATTCAAACTTTGGAATTTGAGTAAAAGATCTGAAATTGAAGTAAAAAGTCTTAAGCAACTCTGTTGATTACATGTATGCAATTCCACTAGTCGTCAGTATTTTTTTGTGAAAATACGAAATTCAATTGAATTTATTTTGTTTTTCATTAGCTAGCAGAGTTTTTATCAATGTTATTTCTTACTATTGTTTACAATAATTTCACAATTAATCTACAAAATTACAGTAGGCTATTTTCATTGTTAAACTGGGAAGAATATTTCGGAACCAATATTGTCTATAAACAGTTTTTTTTTTTTCATTTATTTTGGAAAACAATGAATTGTCATATCAACCATTACATTAAAAAAAAATTTCAAGAATCCATTTCTTTTCACAAAACATGCTTATAGATAATTATGAATACAATGAAGCATATGCAGAATGATTCATCATTATAGAAATAATGTGGTTTTTTTTTAAATCTTATTCGCCATAAATGTATCCATATTTAAGAAGATAAATTACAAACAACAAGAGACTACTCTGTAGCTCCTATCCCACCACTCATCCATCGCAGCAACGAGTCTTGTTGTGAGTTTGAGCAACACTGCATATCTTAATTCTATCCACTCTTTCTGTTTGGACCAAGTCCAGATTCCGCACAATAGATGCAATAATTTGTTTGCTCGAAAAATACAATTTTTATGATCCACTGAATACAGAATCGTTCCTAATGTAGGACTCTTCGGAAATTACTCATCTAGTTATAGCCCTTGTCCTATGTAGTCGCGAGTCAAAATCAGATGCAGGCCATCAACAATGAGCCAAAGAGAAGGAAAGTTACAGGGGCAACAAAAATAAAAAAAAATCAAATGAAAGAATCTTTTATGTGAAATTGCAAATAAGTAGGGTGGATGTGGATGTGTGTTTATGGGATCCGTTTATCTACGCCATATTCTTTTGCTGTTTGTTCGCAATGGAGACAATTGAAGTTTTACCACAGTTCTTCTTGCTTTTGCTTCGGGCGATAATGCTGAATCTGCTAAATTTGATTGTTGGAGCAGAAAAATCAAAGTTCATCCAATCCACGGACCAGAAGTGTTGGAAATTGTTTGGCTGTGGAAGGTTGGGATATTTTTCATGTTTGGCTTTTAATGTTCTTTTTATTCACCGAGTGAAGCATTAAAATGATTTATGGCTTTCTCTTCTGGTTCTTTTGTTTATTCAGTGTTTATTGGTATTGCTAAAAGAAAAATTGTGTCATTTTTTATTTTTATTTTGATGGAATAGAATATTTTTCAATAACTTCAATTTCATGAAAATAAAATATTTCGCATGAAATAATTGTGTGCTTTTTATTACACATTGTGTTTGGATCATGATAATTCATGTTAATCACATTTAAGGGTTAATTAGATATAAGAAAAATAAAGAAACATAATAACTTATATAGGTCTAGAATATATTCCTTTTGCAAATCTTTTTTTAGAATATAAATCAATTTTCAAATTCTTCTTCAAACCTTCAAATTTTTTAGAATATAATTATTTTTTTCAAATTCTTCTTCAAATTTTTTAGAATATATTCTTTTTACAAATCATTTTTAGAATATAAACAATTTTAAAATTCTTCAAACCTTCTTCAAATTTTTTGGAGTATATTCTATTTACAGATCTTCATTTTTAGAATATATTCTTTTTACAAAGCTTTTTTAGAATATAATCAATTTTCAAATTCTTCAAAAAGTGCACAATTTTTTAGAATATATTAATTTAAAAAATATGTCTTTGTGGTATTTTTAATTGCTAGTTGAGTTTACATTTTATCTAAAATTTAGTCAGTTCTAGAAAAACATCTAGCGACATTTTATTTTCATAATAATATTCTTTCATTTGATCCAACTACTATTAGATTTTATCTTGATTTCTTAAGAAATTGTCTTTTTACACATTACTCATTGTTTAATTGTGGATTTAATTACTATTTCAAAGCTTAGAAGTGTTATCTTCATTTTGAAATGAACAATTTTTAATAATTTTGTAAATAAAATTAGCAGGTTTACGTATAACTTAAAATAATAATAATTAATGATCTATAGCAATTAAAAACAAAAATTAATCGTAGTGATACGGAATTTTACTAAAAGACGTGAAAGATATCGCATTTAACTAAGTTATATTTATGTGGCGTTTTATGTTATATTTTACGTTATATTTATTAGGTTGTGTTTTTGTTATGTGAATAGAGAGAAGGCAAATTAATTTCTACTTTTCAGATCCTTAAGAGTTTGATTATAATTGAATAAAAAAGTAAATTTGTATAAAAAGTTTATAAGAGATTAATTTCTATAATCTACCCTTTTTATTAAAATAATCTTCAGTTAAAAAAAACATCCACCAGTTAAAAACTGCACAACTTCATAAAAATCAATACAAGACTACATATTTAATTTGTTAAACAGAATTTTTATCATTGATGTATCTGCGGTGGTTTAAAGGTTTTTGCTTTTCGTGAAATCCAGACTTGATGCTCCTTAAACCGTGAAAATTACTAGGTCTTACAATCCATCGTTAACGTTTATAGGTTTTCCTGCTTTGAATGCGATAAATCCCTTGGTGGCATTACTGTGATGCAGGGAAGCCACACATTGGACATCGACGGAAAAGCAAGCCTTACAAGTTCCCCTTCCATCTGTTCAGCTTGTTACCTACCGATTGATACATTTTAGGCATGCTGTCTGATTCGCATTATTTGTGAAGCTTACAAACCATTGGGATCAATATGATTTGTTTTTAAGTCGTTTATGATCCGCAAGTACTGGAAAAAATAAAAGTTTGGTGAACTTGCACTTTTTCTAGGAATTTTACCAGCATTGATGTTACACGCATTGTTTTTGAAAATGCTTGAATATGTGAAAAACTAAACGTAAGCTTAAATGCTCAGTTTTATGTCGTTTTAGTTGTAGTTTAGGGTAATTTGTAGTTACTTTAAGAAACTTTTGTTTTCACGAGGCAATTCTTTTTATTGCTTTCAATCCTTATTCATAATATATATTTGCAGATGTTACAAAACGTACCATTATTATTTAATTTTTAAAACTGTTTTCACGTAGATGTTGAAATTGAGTCTATTGTATCTGTTATTAAAAAAAACTTATATTTTTCGTTACATTTTTAACATTTGAACACCTAAAATCATATAGCATATTTTATTTGTTATCAATGGGTTAAATAACTATAATTCGTTGGTTTAAATTTTCAACTAATAAGTAGTTTGCTATTATGATTGTATCATTTTTTATTTAAAAAGTTTTCATATTTGCCATAGTTTTCATATTTATTATACCAAAGATTTCATAGTTTCCATATTTATTATACCAGTTTCCATATTTACTATATCGAAGATTCTGTATTTGCTATACCAAAGATTCTAGAGTTTCCATATTTACTGTAACAAAGGTTCCATAGTTTCCATATTTAATATAACAAAAATTCTTTAGTTTCTATATTAAATTTTCAGCTTAAAAGAAATGTCTTATTATGATTGTATCATTTTTATTTAAAAATTTTCCATATTTAACATATTCGTTGCCTCTTTGATTTTATACATAAGTTTTTTTATAAGTAATTTTATAATTGCGAGTAATCTCACAGATTTAATACCAGTCAAATTTCTAAATTAGTTAAAAACATTTCTATTATTTTATAATTATTTTAACCCAATAATTATATTTTAAAACACATTATTTTTTGGAAATCCCCGATTAAAAAATAAATCAGATTCTCGCTTTCTTAGTAATTTCCCATTTTCTTAGGATCTATTTGTTACTTTTCGGCTATCTTATTACTTGTACTCTCGGAAAAGAAACACATTGTTTCTTTTAAGGGACAAAGCAAAAAAGAGTCCATTTTTCTGCGTTATCTTAAGTGAACCCTCCTTCAATCCCTTTTTAAATCAAAACAAGACGAGATCCATTCGGAGATAAGGGGGAACACACGGTGATGAGTGTTTAATTTCGCCCATAGAGTGGACCCCGTGAACCAAACATTAGGGGCGGACAACCATTAAATCGAGGTCAATAGAGGAAGCTGTCCGGGAACAAAATAACTTTTTTCCTTAGTGGTGTCCGGCAGACTAAAAATAAAAGTGGATTCTTCCCGGTAAGTAAGCCTGGATCGTCTCAAGTCGGGGATCGTATAAGTATTACAAGAGGACTGTTAAACAAAATGATTTTGGGGTGTCTGTTTATTTTTGAAATGATAATATTATTACTTGTTAAATGTTTGTAACAATTAAACTGTTCCTTTATGTTCATTAATTAAAACTTATATCTAAATGCGTAAGCTCCCGTTTTTACTAAAATTAATCTCACTTTTTACTAAACTAATCTAAGTTATGAATATAATTAATAACTTTTAACGTTGTTCAGCTTTCAGAGTGTTAAATTCGATTGTTCAACATATACCTTTCAATGGATTAAACTCCAACACTTTATAATTATAATATTAATAATAATTAATATTAATTAATTAATATATTATATAATAATATATATTAATTATATATTAATTAATGTTAATCTGTTATTATTCAAGTTAGTTTTAACAATTAAAAATTGATGCAGGTTTTTATAATAGTCCCATCAAATGTTTTCTTTAAATCGAAAATCTTCTCTAAAATTTCTATTTTCTTCTATTAAATTAATTATTAAACCTTTAAATCTTTACCTATTGTGTATTATGGCAATCTATTTTTTGCCCCTCTTAAAACATTATATCATTATATGATAACATATGGTAATATAAAATCATATAAATCGTGTTCTGTATGTAAATAAATAAAATAAATTATAAGAAATATTTGAAGGGCATGCAGCCTTTTTTTCATACAACAAATTTGTTAATATTTTTATGTTGTTCTGTTTTCTATTATGGAATAATATATAATTCTATATAATTATTTATAATGACTGAGTACCATACACGAATTGCAATCGCTGCTTTAGTATTGAGTAGAATCTGTAAACTATCTCTTGTGACTCCATTAATGATTTCTAGTCACAGTCCTCTTGTTACGCCACTTTCCATTGTGACCTTTGCTTTGTAAAGAAGAGATTACACGACATCCCCTCAGGACCAACTAGTCACAAAAAGATGGTGAAGAAGAAGAAGAGGAAGAAACTGAAGAAGAAAAGAAAACTGCACTGTTTCGTGATGCGACGCATAGCACAAAGCGATGGCCCATAGCAATGTTCCGAGCAAAAGGTCTTCCACATTAAGGAACCTTGTTTCCAGGAGCGAGACCCGAGAACCATCAACTTGAGTTCAATCGGTTGTGAAGGCACCCCTAATGATTGGTTATTTGGCAAGGCCCAAGTGATCAGCTGAAGGACTGCCTGCCCTTTCCAAAATACTGTTGTTGTCTTCCCAGAGAATGCCACGGCTTTTGAGATGGTCTTGTTTTACGAGGCAATGTCATTCAAGTTGGGGAAAAAGCCGAAAATGGTGGGGGAACTTTGTTTTTCCCAGGGGAAAAAAAAGGGAAAAGAGTTTTAAGAGAATGAATACACTTCATTTAATTCATTTGCATTTAGATCGGTTTATTTACGGTTTGGAGTAGCGTTTGTGCGTTGATTTATTGAATCCTTGGGATGTCTTCTTAAAAGATTCTAACGATTCGTTTCGATTATCTGTTGAGGACAATTGCAAATGGGAAACAAATTAGGAGTACAGGAGGTTTGTAAATCTTTTGTTAAATAACAAGCGACAAATTTACTCAATTAGGAAGAATTTAATTGTGTTATCTATAAAAACTTTTATGTTCTTACATTTGATTATTTTTGAGCATTTAAAATTACTTCATCAAGTTTTAAAAAATATATTTTAAAATGCGCTATAAAACTATTTTTTTTATTTTTTTCTCTATAGAATGAAGTCTTAAACAATGAAATATTCTTAGTACAACCTTAATGTTTACACTAATGCTATTTTGTTTAATGTCAATCACACAATGTTTTCATACAATATTTTCACATGTGTAACAAACATTAAGGTTCAATGTTTTCTTTATCGACATTTCAAACATAAGGATTTTAACATTTCATTTTGGACCCAAATTGCCATAGAAATCAATCCATTAGATCAATCCATCTTTCAATCCATCCAATCCAATATATTTTCAATGATGTAATTTATATGACAAAAAGATTTACTTTACACTGAAGTGACAAAAGTTATGGGATACCTCTTAATATCGGGTCGGCCCTCCTTTCGCCCGGCGAAGTGCAGCAACTCGACGTGGCATGGACTCAACAAGTCGTTGGAAGTCTTCTGCAGGAATATTGAGCCATGCTGTCTCGATAGACGTCCATAATTGTGAAAGCGTTGATGGTGCAGGATTTCGGGCACGAACAGACCTCTCGATGATGTCCCATAAATGCTCGATGGGATTCATGTCGGGCGATCTAGGTGGCCAGATCATTCGTTGGAATTGTCCAGAATGTTCTTCAAACCAATCACGAACAGTTGTGGCCCGGTGACATGGCGCATTGTCATCCATAAAAATCCCATCGTTGTTTGGGTACATGAAGTCCATGAATGGCTGCAAGTGATCTCCAAGTAGCTGAACATAAGCATTTCCAGTCAATGTTCGGTCCAGTCGCACCAGAGGACCAAGTCCATGCCATGAAAAAACAGCCCACACCATTACGGAGCCACCACCAGCTTGAACAGTGCCTTGCTGACAGTTTGGGTCCATGGCTTCGTGGGGTCTGCGCCACACTCGAACCCTACCATCAGCTCTTACCAACTGAAATCATGACTCATCGGACCAGGCCACGGTTTTCCATTCATCTAGGGACCAACCGATATGCTCACGTGCCACGAGAGTCGCTGCAAGCAATGTCGTTCTGTCAGTAAAGGCACTCGAGTCGGTCTTCTGCTGGAATAGCCCAAGAAAGCCAAATTTCTCCGCACAGTTCTAACAGACAAGTCCCTTGTACGTCCCACATTGATTTCTGCGGTTCTTTGACGCAGTGTTGCTTGTCTGTTAGAATTTACGACTCTTTGCAGACGTCGCCGGTCTCGGTCGTTAAGTGCAGGCGGTCGACCACTGCGCTGTCCATGGTGGGATGTTATGCCTGAAATTTCATACTCTCGGCACACTCTTGACACAGTGGATCTGGGAATGTTGAAGTCCCTAACGATTTCTGAAATGGCATGACCCATGCGTCTAGCTCCAACTAACATTCCGCGTTCAAAGTCTGTTAATTCCCGTCGTGCGGTCATCATCACGTCAAAACCTCTTCACATGAATAACTTGAACAGAAATGAAAGCTCTGCGAAAGCACTGCGCATTTATACCTGTTCTACGCGATGCTACTGCCATCTGAAAATTTGCATATTGCTATCCCATGACTTTTGTCACTTCAGTGTATATTATTAATTTATTTTCAATCAGTTACATAAAGATAATAAATCTATCAATTAGTAACAAAATCTTATCCTTTGTATTATAGCGACCTGATGGCCAATTGGCTAGCTATCTGACCTTTGGTACAACAGGCTTCAAATTCGAATCCATGGAATTCGGCATGGATGTTTGTTAGTGGTTCTGAATCCCCGTTAAAGTGTAGGTCGCGGTCTAGTTAGTCCAAAATATGCACACAATGACCGTAGAATGACAAACCAAACCTCAAACCTTTGTATCATAACTAAGCATCTGAGAAATAACTGACGTTTTGTTTTCTTGATTTTTAGGACAATTTTAGAGAGATATTAAATGTGAGAATTTCAAGAAGTAATTGACTCTTGGCTTCATTAACTTATGAATAAAAAACGAGATTAGATCTGCTGGTCATGCCCCTATTCAGATATTGAATGCGCATGGAACATCCAATAAACGTCATAGCTTCTTAACCATTCATCTAAATTACAAATACCATGGGATGGACTTTACGAAAGAAAGGGTCCGCAGTCTCAAATCTAATCAGCGGAAAACCACGAAACTCCACGCATCAGACAAGGCCGGCTCGGTGATTAAAATGACATTTACGATGTCAGCCTTGGTACAACGAGGCAAATGTTAACCTGGAAATCGATTTCGGTAATCCTTTGGGCTTTTGCGAGAATCTTAACATCATGTTAGCCCACTAACAAGAATTGCTAGAGGAGGAAATATCACTGGATAGGTAGGAAGGAATATGTGTGAATCTCGCCATATGTTACTTAAAAATGAGGGAAGAAGAAAAGGATAATTTTTTTGATTTCGTTGAAATTACGGATCATTCACTACTTATCACTTAATTTAAAAAAGGGAACACTCAATTGTTCGAAAAATATTTTTTAACCTTCTTAAAATCAACATAGGACTCCACGTTACCATCTTCAGTAAATATCACATATTTTTCTTCATACGTTTTGTTAATTTACGTTTTATATCAACCTACACAAAGGCATGTAAAGTCTGAATGACATTTAAAATATCACTATCCTGTTTTGTACATTAGTGTTTGGTATGCAAGAGATCATGATCTTAACATATGAGCTCCAATGTGAAGGACTGATTCATACTTGTTACAACAAATAGGAAAGCTTTTTGTCCCCCGTGTGGTGTTAGTCATTCTGGGCAAAAACTCCAACCAGAAATGCTGCAAGGTTATCGCTAGTTTTAATAGTAGCCACTAATTTTAATATCAAAAAACGTCAAAGAAGACATGAAGAGCAAGAATTAATGAAAACGCTTAAAAAAAATGCTTAGGATTTAACGCTATCTCTCCACAGTGTGTTACATCATATCGTTAGCAACTAAAATAATCAAAAATTTCAAACACTTTACTGTAATATCCAGGTAAAATTTTCATTAAAAAAACAATGAAAACATTTTTTTTTTTAAATGAATACATTATTTTTATTTCTTTTTCATATTTAAAATAAATAAAAATCAACTAAATAATCACAATAAATCCAATGTACGAAAACAATGGTTGACAACCAAATAGTAAAATAATTGATTATGGCCATTTTTAGCTGGCCAGTAGTAAAAATTGCATTAAAATAATTTGTAATCTGAAGTTATGTATTTTGAGGTGATGATCTAGGCAAAAATGTGTTCTTTGTTGAAATGAACAGGAAACGAAGCTTTTTTTAGTGACTTTTTTGCCAATTCTTGTTCGACATGATGTCTTTTCTGTAGCATAGATGTTACCAGGATTAAACAAGGATTTGTTGATTGTAACAAGCCCTAAAAAGCTCGGCAACCTATTGGATGAATAGGATCTTTAACGAAATGGTCGCTAAAAGCCAAGGATAAACCTATAAAAACGGTGCAAAGGCGAAAAACAATAGATGTTTATGGTCTGTTCTGGCTTGGTGCCACATTCTGGACCACTGTTTCGTGGTTATTTTGCCGATGTGCTTAAAGATGCCCCTCTCTGTGCAAGACACATAGGGAGATTTCATCAAAAGATATTCAGTTTTGGGTATAAAATCTGTTTCTAGAATCTTGCTACCAGAAGCTGCTTCTGTGATTAGATAATACTTTGTCTGTGTTTGTGGCCTATTGGGAAATCATTTTGGCAAGTCTCATTATCTAGTTATTCGAGTTTGTGTCCTGTTATGCTGTCTATTTCGTGAGCTTTTGTAAGTGCTTCCGTTGCTGGCTCTATTTCTTTCTCTGCTCTTCGTAGTAAAGATTCTAAGAGACTTTTTACTGCCATAATTTCGACTAGTTATTATCACATATCTTTAAGGTTCATTCTTTATGCAAAATTCAGATTACTGGGTTATTCGTTTCTGTTAAATCTGGTTAACTAGTTTGTGTACTATGTATCATAAAATGTTATCATAATATGAAATAAGTTTTTTCGAAAGTATTTTATTACATGAAAAAATTCTATAATTACTTCTATAAGAAAACTCGATTCAAAACTCTTAATCTTTAATACCTTAAGGACCTTTTATTGTGGCTGTGCTATGAAAAATGCTTAAACAAATCCCATATACCAATCTTTAAAATATTTAGTAATATTTATATTTATTTTATTATTTATGTCTACTGAATTCCGTTATATTCAGTTTATTATTGATTAATGACGAGAAGAAAGACTGTCAACCTTGGGTAATGATGCATATTTAGTTTCGAAGGTTGATGCATAAAATCGTAATGCAAAGTAATTGACATTTTGAAAGACATTATTGTATTTTAATAAAACAATTTACAATCAATGTAAATTTTATTGATTTATTGGGAAAATTATTAGTTTTAAAATACAAATTATAGAAATTACTACAATAGTTATTATGTATAACTACAAAATATTTTCCATTGAAACTTTACATGAATTATAACTTTGGAATATTTATTTAAAATATCTTTTCCAATTATATAAAATCTCCTTTCCAAGGATTGCCAAGTCTTTAAAATTGTCTAACTGTTTTTTCATCCTTAAAATTTTACATTCAACTTTTCTGTAAATATATTTATTTTTAATTTTGATGTTTTTCTAAACTTTTATTGCTTGAAAATTAGTTCTAAGTGAAGAGATTTAAATTATTTTATGTCTGGTGTGACAAAAACTATTTTAAATGGTTTAATAAAGAAAAATTAAAATATTTTTGGTATTTCAGAAATATTATATAATTTATATTGATTCAATAAATTAATGAATATGAACTGTTTTTTAAATATTGCCATTTCTCTAATATTATCATTTATTGGTTTTTAAATATTGCCATTTCAGTAATTATCATTTATTGGTTTTTAAATATTTTCATTTCAGTAATATTATCATTTATTGGTTTTTAAATATTGTCATTTCAGTAATATTATCATTTATTGGTTTTTAAATATTGTCATTTCAGTAATATTATCATTTATTGGTTTTTAAATATTGTCATTTCAGTAATATTATTATATCTAACATTTATATTTATTCTAACATTTTAAGCTATAACATCCCATGAAATTTAATTACTTTTACTGCAGTATTTGTAATTATTTAATTATCATTTATTAACATAAAAATATAAATAAAATCATAAGTTTTTCTTCTTGCGAATCATCAGTAAGAAAAGTAATTAATTAAAAAGTATATAATTAAATAATAATGCAGATAAAAAAAATATTTTTGATCTTTCTGTAAATTAAATCGCCATTCTGCCTTTAATTTGAAATTCATAATGTCTGATGCATTTTAGATTTCAATCAATTAAACTAAAGAACTTATAATTGAAAAAAAAAGAAGATTGAATCTTTTGCAATCGATTTATTATAAGAAACTGTTACGGAAGAAAATTATTATTTCCCTTTCTTAAGCCTTGTATTATTTTGTAATAACTGGTTTTGAAAAACTAGAAAGAAAAAAAAAACATTTTAGGCTCAATAATTCTGTTTAATTAAGGAAATCAAATTACCGTCTCTTTTTAACGGTAATTCTTTTCTTCTTAATGAATATGTATGAGATTTTGAATGTGGTTCGAAAAAAAATTAAGTTTTTTTTAAGGAAGTGCCATCAGAAATATTATTTCTTAGCTGAGTTTTCACTCTTTGGATTTATGAGGAGTCTAATTTAATACTATATATATACACACACACACACACGTATGTATGTATATATATAAATAATATGTCTGGGTGTGTGTTTATATATATAATTGTGTGTGTTTCAGAAATGTTATGAATAAGTTCAGATTTGTTTTATACACTACTATTTAGTTCAGAATTTACATAATCAACATTTTTTATATTGTTAAATATTTTATTAAATATTTGATTAATACTTAATTTTTTTCAGTTTATGAATATGTTATGTAATTAGTTTACATATATTTAAAATTTAAAATGTTTTTAATATACATTTATGTATATTATTTGATAAAAAGTATGAAGAATCGTCCTTTTATGTATAAATAAAATAAATATTTTTGTCGAAGTTTCATATAAATATTAAGAATACTTTTTAATTGTCTTTAAAAAGTTGACTTTGACTTTTAAGAAATTGATTTTTAAAATTAAATTGACGTTAAAAAAATAATCAATAAAACAAATATTTAATTGAAATACAGTAATTTAAAACATTAAAAAGCTTCAAATTTTTATTTACAAATCAATCCATTTTAACTTTTCATAATTATATTAATTATTTAATTCCTTCTTTAACATTTTTTTAACATTTTCACTACATAAATATTATTATTTTATTCAGATTACTGTACCAAATCAAATCAAAACTTTTAAGATAAATAATAAAAAAATAAATTAAACGAAACAAATATAACAAACAATAAATAAATATGGATGAAAATGAATATTTCATGTTTCCATTTTTTTTTTTTTTCTTTCACATCAAATAAAAGCGAATATTTTGTGCATTTAGAAGAATAAACACTTCACATTTCATGTTTTATTTGTACTTATTACTACATGAAAGAAACAGTTTTCTAGAAGATCAATTTCTATCAAAACAAAACGAATAAAAAGGATTTTGTTTCAATACACAGCGAAGCACCTAATTAATAATTTACAATTCGAATTGCAATGTAGAAACATTGCTTTTTTTATTTTTTATTAAGCTTAGAAAATAACTTAACTAAATTGTGATATCAAATTTCATCGCTGTTTGAATTTGAAGCTAATGAAAACTAAACTCTCTTAGGAATTTGTGATTTTTGTTTAAGACATTTTTATTTTATTTTTTTTATCAAAAAATAAATAAAATATTAAGACCTCGATTTTCTTAAGAAGAAGTCGAAATTATTCTATTCATATTAAAGCAGCATAATAATGAACGGCAAATAGCTTTTGCATATCAATGCGTCGTATAGAAATAGACTTCTTAATTTAAAGAAGTTCTTCTCTTATAAAATGTATTTATACAAAGAAAAATATTCTATTGAATATTTTTTTTTTAGAATAAAAAGCTATAGGTAACCGAGTTTTTTTTATTTGAAAATGTTTTTTTAAATCTTTTTATCACCTTAGATATGTATAACTGAAGAATTGAATAAAAATTTTAATAAAAGACATAAATAAAATTTTTAATTGAATGAAATCGTGTTTACTATTTAATATATGCTAATAGTATTTATTATCCAGAATTTTTGATATATAAAATAGTAAATTAATATTTATTTCTTATGTATTGTGGTAAAAAAATATTTTTATAGTAGTATATTATCATAATATTTTATAATAGTAGTATATTATCATAATATTTTATAATAGTAAAGTAGTATAATAGTATAATATTTTTATTATTTTGTAGTTTATAATATTTTTTATTTGAAAATCTTTTTTAAATCTTTTTATCACTTTAATGTGTGTAACTGAAGAATTAAGTAGCAATTTTAATGAAAACAAAATAAGTTATTTGATATAATAATCAATATATATAGACTGTTTATGTATACATTTTATATTGGCAGTTTAAATAAAATTGGATACAGGTCTTTGCCAGATTCTACAAAGATGTAGATTTAAATGCATTTATTTTTAGCTTATTTTTGAATTATTTAATTTAATAAAAAAATGTATTTTATTAATTAGATAAAAATAAAGTATTTAATTTTTTTAAATCACAATGCATATACGTTTCATAATGCATCAAGTAACAAATATCAGGGTATTATTTATTTACAGTGCTAAATGTATAAAATAAATGCATTGCATAAAATGCATATAATAATCATTTTGTGCACTTTTTTAAATGCACTAAAGGATTTTTATACAATATTAGAGATGTATTATTAATTGTTAGAGCACTATTCACATTATTTTTTTTAATAAAAACGTGCAAAAAAAAAACTTATGTTAGCACACATGAAACCAAACTATGGGACTAAATGAATATTGCATATTAAAAGTAAAAATACAAAAAGAAACAGAAAGTTAAAAAAAAAAAAAAAATCCAAAGTTGTTATATGAAACCCGAAAAATTCGATTCTTCTAATACCCTTGAAGTAGTCCGTTCTTGCATAGAACCTTGGTCTGTTATTATTCTATAATGTGATTTTTCTGTGCGAGATATTCTTTTTTTACTACTTTTACTATTTAGCCCTCGCAAAATGCATTCGACTAAATTTGTGACGAATATCTAAGAGTATATAACCGCCTTCCACCACGGTTGTCATGCCGACTTGAATATTGTGTTTAGGAAACATCGACATCATCGTAAAATGAATTTCTTACGTGTCTGTTATTACATGCATTTCTCATTGTTTTTTTATAGCGAACTTTATGCAATCAATCAAATTACAGCCGATTCTATTCTATCCTTTAATTTATCAGAATTTGATGGCTTTCATTTTGCCAGTGTTTTACATCTATCTTCGTGTGAGTGTTATTATTAAATCTCCGTATGCCATGCCCTAGATAATCTATCCATTCATCTATATGTATGTATTATTTATACAGCAATATGTAATTTGAAACAGATCCGGACATATTTGTAAAAATGGAATCCGCTTTAAAAATTTAATAGCCTCGTTTCATTCAGAAAGTTTAGAATAATTTAAAATTTTGTTATTTACGGAAAAGTAATTTATTATTGAATATTCCGTTAATATTAAATTAATGCTTTAGAATAAAAGGTTAATAATCTGATACCCTATGTTTTTTAGAATTGAGACGCTCATAAATTTCAGATTTTAAACAATGTTATAATGCATGTTTTCCATTAAAAAATGTATACTAAAATCTTTAAATGTCTAGATTTTGGTATTTAATTTATTATTTATAATGATAAAAAATAATGATATTTTAAACCATTATTCTTCCAATATTGCTTAAATCAGAGTTTCTTATTAAAAACAGTGGAATTTGTAAAGATAAACATGTATAGTTAAGTATACATCTTTACCTTTACTTCTTTGCCTGAATATTTATTAGTTCTAGGCTTCATTTCTTTCTAAATTAATGCAGGTCAGAATGTTCATTATAACACAAGTTACTAACATCGGGAATTATAATATCATACAAGAACAAAATTATAAAATACTGTTGAATTTTTTTCATTTTTTAACAAAACAAAACATTTTACTTATTAGATGTATTGCATATTCAACTCGTAGCCCAGTGGCAAAAAAAAAAAGTCCTGGTAGCTGTAGGTCCTGGTCTAATATGTATGCAGAGCGTTGAACGTACGGCTGCCAACCCTACCCTCTAAAAAGACAATGTCTCAAAATCTGCCAGTAGGTGGATGGCCTTGGCCCACCAAGAGCTGTAGTGTCAGGGAGTTAGTTATATACATATATAACTATATAATACTTGTGTATGCAATACATATGTATGTATATACATATATATGTATTACATTTGATTAATGGAACTTATTCTATGGTTTTTATTTTATAAAAAAATTCATCACTATACGTTGGCTTTTAAGACAATCGAAAAATATTATGCAAAATGACTTTTCTTTCAGTATTTGTTAAATTTGACGTTAAGTTAAGCATTTTAATGTTTAAATTTGCATCTACATTTGTCTCTCCATAAATACAACACGAAAACGTATTTCAATCCACAGCATAGAACCAGTCCCAGCAATCAACTGTAAAATGATGAATCCTATCGAAGCTATAACTCAATTATTATTAAATGATTAAATGATTGCAGGAATCATTTAATGACTTCTGCACTGGGATTAGAGGAAAGCTTTCTGTAATGTTTAGTAGATCCCTTTGGAATCCGAGCAACCACCGACATCGTCAACTGAAGATTAGAGACCACGTGTCCCGTAAATCTTTAAACCCCTTCTAACGAGGTTACAGATACTTGTTAGATACAACAAAATCGCATCGCTGCTTTCTTTTTACTGGTTACAATTCCAGGCACTGACGTTGTATCTTGACTATTTTGACCCGTCAGATATTGTCTTTGTCCATGACTTTGAGAAATTGGCTGGTAATTCAGAGCAGGATTTTATTCGATAAGTAATGGTTTCGTGAGTGGATTGTATGTTATTTTAAATTTAATGTAGGTTTTTCTTTTTAAGACAATACATAACATTAAAGATATATATTTTAATTGCTTTCATAAGAGTATTTATTTTCTTTGTATTTTGATAATTGAATGCGTTTTAAATATAGAGTTGGTGATCTGAACGAATTAATCTAATTTCTTAGATACATGTATAAAAAAAATAATGATTTTTAAAATTCAGTCTATAGTTGCAATTAAACATTTTTAAGTTTAATATTTTTTGTAAACATAAATTGTAATAAGATACATTTTAAAAACTTAATGGTAAACATAATTGTCAGAAGACAAAATATTAATTAATTCAGTTATTTCTTATCATTATCTAAAAAAAAATTTTATGTATCTATATTAAATCCTTTGATAGAAGAATTACTAATTTTAATTTATCTCTTTCAGTTTTCGTCTATCCATTTTGGTAATCTTGATCAACACTGTTTTTTAAACGTATTGTACATTTTAATTGATGCGTTATGTTCTCATTTCACTTATCTTATTTTACTAAAAAAAACATCTGATGCGGTGTAGTTGCATATCAGCGAAGAATAATTCATATTTAACACAGTTTCCTACTATCATAATTAACCGTCGCTGCAATTGTCTAAAAACTGATAAATTGAAATATCTATACAATAATTTATGCATTCTATAGACTGCAACGTTTTGTAGATTGCACATTTTTGTAATGAGATAAATACATTGATACATAGATTGTATATTTTTGTAACGAGATGGATAGATTGTACATTTTTGAAACGTACTTCTTTCTTATATAAGAACCTCTAATTAATTTTTCTTTTATTATTATTTTTTTCCTTTACATCAGGTATTTTCAGCCGTTTGATCACGCTAACCTCATTTATCGATAGGATAAAGACCAAAACGTCCTTTGCCAGTAAAATGAAGGCCACGAATTGTCTTCATAGAATAATATTTTTAAATGCATAAAGTAAAATAAAAATTAGACAGTTACATTAAAAACAATCAACAAATAGGATACAATAATAATGGAATTTTTAGGAACATTAAGTTACAATAAAATACATTAAATTTCATTTTAAATGCTTGCTAATGCTAATGTTGATGCTGCTAATTTGGCATGTAGTTTACCATATAGCAGAAGGCAATCTATTATTCCTATCGACAAATACAATTAGCAAAACATTATAATTTATTAGATGCATTTATACGAGAAATGCTAATTTAGTTTAAAGATCGGTGAAAATAGAAATTTTGAATTTTATTTCCTTATAAAAACTCAAAGATCATCTGAATCCAGCACACAAGACCCATGTTAAAAACCCATACTTTATAATAATTCGAATATGGAACAATATACTTAATTACATATGGAATATAATGTTGGCATTGTTTATTTAAAGTATTCTCTGTGGAACACAAAACATATCGATTAATATCTTGTCACCTAATCATAGCAAATACATATTGCTAAGCATTCTAAACTTTGAAGCAAAATACTTATCCCGAAACCTACTCCAAGAAAGTCCTTAACTACTCACACCAAATCCATCAAACCCTGTTCAAGACATCCTAGATGAATCATCAACCCCCTCCTGGTATCATCTACCTTTATCACAACTTGCAATACCTGCTAAAAATTCGTCTAACGCGTTCCTTATCTTGCCCGAAGAGCCTCGTGGAAGATAATTATACTCAGGACATTAACTGTAGCAGTAGGACGTCTCTATCGGAAAGGAATCCCTGCATACTAACCAAGGAAGAGGGGTGGACGAAGCGGGGGTCTACCACTTTAATTTGAGACGGCCACATCGGTTCCACAAAATCGATGCCTTTCCAGGAACTCAATCACTTTTGCCTCTGCACCTGCTTCTGTAGTATGTGCTCGCATTTGCATGAGTCGATGCCAGCAATGGGTCAGTGCCAATGTGTCATTAAGCATCGTTTGATGATTGGAGGATTTAATGACAGGCGGCACGAGGATTGGATGGATTTTTGTTCCCCTGCATGTTAATCAGAGGTGTTTTTATAAACAGGGATAATTGAGTCGAGATGGTATGCGAATGA